>MU561260.1:12207-76468 GCA_024362625.1 Silurus asotus | reverse complement strand
TATATAATATACACACACATATATATATATATATATAATATACACACACATGTATGGCACTGTCATGCAAAATCTCAGTCAGTTGTGTTGTAAATAAATGTATTTTTTTCTTTAACGGCCACCAACAGGTTCATGCAGACGGCAGCAGTTTCGCATACACGTATGAACCTTGTCCGAAAGTGGCCTCGGCTCTGAGTCAGTTTAAGTAAGTCCAGATGAAAAAGAAAAATGTAAATAAATTAGTAAATAGCACAAAAAGCAAAATATACACTCAAAATATCTTAACTTTTTGTTTTGGTGTTTTTATGTGTCTAAATAAAAATGAATGCATAGCAAACACAATAGAAAAAAATACTTAAGTAAATACATTACAAATGACATTACAAACAAAACAAATAATTTTACCTTCTACATATGACCAAAAAAATTTTATAAATCAATTGTTTATTATTATTTATTACTTAGTTGAGTGTGCTTTGTGTTTTTGTGTGTGTGTGTGTGTGTGTGTGTGTGTGTGTGTGTGTGTTTGCAGGGTCCCAGAGCAGCTGGTGCAGTGGGCGGCGGCTTACCTGGGGACTCCTCGGCATGATCTTATTGTCAGCAGTGGAGTGGAGCTGAGGAAGGTTGCAATAATGAAATAATTTTCATTAATATTTTCTGTATGTTTTTTTTTTTTACAAAATAATGTGTGTATTGTAATGAGATTATTAAATATATATTTTAAATTATTGTCATTATTGATATGGTTGTTCACAAGTCTTGCTAAACGGCATGATCTTATTGTCAGCAGTGGAGTGGAGCTGAGGAAGGTTGCAATAATGAAATAATTTTCATTAATATTTTCTGTATGTTTTTTTTTTTTTACAAAATAATGTGTGTATTGTAATGAGATTATTAAATATATATTTTAAATTATTGTCATTATTAATATGGTTGTTCACAAGTCTTGCTAAAAAATTATAAAACATTTATATAAAAAAAAAGACAGTTAGTAGTAAAGTGGTTTGCATTAATAATAAAAAGAATTACATGACAAAGTATTATATAGGTAATATAAATTACTTTTTTATTGGAACACCTGTACACCTGTTGTCTCATACAGTTGCATGTCACCTCACGCGAGTCACGTGACAGTAGTTTAAATGCATCACATAAAATCATACAAGAGCTTCACTGCATTTTGGTTTGAGATTTTTAGAAAATAATCATCACCTGCTGTGATTTTCACACGCAACGGTCTGTAGAGATTTTGCAGACTGATGAGAAAAACATAAACCGATCAGGCAAACCAGTGGAGAGACAGTAACTACGATAACCATTCTGTACAACTGTGTTGAGCAACAAAAACCTTCTTAAAATCTTGGTGGTGAAAAACAACATAAGACTTTCCTCATCAGGTTCTTCATCATTCAGCCAAGAACAGGAATTTTAGGCTACAGTGGACACAGACTCAACTTTTTTCATCACTTTTTAAATTTTTTTTTCAAATACATTGTATTTTCTTTGTAAATGTTACGTGTACACTTGTTTGTTTCGTATCCTTGGTGGCTAATAAGAAAATAAGAGAGAACCTTCCTCGGCAGAAATAATCGAGCGAAGGTTTGATGACGTCAAATTCATGCGACGGACTCGCCTTCTCACTTGGAGGCTGACATGTCTACTAAACGGCGCTCGGGCGACACAAATAAAGGGAAAAGTGCTAAAAAGAGTAAAGATGGTGAAGTCGCACTTATCAGCTCGGACCTGGAGGATGAAGTGATCCGGAATGGAATGAAAGAAGCCTGGAGGAAAAAGACGAGTTTCTCTCACGGTTCGTGCGCAGCGCACGTGCGACTTACAAACCCCATCCTGTTTCCCTGTGTGTGTGTGTGTGTGTGTGTGTGGAGCTGTATCTGATCAAACTGACATGCATTGAATTCTGCAGCAGATTTCCTGTTATAATCTCTGCACGAGATTTACTCATTCATAAAGAATTAAAATGAACGAGATGATTACCACATGATGAAGTTGGAGCTTCGACACACAATGTCAAACAGTTTTAATGCAAAACGTAACACATCATGGTTTTAAAAGTATTGGCACTCCTCAGTGCACATTTCTGCTGTGCCTTTTAGAAAGAATAATAATGTGTATCTTTTATAAATATTTACAGGGTGCCAATATTTTGGCATACCAGAGGAGTCAAAGGGATAAATATTTTTTTCTCCCTGTTTAAATGAAAACCAAGCAGATTGAAGTGATGGCTGCTTATATTTAAATATATATTTCACAGATTCTCTGTGTTTTTAATGTGAAAATATTTCTGTGCAGGAGTTTCCCTTAGTGTGACTTTGTTACATAAAAATGAAGTAACATCAGAAACATGTTTGCAGGCAGTGTGCAGTTGGACTGTGAGCCATTTCCTCACTGTAAAATCGCCAATTTTGTTCAGAACGAAGGCTTTGTGGAGAATTTGAGAGACGAACTCCTGCGACTCCATTTCCACAGCAAATCCAATGACCTGTACAAATTTCAGCAGGTATCTCGGCTAGCTCAGGTGTCTTTAATTTGGGTTGGGATTTTTAAAGGTCCTGATTTAAAGAAATGCAAATCTTGTGTCTTTTACAGTCTGGTGATCTGAAAAAGAGGAAAGAGCATCACATTTCTGCAATAAGGTATGAGCTTTTGTGTTTATGAAGTGCTCTGAGTGCAAAAATATTTGTGATTTTATGTAATAATTGATAACATTTTTGTGTCTCTGTTAGGTCACTTCTTTTCCTCAAATTCCGCTCATGGTTGTCCGAGGTATTAGGAGTGGACTTAGAGCCGACTGTGGATATGTCCTGTGCGAAATACGAGCACACAGGTAACGAAATAACAAGCTGCAGTGTGTGTGTGTGTGTGTGTGTGAGAGAGAGAGAGAAGCGTAACCACTTCACTGTTGCTCGTATTCCCTTTTTCACAGACGTCTTGTTGTGTCACGATGACGAACTTGAAGGCCGGAGAGTTGCATTTATTCTTTACTTGGTGCCTCCATGGAACCTGAGTGATGGAGGAACGTTAGATTTATACAACACAGACGGTGCATTACAGCAGCTAGAAATATACATTTAAAGCTTTTTCTTCAGGCTGTTATAAAAAAAATGTATCAACACTTTCTGACTAATAACAATCTTATCACAATCCAAATTTAAAAAGACTTAAATATTGTGTGTGTGTGTGTGTGTGTGTGTGTGCGCGTGTGTGTGTGTGCGTGTGTGCAGAACACTATGAGCCGGTGAGCATAGTAAAGTCCCTCCTGCCATGCTGGAACACTTTGTTGTTTTTTGAGGTCTCTCCTGTTTCCTACCATCAGGTCATTACAAACACAAACTCACCCACAGTTCACAGTTTTCTGGTAATGAATTATTAATGCAGTAAATACAGCTAGTGCTTATTTTACTGCACTCATCTGCTGTGAGAATCTAAAACAAACAGTTAAATACTTGTGTATGAAAGTATTTTGTAATCTACTGTAGATGTTATTTAACTCCTGCTTTTGTTCGGTTTCTTTTTTTTTTATTGCGTTGACCAAGTTAAACAAAATGTATTCCATTCTGCTTTGTGTCACTCTTTAGGATCTGCCTGTACTTTATTTTCCATTTTTTCTAATAAGTACCAATACTTGTGTTTTCCTCCTGCTTTGTATTACAGTTTAGTTCAGCAAACGATTTAGTTTCATTCTGCTTTAGATTCATAAATGTAGTCTTGGGTGTGAAAGTATCATTATTTCTTTTAACCTTTTCTGTCACCATCTCTCTCTCTCTCTCTTTCTCTCTCTCAGGTGTCAGAAGTTCTTACAGATGATAAATGCCGCTTGTCTCTGAGTGGTTGGTTTCATGGCCCGTCCCTGCAGAGACCTCTACGCTACACAGAACCAACACTTCCACGTCACACACACATCCTCACAGATGTGAGTCAGGTTTATATCAGGCCGTTGACTTTTTCGTTTCTTTTATTTGTTTTTATAATTTTAGTAAGGTCTCAAACAATTATACGAATAGTCTTAGTTGAATAGTCGAGATTTCAATTATTATATTTGTACTTCTTGAACCATTGTACACAAAACTCCACCCCCAGAACTACAGTGTTTCATCTAGTAACTAGAGTTAGCATTAACTCTTTATTGTAAACAGGCCACTTATGCACTTCTGGGTAGATGCTGGCTGCGTTTTATTGGCTTTGTACATGTACTTTGCACAATGACAGTTAAATCTAATGTAATCTAACAAGGATTACCATGACATCACTTCTGAGCAGCATCCAGCTAAGAGTGAAGTAACACAAGCATTCCATACCATATACAGTTTTCCAGATCAGGTTTACACAGCAACGTGGTACACTTGTGCTGATGTTTTAAAGGGGATTTTTTTTTTTAAACAAAGTTCTTCATATTCGCCTGATTTGTTTCTACCACAAAAAGCTTTAGGAGTTTGTGTGTGTGTTTTCAGGAGTCTGTGTTATTTGAGTGGGTAAATGAGATGTACATGGATCCACTCTATCAGGCCCAGGTACAGCAGGAGTTTGAGGACACTTCAGAAATCCGTTTGCCGAATTTTCTCCAGGTGATCACATTGATTATAACACATCCATGTAAAAAGAAAAATATAGATATGGGATCACTTTAATCGGCGTTCTAAATGAATGTGCTGTTTTATAAACAAGTGTAACCATAATAACATACAGCTGCATTTCCATACAGAGTTATACATCTATTGAACACATTTCCTAATGACCTTACTGAACTCAATGGAGGTTTTTTGCACGTTTTTAACTCGTATGGTGAACGTGGTGATTTTTAATAATGGACCGAGGCACTAAATACATTTGACGAATTTGACGAATGAGGCTGGTAAAATTTTTTTAACTATTATCTACAGGTGCTTCAACATAGGCAAAACAGGATGTAAATGATAGTTTATACTATAACAACATATAAACAGATAAAAACTGTTACCTAAAAAAACAAAACATTTAATTGCAATAATTGGAAAAACTTTGTAGTTTAAGTGCAATAAATCACTTGTTATAGGAAAGTAGTTGAAAGTAGTTTTTCCATGCATTATTTTTAACTTTTTCAGGAGGAGAAATACAAGCAGGTGATTGAGGCCTTACAATCAGCTACAATCGAGTGGGAGAGGAGAGGACCACCCAATAAAAGGTGAGGTTGATTTATTTATTTATATTATATTATTCCACAAAATGTCTTTCTGCTGCCACTCATTCACTGAAAGTATGTGTGTGTGTGTGTGTGTGTGTGTGTGTGTGTGTAGGTGTTATGCCCGAGCACAGCTGCAGAATTTACCCTCGTGTCTAAAAGAATGCTGGGATCTAGTTTCATCGGAGGCGTTCTTCCTTCTGCTTTCCAACCTGACCGGGCTGAGCCTCCACGCTCTCGCTCCTGCAGATGATGAGAGCGAGGAGCAAGGGGAAGATAGCGAGGGGCAGGAGGGGCAAAGCAGCATAGACACCAGAGAGGATGAGAAAAATGATCCAAATTCATCAACTGAGGAAAAAAACCAAGGTGATCAGACTTTACTCAGTTTGAAAAGACTTGGAATTCTTTTCCTTTTATCTGCTCTAATTGTGATTGGGACATCACAATTAGAGCGGGAAGTATTTATTATTCAATTCTAAATATTAAAATAAAATAGCACGCAAGTTTAAAAGATGCTTATATTTCTCTCTCTCTCGCTTTTGCTTATGTGTGTGTGCTTGGTGTTTCAGGTCCTCCGGTGTGTGTTGGTGAGCTTCGTCGTTGGTCTCATGGTGATTACACTCTGCTGCATGACTCTGTAAAAAGAGAGTTTGCACTGGACCTGCTGCTCCATTTAGGCTGCTCAGGTAACTCACATCATACCCACATCACACCCGCCTGACTCTTCTATCACCTGTCCTGCTCTCACTAACTTTTGTCTTACTAAGTTTGACTTCTGTCTTGCTCAGACACCCACCTCGCTCCTCATAAAAGACCTAATCCCTCAGACACCCACCCCTTCTCCACTCGGACACCCACCCCTTCTCCACTCGGACACCCACCCCTTCTCCACTCGGACACCCACCCTTCTCCACCCTTGTCCACTCAGACACCCCTTCTCCACTCGGACACCCACCCTTCTCCACCCTTCTCCACTCAGACACCCACCCTTCTCCACTCAGACACCCACCCTTCTCCACCCTTCTCCACCCTTCTCCACCCTTCTCCACTCGGACACCCACCCTTCTCCTCTCAGACACCCACCCTTCTCCTCTCAGACACAATCTTCTTTCTCTCAGGCACCTGTGTCACTTCTCTCTCTGACTGACTGACTGCCATTTTTCTGTCCTTCCACTTTTCCTTTCTTTCCTTTCTTTTTCAACTAAAAGTTATTTTCGCTTTTAGGGTGGAAGTCGGAGTTTGGAGGATTTACATCGTACATCGCACATGACGAAGATGAAGAGGTCTGTAATGGCATCACACTTTTAGCATGTTTGTAGTTTGAAGTCTGAGGCCAGCATTTTGGATTTCTAACCAACTTTCCAAAAACAAAAAATACACTACATTTTTATACTTACTATATTACATAAAATGAGTCTCATAGTCTTTACTTTACATATTCCTGAATGTTTTGTGGTATCTACACATGATCAGGGAAACACAACTCTCAAACTCTTTCTCCTGGAAAAAATAGTTCTGAGCGATCTGTACATTTTCCGCTTCATTTATACACACACATTTAACTGATGTCAGTGACCTACAACTTTCACTATATTTGGATTGTATCTAAAGATTTAATATTTTTTCTTTGTGTGTGTGTGTGTGTGTGTGTGTGCAGCTCCTGACCATTTATCCTGAGGACAATTCTCTGGCATTAGTGTACAGAGACAAAGAAACTCTGAAATTCATCAAACACATCAATCACAGCAGCGTTGTTCAGGAACAGCCGCTCACACACTTCTACGATTTCTCTTTCACCTACTATGAATAAACATGACCGCACACACGGCAAAGCCTTTAATCAACAGCAACAAACGTGCAAACAAAAGTGCGTGTTTTGTGTGTTTCTGGGTGAATAAATAACAAACCCATACCTCTGTTATACAGTTTTTAAGCAATAATTAAACAATCATGTTTCAGTCATATTTGTGTTTTCTGTGTACAACAGAACTTTTTTATAAACTTTAAACCATAGAAAATGATTAGAAGTTTACACACACACACACACACACACACACACACACACACACAATATGCAAAATGATGCCCTGTCAGTGTCTAATCCCTAAACTCAGATTTATACCCAAAGAATGGCTAATAGTTCTGTCATTTAAAAGGTTCTATCTGGAACCTGTTATGAATTCAGGGTTTTGTGCACTGGGGTTAAAAAAATACTTATGTATAAATAAATGTATGAATTCATAAATGGGGAAATAAATGCACAATTTTAGTCAAAAAAAGGGGCATAATAGTGAATGCATTCTAGACTTTTAAACTTATTTCTGTATTTTGACAAGTTTTTTAATGTATTTTATTGTCCGTATATAAGATATACAGTCCTTAAATTATAGTCAACTCTCCGGTTTATCGGAGCGTTGCAATTTTTTGCCTTAGCTTAACAAACAACGGCGGTTGTTGATTTCAGGAGGACATGGCATGATCACTCGGGTAAACGTCTATGGCTCCTCCGTAGAATTTGTTCTACAGAGGGACTATCGGGAACATCCTGAGAATCTGCATTACTGCCTGGTTTGGAAATTGCACTGCAGTCTGTGTGTCTGCAGAGGATATTGAGGACAGTAAAGATCATCTGAGACTCTTTTTTTCCCCTTAATCATGGACTTTTGCACATCATGTTGCATTTGAAAATCCACCCAGTATTGTGGCTGAACACACTCACCCAAACATATTCTTTAATATCGTGTTGTCTGGAAAAAAGTACATTCTGCTCCCACAACCGAACTGTGTAAGAGTTTCTTTGCAGACTTCTGTCTGAGTGGACTGACATGCACACACAACATAAACCCCTACTTTCCAACTCAGTAAATGTCAGTATTTATTATAAATTGGACAATGTCTTTGTACTTTATTCCACATTAGCTCTGTTTTCTGTTCGGCTCTGCACTGTTATTTGCACTGTGCTATTGTACTGTACTTTGGTGTATTTTTGCACTTTATCTAGACCGGTGTTATCTTATGTTGCCGTGTGACACCTTGGGCCTGGAGGAATGTTTCATTATGTTCAAGTGTAGTGTGCCAACTGTATATAGTTAAAATGACAATAAAAGCCATTTAAATGTAGTTGACATTGAATCGTTTTATTCCGTGCTGTGTTACTGATGGTATTATTATTTATCCCATAGCAGGTCTGTCTGTGTTCTGCCACTTAAGACCTTATACATATACACTGGCGATCAAAATTACAACAGTTTATAAACAATTGAACAATACTGAAATAATGTCTTCACTGCTCAACAGTTGAAGTTTTTGTCCTGTCTATACCATGCTACCAGAACACCTTTTCCACAAAACAACTAAAGCATTTATAAAAAAAAAAAAAAAAAAAAAACATTTTTTTGCAAAAAACACACTGATCAAAATCAGAGAACAACAATGACTGTAGCATGGAAAAAGATTACAACAAAATGTTCTGAAGGTTACAACAGTCAGCAATTAGTAGGAAGTGAACACGCCTCTGCTCTGAATGACTTCAGCACATCTGTAGCCACAGGACAGCACTAGTCTCTCACATGCTCTGGTCTGATTTTGATCCACTCTTCTTCTGTTCTCCTCCACAGTTCGGTGACTGTAGTTGGTTTCTTGGCCATAACTTTGTAAAATAGGATTTTCCAGAGGTTCTCTATTGGGTTGAGATCAGATCTCCGGGCAGGCCATGTCATTATTTCAATGTTTTCCGTTTCAAGGAACTGTTTACCCGTTTTGCTGTGTGACATGGAGCGTTGTCCTGCATGAACACTGCGGGCTGACTGGGTGATGAACGCAGGGAAGGAACCATGTGTTGTTGAAGAAGGTTCTGATAAACATTTGCATTCAGTCTGCCATGGAGCTGTATAAGAGGCTCAACTTCTGCTACAGAAAACATGCCCCAAACCATGACACTTCCTCCTCCACTTTTCACTGACTTCTTTACACACTTTGGGTTCAGTCTTTCTCCAGTTTGTCGCCGAACATGATGTTTCCCATCAGACCCAGATAAAATAAATTTGCTTTTATAACTGAAGTGAACTTTGGACCAGTTCTCTTCTGTCCACACAACATGCTCCTCAGCAAAGCTTAGTCTAGCCTTTTGATTCTTTCTGCTAATGAGAAGTTTGAGAAGTTTGCTAATGAGAAGTCACTGCAGAGTGGGCCTTTCAGTCCAAATGCTCTTAAATGTCGAGACACTGTATGACAAGACAGATCCAGTGCTGAACTGGTGAGCAATTCCAGCTGCAGTGTGGAAACGATTACCCATTGAGATCCTCCGCAGTATCCTGTCCTCTCTTGTATTCGTCTTCCGTGGACGACCAGCCTTCATGGCAGACTTGAATGAGTTTGTGATGTTGTAAAGATTTAATATTCTTGAAATCACAGATTTGGAACGACCAACTTGTCTTGCTATGGCTGATAGGATCCCTTTGGCCTTCATCTGGTAAACCTGCTGCCGGATGCTTTCAGTCACTTTAGAACAGCCCACCATCTTGCAGAGTCAGTGAAACTGGAAGTTAGGCTGCCGGT
The DNA here is from genome assembly GCA_024362625.1 of Silurus asotus. Lineage (NCBI taxonomy): Eukaryota > Metazoa > Chordata > Actinopteri > Siluriformes > Siluridae > Silurus > Silurus asotus. The sequence goes on along the minus strand of MU561260.1, from coordinate 66,735 downwards.
TAAATAGGGGTTGACAGATATTCAAGGAAATTAGCACCAGGTGCCAGATTAACACCAATAACTGGGGGGTATCTGAAAGTGTTCTCTAATTTTGATCAGTGTGTTTTCTGCAAAATATATATATTTTTAAATGCTTTAGTAATTTTGTGGAAAATGTGTTCTGGTAGCATGGTATAGACAAGACAAAAACTCCTTCAACTGTTGAGTAGTAAAGAATATTTCTGAATTGTTTCACGGTTTATAAATTGTTTTCTAATTTTGATCGGCAGTGTATATGTTCCTAATAGAAGTGTTAACAGTTAGCATAGCTGTCTTATGTCGATAGTATGTCTGCTTCCTGAGGTTAGGATCACCAAACGAATTAAAGTATGGGGACCACTAAATGTATTAATCTTTAAATATAAAAAAAATAAAAAAGTAAAAGGCATTCATTAAATTGTGATCATTTTTATTGACCATATTGAGTGTTCATTTGTTTTTACATTCATACATTTATTTATACTTATTCTGTCCTTATTATTAATGTAGTAAGATCCAAAGTGTAACAAACATAGGAAGGTAAATGAAACCTTTTATTCTTCCAGGAGTTTGTCTTAATTTTAGCTAAGGCACAAAAAGTACTTGAGTTAAATGGGGGAAAAAAAAAACTCATAAATAAAAATGGGAAATAGTATCTTTTGCACAGAGGTGGAGAAGAAAACATCAAAGTGAAACAAAAGAAAAATTTATAAATTTAGTAAGAGACCTATTATTTCACATTTCTGTCAGCCATTAAATATTAAATGTCAAAACCTACACTGACAATTCTGCTACTCGCAAATCTGCTTTTATATGAACAGTTGCCATGAAAATGATAATGTATAAGAATAAGTGCATTACAATTACTCTGCACTATTGTCAGGGCTTCTTTTACAGAGAATGAGTCAATACCTTCTCATGATTCACAACCCAGACCTCAACAGTGCTGTGGGAAAAAAAGGACTGTGTGTGCGTTATCTAAGAGTGGTGCAGGTCCAGGGGTGAAGTTCTTTGCGTGTTTTGAGGGTGTATCTGTGTAGGTCAGGACACAGTGAGCAGAACGCTTCTATCACGTTCTGTGAAACAACGCAGTAACAGTGAACCTCGCGGAGTTTCCTGCACTGCGTTGCCAAGGTGATCAACACTGTATTGAGCTCAGGGGACGCAGTGGTCTGCAGCTCGAGCACCTCCAGGGTTCCTGCGTAACTCTGCGCTACGACACGTAGCTCATCCAGTAGACAGGTCCATGTGTGGAGGCGGAGCTGTCTCACAGGGATGCTGGGTTGAATCACGCCAGGAACCTGCAGCTCCGGGAGCGTGTGGTCCAACTCCATGTCCACTCTCAGTCTAGGATGTCTACGTCTCATATCCGCCCAAACTTGGTCAGAAAGTGGTGTGACGTACTTTAGTGAGCGCTCACAGCGCAGCTCCAGCAGCTTCAGTTCTGTTCTCTGGGGTTCTAAAAGATCTCGAAGGACATCGTGAGATACGCTGGCTTGGAAGAGCCCAATGGTATTCAGGGCTGGACAGCATTTGAGGACGTCCCTGATTGTCTCCGAGATGACGCCACACACCAAAGAACTGTTATTGATGAAGAGACTTTGCAGGGCAGGGCACAGCACAGCGATTCTCTTTACAAAGCCATCATTTAGGGTGAATGGCACACCTCTCAGGTCCAGCGCCATGAGGGACGAGCCGCTTGTTAGGACATCCACCAGTCCCTGAAGCAGATCTTGTCCTGCGTAAAATAGAGGCGGGTTCCCCAAACAGCTGACGCATAACATGCGTAATCTGCCCTCGCCTCTAGCTAGAACCTGCTGCAAAACCCAAAGTCCAGTCTCCCGATGAGAAGGATCTGCCACACTGACAATCAGCTTCAAGTGTCTGATACATGGTAGAAGAGCAGAGAACCTCTGAGGAACACAGTCTCCAGACTCACACCTGATTGGACAAATACATAAATCAAATGAAATCACAAAACTTTAACAACACTTATTACAGATCATGCTAAATCTTTTCTACTCACCTTATCTCAGTGTGTGTCCATGCGCTGGAACAGGTTAAGCTGTTGGACCATGTTTTACACACTAGGAAGGCACTGCATTTATCCTTCAGTGGTAGAAAAGAGAAAATGTGTGCAAGGATTTCCTCTGGAAGTTCCATTAATCTGTCTTTCAAACCAAGCAATAATCAACAAAAAGTCTAAATAGATCTTATAAAATCTAAATCACTACAATACTGGGTTATATACTGTAGTTCCTTCCCTTCTTCATAGTGATCAGTGTTGATCGTTGCTTCCTTAGACTCCTTCACTTCCGCGTGACCAGGCTGCGTCAGACAAGTCAATCTCCGCCGCCATCTTGGAGAGGGCAAGTCTAAAAGTTAATTACCAAGTTAATGGACCTGACGTTTCAGCGTTTATTAAAATATAAAAACAAAAACGTCACACGTGTAACAGGATATATATAAAGTGTCATTTGAAGTGTGCTATATATTAAATACCACATCACTAAAGCACTTGCTCAGCAATGGGTAATTTTTGAGTATTTTTAATCCAAAAACTCAAAAACAAAATGTAAAACGTCTTTTTTATTTACATTACGTAGGACGTACTAACAAATGATCACGTCCAAAACTAAAGAAATGCTCAAAACACGTAAAAATGAAGAGGGTTGTGACTAAATGTATAAAGTCAGATCAACGTCTCCCTATACCCTTAGAGACCGTTCCAATATGGCGGTCGTGTTGCCGTAGCTAGCAAGAACGGCTAGAGCCGAGTTTACTTTTTCCTACATCCCTACTTGATCGCCACGCCCCAAATCCTTCGACCAATCATCTTAACGCTCACGGGCGTCCCACCCAATCGGAACCCGGAGAATGGTGACGTAGGCGCGTTCCCATACAGACCGACTTAGACAGTGTTTTTGTCTGTTTCTAAAACAACTCCTTTATTTCCAAGTGCTGCTATTTTTTTTTTTTTTGCACAAAACTGCTTCCAATCAGCGTGTAAGTAATTATTTAATTCATTCAATTCACTCTGATCGATATTTTTTTTACAGTTCGTTGCTAGAAAAGTTTATTTTGCTAATTGACTAAGCTAAGTAGCTTGTTAGCTTGAAACGTCAGACTCTTCCAGTCAGTGGAAATATTTACGTTGGACAAGTTTTCTTCGTGTCGCCTTAAGGAGATTTTTTTCACGATGATTTTGTTAGAATACACAACTAAAAAGTTGTACACCTTTTTTAAAAGTCATGTCACCTTTTCCTGTCTCGCGTTTTATTAACTTTTACCTGCGAACGAAACTCGCGTGACGCGCCGCGCGCACTTCCTGTTCGTCCATGCGCGCACGAGCTGCGGGTTGAGACCTAAGATAAGAAGGAAATCTTCATTTCTTCACCTCAGTATTTTACAGCAGAGGACTGCAGAAGCGGAAATAAAACCAGCTCCACTCATCATCAGGACTTCAGCATTTTCAAATGAAATCATATGCTGAATAAGGATAATACAATTTCACCAGTAAGATGCGGAAAAACTCTAAATGGGGTTGAAGTATCCGCTTTTAAGGGTCCAGGGTCTGTCCATCCCTCCAGCCATTCATTTCATACATATACATCAGATTGTTCATTCATTTATTCATCCCCATATCCACTCAACCATTCATTCATTCATTCATTAATCACCTATTTATTTATTCCTCCATCTATTAATTGATTTATTCACCCACATATCCACTTATTACCACCCATTCATTTGGTTATTTATTTATCTATCACTTATTTATTTGTCCATCCATCCATCCATCTATTAAATAATCTGTCCATTCATCTATTAATTCATCTTTCCATCTATTACTCATCTACCCATCTATTAATTTTTTTGTTGCCCTGTCATATCTTGTTTTTTTCATTAATTTATTCATCCGTTTATTGTTTCTCTGTCATTCTGTCTTTTTGTCTATCTGTGTCTGTCTTTCTTTCTCGGTAATTCATACATTTATACTGTCCAAGCTGGACTTCTGATTGAAAGATTGTTAGTTTAAATCCCTACACCACCAAGTTGCTAATGCGGGGCCCTTTAAAAAGGCTCTCAACTCGAACCTGCTCTGTTTTATTAAGATATAAGTATATTGTAAGTCACTCTGGGCATCTGGCAAATATTGTAAGTGTGAATCTGTTAATTCATTTATTTATTCATCCATCTATCCACTAACTAAAACCTTTTGTCATTCGATTTATCTTTTTCTATCTGTTTTTCTGCCTGTCGCCAATCGTTCTTTTTGCCTTCGTTGTCTTTCCTTCTGTCTGTCGTTCATTTCTTTTTGCCTTTCTTTTTGTCTGTTTCCAGTCCCCGGTAAGAGATTTATCCGGGTAGATTATCAGGTGGATCCAAAGTTAATTTTTGAAATGCTGGGAGTTATTTGGGAATTGTATCCTGTATGAGACTCAATTAAAGATTTCCACACACTACTTCACAGCAGTCCAGCATCTACACTTGCAAAGCACTGACACTGGAGACTCTTCGTCAAATCATCTTCTCCTCAGCACATCATTTATCAATTACACAGGTGTTACTATAAAACATTATGTTTATTAGTTGAATGTCGGCTGTACATGTCAGTGTAATGAGTTGTTGCTATAGATAACATATCAGAATGAGCACATTGATATGAACCTGCACTACTGTGAAAGCTGCTGTTATACAAATCTTTCAGGGTTTCAGGCTCTGAGAGGAACAGAGGAGTTTGGAATGCTCAGAAAATGGACTTAAACACAGATTTATCGGTACGCAAATCTGGATTTTATTCATCTCTCATTCTCTCTCTCTCATTCATGGGTGGGGAAAAAATGTAAGTGCAGTGCATTGTCTGGCCACCAGACCCCCCAACCCCCAAACAAACAAAAAATAAACAAAAACAAAACAAAAGGATATGGAATAAACTCAGATTATGTTGTTACATTATTTTGCACAAGATTTACATGTGAAAAGTAACTTTTGTTGTGCTTGTTGTTGCAGAAGTTAACAGTGAGCAGTCTGAATGATCGTGCGTGGTCAGGGTGCGTTGTGCTGTTTTTGCGCTGCTGCAGTCCAGAACTTGATCTGCTGTCCTGCTACAAAGACCAGCAAGAGAAATTCAGCATTTTCAAGGCCATTAAACTCACTCTAACAGGTGTGTGTGTTTGTGTGTACGTGTGTGTCATCACATAAGTATGGTCAATTTTATACGAATTTACAGAAAGACCTTTTAAAAAGATTTGAGAAAGATTTGAGCTAGACATCCTTAATCATTTAAGAGCCTTACTGTAAATGACACTGTAAATTAATAGCTCTCTAGACTTTTTGCCATTTTCAATCTTTACTAACATCCAAAGAAAAGTAAATAAAAACCATAAATGGAAAAAGGCATTTGTGTGAGATTTTTAGGGTTTTTCCTTACTTTCTTGCATCATGCAGCAGCCCTAAACCTTGTATCAATATTCAAAAAGCTTTGTCTTCTACTTTACAAATTTTTAGACCTGAATGTTAAAGGAAACGATTTGATAAATTGGAAGATTAATGTATTTTTATTATTTTGAGAAAAGTAGGCAGGAGTACAAGGAGATGCGGCAGCAGGTGAAGAGGGATGTAGCAAAAGATAATGAAAAGGTATATGAGGAGGTGTATTTGAAGTTGGACACTATGGAAGGAGAAAAGGATTTATACAGGCAGGGGGACCGAGCCGGGAAGGATGTGCTGCAAGTTAAAGCAATAAAGGGTGGAGATGGAAATGTGTTGACTAGTAAGGAGAGTGTGTTGAGAAGGTGGAGGGAGTATTTTGAGAAGCTGATGAATGAGGAAAATGAGAGAGAGAAGGTTGGATGGCCTGGAGATTGTGAAGCAGGATTAGAATTAGTAAGGAGGAAATAAAAACAATGATTAGGAGGATGAAGAGAGACATACCTGTAGAAGCGTGGAGATGTTTAGGAGAGATGACAGTGGAGTTTTCAACCAGATTGTTTATCAAAATTTTGGAAGGTGAGAGGATGCCTGAGGAATGGAGTGTGCTGGTACTGACCTTTAAGCATGAGGGAGATGTGCAGACCTGTAGTAACTACAGAGGAAACAAGTTGATCAGTCACACCATGAAGTTATGGAAAGGAGTAGTGGAAGCCAGGCTGAGAGAAGAGGTGACCATCTGTGAGCAACAGTATGGTTTGATGCAAAGCAAGAGCACCACAGACACATTATTTGCTTTGAGAATGTTGATGAAGTATAGAGAATGTCAGAAGGAGTTGCATTGTGTGTTTGTGGATTTGGAGAAAGCATACGACAGAGTGCCGTGACTAGTGAGGAGAGTGTGTTGAGAAGATGGAGGGAGTATTTTGAGCAGCTGATGAATGAGGAAAATCAGAGAGAGAGAAGGTTGGATGATGTGGAGTTGGTGAAGCAGGATGTAGATAGGATTAGTAAGGCGGAAGTGAGAGCAGCGATTAAGAGGATGAAGAGTGGAAAGTCGGTTGGACCAGATGACATACCGGTAGAAGGGTGGAGATGTTTAGGAAAGATGGCAGTGGAGTTTTTGACCAGATTGTTTAACAGGATTTTGGAAGGTGAGAAGATGCCTGAGGAATGGAGAAGAAGTGTGCTGGTACCAATCTTTAAGCATAAAGGAGATGTGCAGACCTGCAGTAACTACAGGGGTATTAAGTTGATCAGTCACATCATGAAGTTATGGGAAAGAGTAGTGGAAGCCAGAGAGAAGAGGTGACCATCTGTAAACAACAGTATGGTTTCATGCCGAGGAAGAGCACCACAGATGCCTTATTAGCTTTGAGAATGTTGATGTAGAAGTATAGAGAAGGACAGAAGGAATTGCATTGTGTATTTGTGGATTTAGAGAAGGCGTACGACAGGGTGCCAAGAGAGGAGTTGTGGTATTGTATGAGGAAGTCAGGTGTGTCAGAGAAGTATGTGAGGGTGGTGCAGGACATGTATGAGGACAGTGTGACGGCAGTGAAGTGTGCAGTAGGTACGACAGACTGGTTTAGAGTGAAGGTTGGACTGCATCAAGGATCGGCCCTGAGCCCTTTCCTGTTTGCAGTGGTGATGGACAGGTTGACGGACGAGGTCAGACAGGAGTCTCCCTGGACTATGATGTTTGCGGATGATATTGTGATTTGTTGTGAGAGTAGGGAGCAGGTTGAGAAGAGCCTGGAAAGGTGGAGATATGCGCTGGAGAGAAGGGGAATGAAACTCAGTAGGAGTAAGACAGAATACATGTGTGTGAATGAGAGGGAGGGCAGTGGAGTGGTGCGGTTGCAGGGAGAAGAGCTGGAGAAGGTGGAGGAATTCAGGTACCTAGGGTCAACAGTGCAAAGTAATGGAGAGTGTGTTAGAGAAGTGTTTGAACATGTGCAGAGGAGGGACATGAATTATATTGGTAGAAGAATGCCGAAGATGAAGCCACCAGGTAGGAGAAAAAGAGGAAGGCCAAGAAGGAGGTTCATGGATGTGGTGAGGGAAGACATGCAGGTAGTTGGTGTAAAAGAGGCAGATGTAGAGGACAGGGTGGTATGGAGACGGATGATCCGCTGTGGCGACCCCTAATGGGAGCAGCCGAAAGAAGAACAAGAAGATACGACAGAGTGCCAAGAGAGGAGTTGTGGTATTGTATGAGGAAGTCCGGTGTGGCAGAGAAGTATGTGAGGGTGGTGCAGGACATGTATGAGGGCAGTGTGACAGCAGTGAAGTGTGCAGTAGGAACGACAGACTGGTTCAAGGTGGAGGTTGGACTGCATCAAGGATCGGCTCTGGGCCCTTTCCTGTTTGCAGTGGTGATGTACAGGTTGATGGACGAGGTCAGACAGGAGTCTCCATGAACTATGATGTTTGCAGATGATATTGTGATTTGTGGTGAGAGTAGTGAGCAGGTTGAGAAGAGTCTGGAGAGTTGGAGGTACATGCTGGAGAGAAGAGAAGGGAGGAAGAAAAGAGGAAGACCAAGGAGGAGGTTTATGAATGTGATGAGGGAAGAAATGCAGGTAGTTGGTTTGAAAGAGGCAGATGTAAAGTATAGTATAGAGACGGATGATCCGCTGTGGCGACCCCTAACAGGAGCAGCCAGACGAAGAAGAATTTATTTTTATTTTTTTAAGCATAGTGTTTTTATTATTCCCTCCTATATTTTATTCCCTCCATCTATTTTAACATACAGAGCCTTGCAAAAGTATTTAGATTCCTGACCAATTAACTGACTGACTAATTAAACACCGCTATTTAAAAATTGCCATGTGAAAGCAAGCAATTGGCCGAGCTGTGATACGGGAGAAGTGTTTGTGATGATGAGATTAGGATGGAGCTTTTTGGCCAAAGCATTATGGTGTGGTGCAAATCCATCACTTCCCATGCCTCAAATGCTGTGAGGATGCTTCTCAACAGAAACTGGGCATGTTTTTAGAAGTGAAGGAAGAATGGGTAAATAAAAAAAATAAGAAAATACTGCAAAAGAATCTGCTTTAGTCCAGTAACAAACTGAAGCTTGGGAGAAAATTCACTTTTTAGCAGGACAATAATAATAAAGCCAAATAAACATTGGAGTGGCTCAAAACACCAATGTCCTGCATGGCCCAGTGAAAAAGGCCTGATTTTATTCATATTGAGAATCTGTGACGCTATATGAAAATTGTAATCCATAAGCATCACCCAAGCAACCTGAACAACCTGGTGCAAGTCTGCAGCGGAGAATTGGCCAAAATCACCCCGTCACTTTGTGCAAAGCTGGTATTTGTTTTCTATAGTATCAGGTGCTTATTAAATTAAAATGTCCTGTTTCTCTAACGAATACAACAAGTGTTCAGTGTTAGTAACACTATTCTGTATACCAGATGTTGCCGCTGGACTTGATGGTTATGAAATCCTTAAGCTTCATGACGCTGATCCATTTCTTGGAGTGGAGTTGAAGTTTACGGAAATCGTTCCCTGTAGGCGTTTCCTGGACAGCTACGTGTCCGGGTCACTGCTTCAGTTCCTCTCCCAGCATGTATCGCGCTTGCTCTCACTTCCTGACGGATTAGGCATGAATGCCACACTCAAGGCTGGAACACATACTCTGGACCACAGCATTCAAGATCCAGAACTCTGTCTACAGCACATATATCAGTCTCAGGTACTCACTCACTCACTCACTCACTCACTCACTCACTCACTCACTCACACACACACACACACACACACACACACACTCATTCACTCACATACACATACACACTCATTCACTCACATACACATACACACTCATACTCACTCATTCACTCAAACACTCACTCACACAAACGTATTCATTCACGCACTCACAAACACACTCATTCAATTAATCAATCACACACTCACTCATTCAATCACTCATTCACTCACTCACACACTCACTCATTCACACTTACACACACAAGCACTCATTCACTCACAAACACATTCACTCACTCAATCACACACTCACTAAATCACTCACTCACAAACACACTTATTCACTCACTCACTTACATACACACACACACAGTCACTCACTAACATGCTTCACTTATTACACACTAATTCGTACACTCTCATACTCCCACTTTATTATTTTGTATAAATAGGGGAAAAAGCTAATAATTATAAAAAATATAAATTTGAAATTGAAATAAAAATGTAAAATGAAGGTAATTATGCAAAAGAATTCCCTGACAAACATCATGATTTGGAAGGGATTGGAAGGTTCATTATATTAACACACTAACATGTTGGATGGATTACAGCCTATGCGTTTGCGGGACGACGAAGTCACGCAGCTCGAGCAGCAGCTACAGAACAGCTATATTCCACCCATCCAGACACGGAAGGAAGTGCCCAAGAACTGCTTCCTGTTCCAGAAACGTTTGTTCGGTGAGCACCAATTTATTTATTCTTTTAATCTTACTGTGTGTTTAAGAATGAAACAATGACTTGGGGTTGTTTATTTTAAATATTTGTCAACCTTTTAAAAAAAGGACTGTAAAATAACAGGTGAAAAAAATGCTGCAGATTTTAACCTGTTTTACAGAAAACGTTTCCCACTGGTTTAATAAACTAGCTAAAAGCACAACCTTTTGGTTAGTAGGCACATTAACAATGTATCTAGAAATTTCCCCACTGTGGGACGAATAAAGGAATATCTTATCCTATTTTTTGTCTGCTCAAGTCATGTTTTAATTTGAAGTATACCATAATTATTTAAATAATTCTTATTGATAGTTTTTAAAGTCTTAGATGACATCAATGCAAAAAGCTAATTAATGGTTATAATGATAAAGACAAGACCCTTTTAGTTTTGGTTTTCGCTTCCTTAATTTCACAGTCAGAATTAAGTCCTGCTTTTTGTTTAATGTGACAGTTATGTGATCGAAAGGCAGGCATGTGGGAGCAGGGATGTGTTAGATTTTGTTCTAGCATTAAACAAGGTGAAGGACTGATCCCAGGAGAATGCCTAGAGCAACAGAAGAAGCAGTGATGGCTTTGTTTTTGCTGGCAGAAAGAAGATGATGACATTTTTAGTAACATCTTTGTACTGTTTCTGTACACGTCCTTAAAGACGACAGGCCACTGACGGCCGGGGATCAGCAGCGCTTCGCTTCTCACGTGGGCCGTGATTGGAAGCGAGTGGGCCGAGCATTACAGAAGAACTGCCGGGCACTGAAGGGGACAGCCATTGACAATCTTGCCTATGAGTATGAGAGGGAGGGGCTTTATGAACAGGCCTATCAGCTCCTGGGACGCTTCATCCAATCAGAGGGACGGAATGCCAAGTTGGGGCGTCTCATCAGTGCCCTGGAGGAAGCCAAGCTGATCAGCATGGCTGAGATCATGCTGGACATTCAGCCTCGCGAGTAAGGGACTCAAAGTGTGCGTGCGTGCGTGTGTGTGTGTGTGCGTGTGTGTGTGTGCATGTGCATGTGTGTGTCTAACTGGGTCTGGTACCTAAAGGTGACTTTTTTTTCTTCCAGTTTATAATTTCTTACATAAAAAAATGCAGCTTTGTCTATATGAATATTATATGTAAACATATGTAGGTTCTGAATCCTAGCAAAATTGATTGTTAGCTGTTGGTTTCTGTCGGTTTTGCTTGACCATATAAATCATGAAACCTACCAAAAAGGAAAATAACCAAAAATTATGTTAGAGGTATGTGTCTGAAAAACTTAAAATACGTAAAAATAGGTCAAAACTCATTTTTATCCATGAGGGATTCAGGACGTGTCGAAATGATCAAATTCACCAGCGCACAGAGTCCGTGCTGAATAAATGATTTGATAATTATAATACCTTTAAATGACAGGTTGTGTAATTTTTATTGTCTGTGTCTGACTTCTCCAATCCCTGGAATGCAGGGCATTTCTGTCTAATCACTTTCTCACTCGGATGCAGATCAAGACACTCTCATCACCGTGTTCTCACCTGAGAACCATATTAAGAAGAACTGCTCCAACTCAGCTGTGTGTGTGTGTGTGTGTGTGAGAACAAGTCCTAAAGAGAGCTTTAAAAAACAGAGACACATTAAAGCAATTTTCTTTTACTTTTCTCTTTCAAATTCAACTGTGTTTATAATGAAGATCTGCACATGTTTTGTGGGTGGGGTGTGTGTGTGTGTGTGTGTGTGTGTGTGTGAGAATAAGAGATCCCAGACCTTCTACAGGTGTTTTTGTTCTCCACTTCCTGTTTGTTTTTCTCCTAACACATCCGGTTGATAACTAAAGTCGTTTATAAGGTGAATCTAAGAGCCAGTGAACAATACAGAAACTTGCACCAAACTTCTTGAGCACATTTCTGTGAGTGCAGGTTTAGTGCTCTGTATCTGCTTTTTGAAAATAATTCCAATTTAAATCCCTTCTGGTCTTTACAACTGAACTGATTTTGTATGAATTGGTCTCAGTCAGTTGTTAGTTTAAAGTAAAATATATACATATATCATGCTTGGATGTTGGGTGGACAGAGTTTTTCCGAGTTTCGAATCAAACATGCTTTTTGTATTATTTGTGATGGATGTAAAACAGTAAAGAAGTAAAAATGGATAGTGTTGTTATTCACAAATATTGACTTTTTTTTGTCAATGTTTTCATGATGATTTAAAACTAAATACACAGATTTTTTTTTATCTGTCTTTTCTTAAGGGTGCCAATAATACTGGAGCTGACTGTAGTTTTGTTTACATTTTGGTAAAAAATAAATAATAAGGAATGTTGAAAAATAATATGAATGAAAATAATAATATGAGAGAACTACATCTCTGGAGTGTGTATGCATGAGGGAGGTAGTAACTCCATGGTTAAGGCATTGGACTTAGGATCAGCAGGTCACAAGCTGCTACTGCTGGGCCCTTGAGCAAGGCCCTTAACTCTCCCCTGCTCAGTTGGAAATCACTCTGTAAGGGCATTTGCCAATAATGTAAAAAAAAAAAAAAAAAAAAGCGTGCGCACGCGTGAATCAAGTTTCAAGCTGTTTTTGGATTATGACTATGAATGTGCCTCACTGCCCAAATATGAAGTTTTTCACAAATAAATGTCTGTTTGTACAACAATAAACCTTTGGGGATTTGATTTGTGTGTGTGTTTCTCTCTCTTGAAGTTAATAAGACCACAGATTGCAGCTTGTTACACACATTACAATCACGAAGTTATGATTTGAAAGATACAAATGAGGAAATGAAACATTTGAGTGAATTACATGTAATTTACAAATTGTTTTAGTGAGATTTTCTCAGGGTAGGAATTTGGTGTAACACACGGTTTCCTGTACATGTGACAATAAACTCTTGAATCTTTAAAAATGTAGATATGTGACTAATAACATTTTAAATAAAAATAATCATTTCTCTTCTCTGATCTTTTTTCTTATCATTATTTATTTTTTTACAAAGAATAAACTAACTTGGTGAATAAATTAACAAACCAGAATAAAAATTAAGTTTACTAAAAAAAAATAAAAGAAATACAAATATATTTATGGATTAAATAGTTTATTTTGAAGGAGCTCCATGATTTCAAGCGGTTTGAAGGAGCCTTTGGGGATAAAAAAATAAACACTATAAGTCTAAAAATATATGTAGTGTAAATATAATTTTCATTTATTTTTTAATGAGAAAATGGTGGAATTGTATCTTGCACAACACTTTATTTAATTAACGAATAAAAAAATAAACATTAAATAATATAGGTTTCTATGGTTGTGTGGTTGTTTATTGTTCTTGTGTGGGTCCCTTCAGAGTTTCTGTATATTTGTGTTCTGGGGTGATTTATGAGGAATGTTATTAATCTCAGTGAATAGCTTTCATGGGAGGCGATCTGTCAGATTAATGACATGTACGAGGATTTTCTGCATTAGAGCATTACACTGGCCTTCCATTAAAGTATTAGATGTTTGAGATATCGCATTCATATCGGTACTAGGGACTTGTGTGTGTGTGTGTGTGTGTGTGTGTGTGTGTGTGTGTGTGCTAAAGTCTGCCCACTGTTTAAGAGAACAGAACAGTGATTAGAACTAAGGAACGTGTGTCAGTGCTCTAACTCCACATTGTGCTAACAGACACTTTCTTGACTAACACACACACACACACACACACACACACACACACACACACACACACACACCTATGGTGTTTCATGATCTTTAGATGTCGGTGACATCACGGAGCATCAACGAGGTCACCGGTAATAATGCTAAAAGCACGTTAAGCGGGTGGTTCATCTGATACATCTCTTATCTCCGTTAAGTAATCCGTCAGAATTTCCCGTGCGTGTGTGTGTGTGTGTGTGTGTATGATGGTTTTATTGTAGATCCTGTATATTATCTCACTTTGAAGACTCCGTTAACATCCTGTTGTTATTCCAGTCCGTGATATCAGTGGTATTTTACACACCTGAGAAATCACTTGATTGTACACGTTGTGTGTGTGTGTGTGTGTGTGTGTGTGTGTGTGTGTGTGTGTGTGTGTGTGTGTGTGTTAATGTATAAACATAAAGACGACTCATATGGCTCATTAAGATTGTTTTGTTTATCATCTAAATCAAGCTTTTTTCTCTTAGTAATGAAAATAATCTGATGTACAGGGTCATCAATTGACATCAATTATTTTGTTATAATAGTGTGTTTGTGAAACAATTATTGACATAACAAAAAACATGTTATTATGCTGTAACAGTGAATATATGACGCAGTTATTGTTGCTATGACCAATTATTTTGATGTATTATTGACAGTGTTTCTTCTTCTTATGGTTTTTCCCTTTAGAGGTCACCACAGCGGATCATCCGTCTCCATACCCCCCTGTCCTCTACATCTGCCACTTTTAAACCAACTACCTGAATGTCTTTCCTCACCACATCCATAAACCTCCTCCTTGGTCTTTCTCTTTGTCTCCTACCTGGTGGCTCCATCCTTAGCATTCTCCTACCGATATACTCCATGTCCCTCCTCTGCACATGTCCAAACCATCTCAGTCCTCTCTTACTTCCCAAAACATCCTACATGCACTGTCCTGCTAATAAACTTGTTTCTACTCTTGTCTATCCTCGTCACTCCCAATGAAAATCTTAACATCTTCATCTCTGCTACCTCCAGCTCCACCTCCTGTCTTTTACTCAATGCCACTGTCTCTAAACCATACATCACAGGTCTCACTACAGTCCTATAAACTTTCCCTTTCACTCTCCTAGATACCCTACTATCACAAATCAAAAAGACTCTTCTCAACCTGCTCCCTACTCTCACCACAAATCACAATATCATAGTCCATGGAGACTCCTGTCTGACCTCGTCCTTCAGAGCCGATCCTTGATGCAGTCCCACCTCCACCTTAAACCAGTCTGTCATTCCTACTGCACACTTCACTGCTGTCACATTGTCCTCATACATGTCCTGCACTACCCTCTTATACTTCTCTGCCACATCTTACTTCCTCATACAATACAACAACTCATCTCTCTGCATTCTGTCGTACGCTTTGATTAAAACACTCCTTCTCCATTCCTCAGGCATCCTTTTACCTTCCAAATCCTTGTTAAACAATCTGGTTAAAAACTCCACTGCCATCTCTCCCAATGTCATCTGGTCCAACCGACTTTCCACTCATCATCCTTTTAATCGCTGTTTCTTACTTCCTCCTTACTAATCCTATCCACATCCTGCTTTACCATCTCCACACCATCCAACCTTCTCTCTCTTATTTTCCTAATTCATCAGCTTCTCAAAATACTCCCTCCATCTTCTCAAAACACTCTCCTCACTAGTCAACACATTTCCATCTCCATGCTTAATTGCTCTAACTTGCAGCACATCCTTCCCAGCTCAGTCCCTTTCTGTATAAATCCTTTTCTCCTTCCTTAGAGTCCAGTTTCACATTCAGCTCCTCATGCCACATCCCTTTTTACCTGCTGCCGCATCTCCTTGTACTCCTGCCTACTTTTCTCATCTCTGTCGATCCCACTTCTGTTACGCCAACCATTTTCTCCTAATGCTTTCCTGCACTTCCTCAATCCACCATCACGTCTCCTTGTCTTCCTCTCTATTTCCAGATGTCTCAACAAGTACCTTTCTAGCTGTGTCACCCTTAACAGTTCTGCAGTAGTTGTCCAATCATCCAGCACCTCATTACCACCACCACCGAGCCCGTCTGACCTCTTCCCTGAACCTCACACTGCAGTCTTCCTCCTTCAGTTTCCACCATCTTATTCTTCTTTCAGTCTTCACTCTCCTCCTCCTCTTCTTCTTCACCCTCGAAACAATCCTACAGACCACCCTCCAAAGCTGTCTAGCTACACAGTCCCCTGCCCACACCTTACAGTCTCCAATCTCAATTTATGGCATTTAGCAGATGCCATTGTCCAGAGCGACGTACAAAAGTACCAACAAAAGGTCAACATTGGTTCTTCTGTTAGAGATGATGTATGTGGGTGATGCAGCTGTGGCTGCAGTGAAAGGAGACTTGTTGAATTGTGTTCATTGGAATTCTCGCTGCATGAGATACCTGTCTGTGATGCAGACTTCTCTATAATATTGATAGTTTCTATTGGCATGACGTCATAATGATGATATTAACAGGTGGGTTGATTCATGTGGGACAAAACTGAAGGCCTAGGTGTGTACAGGCCGCCACTGTATAAGTGTGTATGTGGTAGTGAGCTTTGGAGGGAAGCTCACTTCTATCGTTTGAAGGCGTTAGTGTGGCGTCAAAATTCGTAAGTGACGCGTTTTTTTACCGTTACCTTACCCCCTTTTTCAATGCGTCAGAAAAATTTAATATGAAAAATCGCCTTCTTGCACGTGCTTCATTCACGACAGTGGAGGTTAACGACAGCTTTGACGTCAGCATATTGGTTGTGTGTGTGTGTGTGTGTGTGTGCGTGCGTGCGCGTGCGTGTGAGTGTGTGGGGGGGGAGTCCTCTCGCGCATCAGCGGCTGCAGCAGCAGCACAGCGACGGGATGAGAGAGAGAAAGAGAGAGAGGGAGAAGGGGGAGGAGAGGAGCTCGTGCTGCCGCTGTTGCCTTCGCCACCGCCCAGTGAGAGCCCGGGAAGCGCGTGCAGAATAAACGTTACAGTTACGAAAAAACGGTTCTCTTTCAGGTCGGACTGATTTCTGTTTCCTTGAATGGTTTGAGGACTTTTATTTGGGTTTGGGAGATTCCCGTGTGCGGACAGACGGGAATTTCGAATCCAGCGTTACTCGCTCGCGCTTCGCCATGGGATGCTCGTTAAGCGCCGAGGAGCGCGAGGCTCTGGACCGAAGCAAAGCCATCGAGAAGAACCTGAAGGAGGACGGAGTCACTGAGGCGAAAGTAGTGAAACTGCTGCTGCTCGGTGAGCGTAAAAAAACCCAACAACAAACAAACGTCGGTGTGGTGGCTTGTTTGTTTGTTTACCGGGGTTATACATTTAATAATGGACTGGCTGTATATATGCCTTAGTGTGTGTGTGTGTGTGTGTGTGTGTGTGTGTGTGTGTGTGTGTGTGTGTGTGTGTTTGCAGGTGGAGGAGAGTCTGGAAAGAGCACTATTGTCAAACAGATGAAGTAAGTCTTTTGGTTTTGTTTGTTGGTTTGGTTTTAGTAGATGTTTATCTCATATAAGATATTTCACATATTTCCTTATGCAGCTTTGTGATTTAGAATAGATCAGATCCTGGTTTTGTTTTGCTCAAGAGAGGGTTACATTTTTTTATTTTTTTAAAAGAGAGATTTAAAGAAAAGATAGATATCTATGTTTTTAAGGTCCTCTTTATAACAACATATATAAATCTATATACATACATAATGTGTATATACACTTATTAGATAAATAGGGTAATACATGTTACCCCTGCTTTAATGGTGTGTCTAAAAAGCCTTATTCTTAAAATATTCAAAATATATATATATTTTTAATCATTTTAATAAGTACACTATAATCTTTATTTTCATATAAAATGTACCAAAGATAAGCAACAATCAGTGGTATGATTTAGTACCTTTAGTGTGTATGTATTTCCTGGACAGCTGTATGTGAGTTTTTTATCTATACATGTAGCTTTATTTGACCTTCCATCATTTTTTAAGGTACAATAATATGACAGTGACAAGATTACTGTTTGGTCCCTTTTCACCCTTATTTTTCTGAGAGTTAACATTTAGAAACATTAGGGCATTTTGCATATAATATTCCAAGTATCTGAGGATCCGTCAATAAAGCTGTAAAGTGAATTCTGTAGAATTAAGGGGATTAAGTATACTTTTACTTCTGGTTGTTGGTACAGTGACACTCCAAAGACGTTTTGTCCTATTTAGGTCCAAATATGTACCTTTTAAAAGTACACTATATTCACATTTATATATTAAAGGTAGGGGATATGCTCCCTCGATGGAACATCCCCAGTGATAAGAAAAGGTATCACTTAGTACCCTTTTATTTGCAGAGTGTATAGCGACATTGTTTGTATGTTATGGCTTGCTCTAAAATATAAAACCTTTTCACAGTGGTGCTCTATCAGATGTTAAGATCATTTGGGAATCCTCAAAGAAACCCTCGAAGACCTGTTTTATTTTAAAAGATCTATTCTATAATCTAATATTTGACTCTTGAAATAATTAATGGTTTCATGCTTTTGTATGGAACACTAGTGGATTAAAAAAACAATTAAATACAGTTTTATTGTATAGCAGCTTTTCACAGATAAATACTTACCTATAAATTTACCATTTATATTCAAATATATAAATTGTATTTATCAATTTTTTTGGATATGGTCAGTAAATTGAATACACATATACATTGCACCTATATTATTATAATTTATTATAGTTTTATTGATATCTTATTAAAACTTAAACAAAACAACAACAGAGCCAATCAGTCAACACACACAGCATGCGTTCAAGCATGTATTGTTAATATGAGAAAGTGACCATGGAAAGGCAAAGGGTGAAAAAAAACACAAGTCAGTGCTAGGGTCTTGCTTGTTCAAGTAAATATCACAAAGGGGCCCTGTATTATTTTTAAAAAACAAATAAGTCATCTTGGTTTTCTAATACTTTTAATTTCAAGGTAAAAAAGAAACAGGAAGTTTGACAAAAGCGAAAGCAACATCCAGAACTGAAAAACTCTCTTCCCGAAACATGCGTTAGTATCTCCTCAGAGCGGAAATGTTCATGTAACTGAAGTTCGATTTCTACTTGTCTGTCACACACACTGAGAATGTATTTCTCAGTTTACACACACGAGTACACACAAGATGTAACTACAGACGATCAGAGTTACGCATGGGGGCGGAGATTTATCAAAAACAGGGCTGAGTCTTCTGAGCATCAAGATGAGATATGTTATCCCTTTCAGGTGTAAACAACATTATTCGTTTTTTAATTAAAACAACAAATAAAAAAAAAACGTGATTAATGAGTTAAAACTGAGTATTATTCATTCAATGTGCAAAATAACAGTGTGCTGGATTAAGTGCTATTCTGTGGGCTGCATGTACACTAGATTATGTTAGACTCCTTAATCAGATTTATTTAAAGTCTCACCATTTTCTCATTTACATATTATCAAATCATCATAGAAAGATTGTTTTTATGTCTCCTGATTTATAGTTACATACTATTGTGTTTCACAGCCAAACAAATTGTAAATTAAACTCCTATCTTAAATAGTTCTGCTCAAGAAAAATATGATAAACTTGGAGGTATGAACTGCAAGCAGGTGATGTAAGAGCTCAGAAACTCTGCTTGAGCAGGTGAAAACCACAAATTCATAATTGACTTAAATCCTAGATTTTGAATACAGTTGTGATAACAGTAACATCTGTGTGTGTGTGTGTATGTGTGAGAGAGAGAGGAGAGTGAGTGTGTGTGTGTGTGTGTGTGTGTGTGTGTGTGTGTGTGTGTGTGTGTGTGAGTGTGTGTGTGTGTGTGTGTGTGTGTGTGTGTGTGAGAGAGAGAGAGAGAGAGAGAGAGAGTGTGTGTGTGTGTGTGTGTGTGTGTGTGTGTGTGTGTGTGTGAGAGAGAGAGTGTGTGTGTGTGTGTGCGTGTGCGTGTGTGTGTGTGTGTGAGTGTGAGAGAAAGAGAGAGTATATTATGATGACTGTATAATGTATTTTACGTGTATTAGGATTATCCATGAAGACGGTTTCAGTGGAGATGATTTACAGCAATTTAAACCCATCGTCTATAGCAACACCATTCAGAGTCTGTTCTCCATTTTAAAAGCTATGGAGAACCTTGGGGTGGAGTATGAAGACAAGGACAGGACTGTGAGTATATACACTGCATACACACATACACACATACACACAAAGGATTTCTGGAAGCATGCACAGATCATCTTCTTCGGATCCCCCCCCCCCCCCCCCCCCCCTCTCTCTCTCTCCCTCTCTCTCTCTTTCTCTCTATCAATATAACTCTATCTATCTATCTATCTATCTATCTATCTATCTATCTATCTATCTATCTATCTATCTATCTATCTATGTTTCTCTTATTCTTCTGCTCTCTGATGCTGAATGTAAAAATTAATTAAACACATCCTCTCAAAGCACATAATTAAACATTGTTTTAACTTCTAGTATTCCATATAAATAGACGTGTTCCGATGAGTGTAAATGAAATTCGTCCCTGAGGGACTTATTATATAAAAACCTTTTAATAAACTTTTCAAGCTGCTATAGCGACATCTAGTGCATAGAAATAATATTACATCATCTAATGAGCAGCAATTAAAGTCACAATAGCATCATTTTAACTTCAATCACAAAAAATATGGTTACAGTGTGTAAAACATCTGATAGTCATCTCACTGTGTTTAGTGGCTTAACATTTCGTATCTAATGTATTTTTAATGCATTCTACTATATGCTCTACGATTATTGTACATAACATGCATAGGATTTTTTTTCTCAAATTCCCCGTATTTTTTTATTTTTTTTGCTTTGATATTTAGCTTTTATTTAGTTTTTATTATTTCCGTAAACATGACCGGCCATTGATACTAAATTACAAAAAGGCTATCAAATTTATTTACTTATGTGCATTACAGCAATGTAATTAAATAACTGTGTCTGTAATGCATGTTTGTCTTTAGTCTGATGTAAAGTTAGTCTATGACATAATCAACCGTATGGAGGACACAGAGGCATACACACCCGAAATTCTGACAGCCATGAAGCGTTTGTGGAAAGATGGAGGAGTTCAGGCCTGCTTTAACCGATCGCGAGAATATCAGCTCAACGACTCTGCTCAATAGTAAGACACACACACACTGAGGCAACTGTTCTTTGTTCAGACAAATCTAAATCTAGCAATGATATGGGGGATGCATTAGTGCCTATGAAATGGGCAGTTTGTACATCTGGAAATGCATCATCAATGCTGAAAGGTATATACATATTTTAGAAAATGTGCTTCTATCCAGAGGACTTGTTTTTAGGGAATGCCTGCAAATTTCAGCAAGATAATGCTTAACCACACACCACATCTATTACAACAGCATGGCTTCATAGTAGAAGAGTCCAGGTGCCGAACTGACCTGCCTGTTGTCCAGATTTCTATATACCAATAAAACAGACTTTTAATTGTTTCTTAGTTACATTCAGTTCTGGGCTCAGGCTTAGTCATTCAAAACATTTAAAAATCTAAACCCAAAGCATTTATGGATCATAAACTGGTTTTCTTTATAACTAATTATATTTTGCATTTTGGCTTAATGCATTATTTTATATATTCATCACACTCCCTGTTTTAGATAAATACTATTCCCTTCTGATTAACTCTTCTGAATACGATTAAGCCTAGAGGTATGTCTAAGGTCTGAATATCAAAGTGTGTATGTGTGTGTGTGTGTGTGTGTGTGTGTGCAAACTCTGAAAATGACGGCAAGTGTGTCTCTGTATCTGTAGTTACCTTGACAGTTTGGACCGAATTGGATCACCTGATTATCTCCCCACTGAACAGGACATTTTAAGGTCGCGGGTTAAAACTACTGGTATCGTTGAGACACACTTCTCCTTCAAAAACTTGAACTTCAGGTAAGATTTTAAAAAATATATCCTTAATTTTATTTAGCAGCTAAAACATTCCTTTACACTCTGATTGGCCTGTAGGGGGTACTGAAGATCAGATTCTACCTAAACAAGTAGTCCATGTTTGGTCTATTTATTATCTATCTATTGAAGGTCATAAGGAAAAGTCATTAGGAACATGCCCACCGAGTTTCGTTGTAATACGCCTCTAGTAACGTCTAACAGGTGCTCACATGTAATTGGCAGATGGCTGCCATATTTCTTCAAATATCCTTATGATATCTTATGGCACATAAGAAAGAGACACTGCGTGCCAAGTATCAGGTTGATCGGGTGAATGGTTACGTAGTCATAACCGTGTTTTTTTTTCTTTGTTTAGCGTTTGCATTTTTTTTTTATTTGACCAAGGATTGAGCTCTTAGACACATCTACCAAGTTTGGTAAAGAGATCTCATTCCAATCAAAAGTAATTTCCATTTTTGTCATATGTGACCCGCCTATTTTGAACATTTTGGTGACCCTTTGAATAGTCAGTAGAAATGTTTTTTCTATAATTATTGATAAGCACTGTCCGGCGAACATTTCTGAACTGAGTTGGTTCCGATCAGATGAAAAATCTAGGACTAGTTAACAAAAGTACGTTTTTTATCTTAATTAAACTTGTTTAGCGACACAAAGTGGCAAAGCTACAAAACAGTTTTAAACCAAAGATTTGTGAAGATATCTCATTCAATTCATGAGTTATAGCCATTTCCGTAAAAGTGGCCTCACCTACTTCAAAGGTTTTGTGATGGTGAGTTGAAAATTCACCGTTTTTTCATTAAATATTAACAATCCCTGTCTACTGAACGTTGCCACACTGGTTTTATTACGATGGCATGAAAAACCTAGGACTAGTTAACAAAGTATTTTTTTTTTTTATAAATACATTTTATGGAAAAAGCTAACTTCGTAGAGCAAACATCAATAAGCATTTTCTTTGTTTTGTACAAGATATGGCCAAAAATATGTGAAATAATGTTTTTTTGCACTGTAGTGCCCGCTTTTGGCCAACTGAGCTGATACTTTGTTAACCTCACTCCACATTGAGCTCTACTATCTGGCCAAGTTTCAACTCTATAGACCTTACGGTTTAGTCTGCACAATCAGTTTTAGGGCATAATAATAATAATAATAATAATAATAATAATAATAATAATGAAGTATAATACAAATAATAATCAAGTATAATAACAATAATAACAATTATAGTTATTATTGTTATTATTGTTATTATACTTGATTACCATCATTAAAAAATACATTACAATTCTTTAAGTGCTTTCAGATAAAGATTAATAAAATGAATAAATCATTTGATTAATGAAACATAACTGTAAGCACATTAATAGTATCACAGATTTTTACACTCATTGTGTAGCTTCTATAAAAGGCAATTTATAGAAATGTGTTTTATTTTGTTTATATTTATTTTGTTAATATTAAAATATTGCAAACCTTATCTGGTTTAGGGTTTTAAATAATGGTAATGAATGGCTTAAATACATCATTTGACTCAGTAAAATGAGGTGAAATGTGTCTTTCTCTGTCCCCTCCAGGTTGTTCGATGTAGGAGGTCAGAGATCAGAGAGAAAAAAATGGATCCACTGCTTTGAAGGTGTGACTGCTATAATCTTCTGCGTAGCGATGAGCGGCTACGACCAAATGTTACATGAAGATGAGACGACGGTAAAGAACTGTACACACATACAAAGTGTATTATTTATATATCATTATTTTGTTTGTCTATTTTATTAGGTTGATTATTTTCCTCTAAGGGCACACCTAAAGTTTTTTGTGATTTATACACCACACCGTCTTACCAACAATTACATTACATTTTTTATTACAGCGCACCATCTTTTTTAACTATTTATCCTTATATTTACCAAAAGCAGAACAAATTCTAAATTACTTACTTACACACTTACTTAATAGCTGGAAACATTTGTTCCCTTACCAGCATCCCTTTATTCTCATCACTGAATTAAATAAAATAAAAATAAATGCAGAAAAAATGCAAATTCCTAAGAAATAATAAAAAAAAAGTGTAAACTCCCCCACCCTGAAAATGTCAGAAAAGGTAAAGTTAGAGCTTTACTTCCTTCACTGTAAAAAAATGTTGGCACTGGAGACTCCTTCCATTTCTCTTCTATAGCAGTTGTGTTACAATGATGGTATTAAGAGGTGGATTGTTTCAGGCAGGACACCACTGAAGGCCAAGGTGTGAAATGCAACCACCCACCACTGGGTCTCAGGAATAGATTGGGTAGATAATCTTCTTCTTCTTCTTCTTTCGGCTGCTCCCATTAGGGGTTGCCACAGCGGATCATCCGTCTCCATACCACCCTGTCCTCTACATCTGCCTCTTTTACACCAACTACCTGCATGTCTTCCCCTTACCACATCCATGAACCTCCTTCTCGGCCTTCCTCTTTTCCTCCTACCTGGTGGCTCCATCCTCAGCATTCTCCTACCAATATAATTCATGTCCCTCCTCTGCACATGTCCAAACCATCTCAATCTCGCCTCCCTCACCTTGTCACCAAAACATCGTACATGCGCTGTCCCTCTAATAAACTCATTTCTAATCTTATCCATCCTCGTCACTCCCAACGAAAACCTCAACATCTTCAGCTCTGCTACCTCCAGCTCCACCTCCTGTCTTTTACTCAATGCCACTGTCTCTAAACCATACAACATTGCAGGTCTCACCACAGTCCTATAAACTTTCCCTTTCAATTTTGCAGATACCCTACTATCACAAATCACTCCTGTCACTCTTCTCCACCCACTCCACCCTGCCTGCACTCTTTTCTTCACTTCTCTAACACACTCTCCATTACTTTGCACTGTTGAACCTAGGTACCTGAATTCCTCCACCTTCTGAAGCTCTTCTCCCTGCAACCGCACCACTCCACTGCCCTCCCTCTCATTCACACACATGTATTCTGTCTTACTCCTACTGAGTTTCATTCCCCTTCTCTCCAGCGCATATCTCCACCTCTCCAGACTCTCCTCAACCTGCTCCCTACTCTCACAACAAATCACAATATCATCCGCAAACATCATAGTCCAGGGAGACTCCTGTCTGACCTCGTCCGTCAACCTGTCCATCACCACTGCAAACAGGAAAGGGCTCAGGGCCGATCCTTGATGCAGTCCAACCTTCACTCTAAACCAGTCTGTCGTACCTACTGCACACTTCACTGCCGTCACACTGCCCTCATACATGTCCTGCACCACCCTCACATACTTCTCTGACACACCTGACTTCCTCATACAATACCACAACTCCTCTCTTGGCACCCTGTCGTACGCCTTCTCTAAATCCACAAATACACAATGCAATTCCTTCTGTCCTTCTCTATACTTCTCCATCAACATTCTCAAAGCAAATAAGGCATCTGTGGTGCTCTTCCTCGGCATGAAACCATACTGTTGCTCACAGATGGTCACCTCTTCTCTCAGCCTGGCTTCCACTACTCTTTCCCATAACTTCATGGTGTGACTGATCAACTTAATACCCCTGTAGTTACTGCAGGTCTGCACATCTCCTTTATGCTTAAAGATCGGTACCAGCACACTTCTTCTCCATTCCTCAGGCATCTTCTCACCTTCCAAAATCCTGTTAAACAATCTGGTTAAAAACTCCACTGCCATCTCTCCTAAACATCTCCACGCTTCTACCGGTATGTCATCTGGTCCAACCGACTTTCCACTCTTCATCCTCTTAATCGCTGCTCTCACTTCCTCCTTGCTAATCCTATCTACATCCTGCTTCACCAACTCCACATCATCCAACCTTCTCTCTCTCTGATTTTCCTCATTCATCAGCTGCTCAAAATACTCCCTCCACCTTCTCAACACACTCTCCTCACTAGTCAACACATTTCCCTCTCCATCCTTTACTGCTCTAACTTGCAGTACATCCTTTCCAGCTCGGTCCCTCTGCCTGGCCAATCGGTACAAATCCTTTTCTCCTTCCTTAGTGTCCAACCTCTCATACAGCTCCTCATATGCCTTTTCCTTGGCTTTCGCCACATCCCTCTTAACCTGCTGCCGCATCTCCTTGTACTCCTGCCTACTTTTCTCATCACTCTGTCTATCCCACTTCTGTTTTGCCAACCTCTTTCTCCTTATGCTCTCCTGCACTTCCTCATTCCACCACCACGTCTCCTTGTCTTCCTTTCTATTACCAGATGTCACACCAAGTACTTTTCTAGCTGCCTCCCTCATCACTCCTGCAGTAGTTGCCCAATCATCCAACACCTCCTTAACACCACTGAGCCTCTCTCTGACCTCTTCCCTGAATCTCACACTACAGTCTTCCTCCTTCAGTTTCCACCATCTTATTCTTCTTTCAGTCCTCACTCTCCTCCTCTTCTTCTTCGCCTCCAAAACCATCCTACAGACCACCATCCTATGCTGTCTAGCTACACTGTCCCCTGCCAACACCTTACAGTCGCCAATCTCCTTCAGGTTGCATCTCCTGCATAGCACATAGTCCACCTGTGTGCACCTTCCTCCACTTTTATACGTCACCCTATGATCCTCCTTCTTCTTAAAATAAGTGTTCACCACTGCCATTTCCATCCTTTTAGCAAAATCTACCACCATCTGCCCTTCCACATTCCTCTCCTTAAAACCATACCTACCCATCACCTCCTCGTCACCTCTGTTCCCTTCACCTACATGCCCATTAAAGTCCGCCCCAATCACCAACCGTTCCTTCCTAGGTACACCATCTACCACTTCATCTAATTCACTCCAGAATCTTTCCTTCTCCTCCATCTCACAGCCAACTTGTGGAGCATAGGCACTGATGACATTTACCATCATCCCTTCAACTTCCACCTTCACGATCATCACCCTATCAGAAACTCTCTTTACCTCCACTACACTCTTACTGTACTCTTCCTTCAGAATCACCCCTACACCATTTCTCTTTCCATCCACACCATGATAGAACAGTTTAAACCCACCTCCAATGTTCCTGGCCTTACTCCCTTTCCACTTGGTCTCCTGAACACACAGCATATCTACCTTTCTCCTCTCCATCATATCAGCTACTTCTCTCCCTTTACCCGTCATAGTACCAACATTTAAAGTACCAACCCTAACCTCCACTCTCCTACACTGCTCCTTTCCCTGCCGTCTCTGTAGACGTCTTCCTCCTCTCCTTTTCCTCCTTCGGCCAACAGTAGCCCAATTTCCACCGGTACCCTGTCGGCTAACGATACCTGTGGCGGTCGTTGTTAACCCGGGCCTCGACCGATCCGGTATGAAATTCTTATTTGTGATCCGCATATTTGATTTGGCACATGTTTTACGCTGGATGCCCTTCCTAACGCAACCCTCCCCATTTACCCGGGCTTGGGACCGGCACTAAGAATGCACTGGCTTGTGCCTCCCTAATGGCTGGGTTAGATTGGGTAGATAATAAACATATAAAAAAATGGAGCAGCTCAATCGCAACGTTATAAATTGCGCTGCTCCGTTTTTCTTTTTAATATGTTTATTATCTGCCATACGGATCCCTGCCTTGCATTTTACACCTTGGCCTTTAGTGGTGTCCTGCCTGAATCAATCAACCTCTTAATGTCATTATGACACCACTGATTAACCATCAATATCTAAGAGAAATGCAGTATAAAAGAGTGCTGCATCACAGACAGGTGTCTCATGCAGAGAGAATGAATTTTTCAAAAGAAAGAAATTTAATAAACACAGTTAAACGAGTCTCCTTTCACTGCAGGTGCACGCATACGTCATCTCTAACAGAAGCATCAATATTAACTTCGTAAAATGACCCCAGGTTTCCCTGCATTTCTGTGCATATGTTCTGTGCATTACGGTTTTCCTGAAGGTTTGAAATTGTGTGTTTTTGTGAAAATCCTACTAAAAAGAAAATGATAAAGAATAAATGGTTTATCAAAAAAGCTTAGCAACTGTTTTGAACTGTTTTGGCTGACCTTTCTTTGTGATGTCCAGCTTTGTCGGTCTTGTAAATGTTTTTTAAGTGTATCTGCGACCAGATACATTTCTTCTCTTCAGTCAGAAATTGTGGAATGAAAAAGAAAGAGAGAAAAAAAAAAACAGCTATTAAATCCACACCAATACATCTGAGCGTGTGCAGTTTGCTACAGATGCCGGACGAAGGCTCTGACTAGTACGCCCTCTGACCATCGAATCAAAGGATGTGAAATCGCCGATGTGACTGGACTCCAGCTAAGGGGCCTTGGAGTCGATCCGGTTAAAGCAACAGCTTCAAGCAACATGTATTTGAAGCTACTAAAAGCTCATGCTGTTTATTCCTACAGGCCTTATGGCAATATGCGATGTGATGGCTGAAATCTGATGGAATAGGAACTCCATAAAGCATAAAAGTACACTCGGTGAAGGTGTTCTTTGCAGCATCTACTGCAAACTACTGCAAATAATTTAATATAATATATATATTTTGAGATTAAAGTCTGTTTCTGATAGAGTTTAGAGAAGCAGAGAAGGTCACCACTGCTTTGAACTAGCTCTTGGTGTAGAAACATTAGCAGAACAAGCCCTTTAATAAAAACTGTATTATTCTTTCTGTTCCTGCAGAATCGTATGCACGAGTCCCTCATGCTCTTCGACTCCATCTGTAATAACAAGTTCTTCGTTGACACTTCCATCATCCTCTTCCTCAACAAGAAGGATCTTTTTGGGGAGAAGATAAAGAAATCTCCACTGATAATATGCTTCCCAGAGTATGCAGGTGTGTATGTTTGTGTGTGTGTGTGTGTGTGTGTGTGTGTGTGTGTGTGTGTGTGTGTGTGTGTGTGTGTGTGTTAGTAAGCATATTAGGAATATCCCATTTGTGCTTTCATGTGCTAAGCTTTGTGATTTGTCCCTCATAGGTCCGAACACTTATGAAGAGGCATCTGCATATATTCAGGTTCAGTTTGAGGGTAAAAACCGTTCTCCAAATAAAGAGATTTACTGCCACCTGACATGTGCGACTGACACGGGGAACATCCAGGTGGTATTTGATGCTGTCACTGACATCATCATTGCCAACAACCTGCGTGGCTGTGGCCTGTACTGATCATTGTTTTTGTCATGGTAACAAGCAATTGAACTAAATACCCTCATCTTGAATTTCTCTGATCTTGTTTTGATTTTCTTTATAATCAAATGGGCACTGATATGTGTGTTTGTGTGTGTGTGTGTGTGTGTGTGTGTGTGTGTGTGTGTGTGTAAGATTATTAGTGTATGGGTAAAAATGTGATATGAGCCTAAATACAATCTAAGATAAAAAAAAATAATAAAAAAATTCCTCAGGATCATACAGATAAATTGCTCTAAGCAGTTGTTATTTATTAATAACGAGTATCTCAGAAGCATGAAAATTCAACACAATTTTTATTTAACGTTTTTACCATAATTTTTACCATTATGGAAGCAGCTCTCAGGCCAAAGTCATGAGAAATAAATGTCATGGACAAAATGGTCTCTATAAAAGCACAAGTAGTCCAGATGAATGTTTTTAGATCAAATTTTTTTAACTGACATTGTTTTAATGCTGTAATTAACATCAACAAATACTGATGCACCGTCATATTAATTAACAAGTCAATTAACACTTAAAATTTTAATCGATTTCATTCATATTTATCCAAATAATCCAAACACCTGCATTAACATTTAAAATGCATTCAAATTTTGTATTCAAATTGATCCTCGATATCTTGTAACATACACACTTAGAGATCAGTGTTCAATAAATTAGCTTTAAATACTTTCTTATTGCAGGTGTATTTCTTTAACACCTTAACAAATATATGAATGTATGAGAGAAATCAGGTGAATGTGTAAACTGCTCCATCATAGAGAATTCTGAACTTGCATAGACTGTTACAAAGCTCTGACAATGAAGACTTCTTTCATAAATGATTAAAAAAATGTCTCCTAAACATGACAAAGTATGAGAACGAGTGCATTAATGCTCCTGGTAGAGATTAGTACATCATTCTCAGTAAGGGAAGTTTCATGTAAAACGTTTATTGAATGCTGGTTGACTTTTTTGTAAATGATTCTATTTATTCGATTGCGTGTAAAATATGAAGGCTTGTGTGTACAGATTTTGTATCTCCTGCACGTTTTTTGTTAGATCCCTGCAAACAGAGCAAACCGATTCAACGCACTGACAGTTATATAGCATGATATAAAGGGAAACAATGTAGCATGTAGAAAAGACATACACAGTCATGTAGTCATTAATGAATACAAGAACTCACAGTCTTTGTGTGTGTGTGTGTGTGTGTGTGTGTGTGTGTGTGGGTAGATGGGTGCACATGCGATTAAAACTTTCATTTCTGCCCTTTTATTTATTTATTTATTTATTTATTTTTATTTGAAAAGCTCTGTCTTTCCCTACA
Source organism: Silurus asotus (assembly GCA_024362625.1). Taxonomy (NCBI): domain Eukaryota; kingdom Metazoa; phylum Chordata; class Actinopteri; order Siluriformes; family Siluridae; genus Silurus; species Silurus asotus. The sequence continues at coordinate 36,738 of MU561260.1, read as the reverse complement.
CAATTATACTGCTGGTTTAAATTGAACGCCTGATGAAATGTTTACAATAAAATCACAGTTTGGAAGCATTTTATAGTTTCTTATTTTATTGAATTTGCATTGTATTGTTATTTTACAGCTGAGAGAGTTATTATCTAAAGAATAATTCCCTGTCCCAACTGACCACAACTGACCACCAGGTAAACACTAACTGGTCAAAACTGCTCTCTCTCTCTCTCGCTGTCTCTCCGTCTCTGTGTATGCGGGATGTCAGAAAACAGCTCTGACCCATCAAGGCCTTGACTTTTCAAAACTTCTGAATGTGTGCTGTGTTATCTGGCAACAAGACTTCTACAGTGGATTCTGTAGATCCTGAGAGCCTTCATGGATCTACTTTGTCTCCAGCACATCACACAGCTACTCAATCTGATTGAGATCTGGGGTAAGTGACTTCCACATCTTAAACTCTTGTCCCCCAAACCATTCCTGAACTTTTCTTTTGCAGCGTGGATGAGCAGGGCACATTCTCCCGATAAAAGAGTCCACTTCTATTAGATTGGTCTGCAAGAATGTTTCAGAAGATGTAAAATCCTCAGTTTTACAAAAATAGGGATTAAAAAAAAATTATATTATTTACATTTTTATTACTTGATCCCAATTTTTATACTTAGTTATAACTTATACTTTTATTATACTTGTATACTTTTTACTTTACATTTTAATAAAAATAAAAAAGTACTGTACAAAACTTGTTGGATAGTCAAATAAAACATTTCTACTGTTGTACCCTGTGTGAATGTGTATGTGACAAATAAAATGTAAATACACAAGATTTCCAGCAATGCATGATCCAGAGTATCACACCACCTTTGCCAGCGTGCTTTCTTAAAAATATATCAGCTTCTTCCCCAGGTAAGAAAATGTGATTATTCAGACTAAGCCTTCTTATTCATTGCTCTAGGGTCTAGTTCAGATGCCAATTGTAGGAGCTTGTTGTGGTGTACAGGTGGCAGTATAGGCTTTCCAACACCTCTGCAGCCATGCAGCTTCATACACAGCAAACTACGATAGTTTGTGTGTCCTGACTCTATTCTCTCAGAGCCAAAATAAACATTTTTAGCAGTTTGTTCTGCTGCATCAGTAAACGGCAAGCACTCATGACCATCTCTCTGGTTCACCTGTTCTCCTTCTTTGGACCACTTTTGGAATGTAGTAATGGCTACAAACTGGAAACACCTCACAAGACCTGGTGTTTTGGAGATGCTTTGACCTACTTGTCGACACATATTCCACAACTTCCAGAACTGACTGTTCACCTGCTGCTTATACAGTACAGAACAAAAGTTTGGACACACCTTCTCATTCAAAGCATTTTCTTTATTTTCATGACTATGAAAATTGTGGAGTCACACTGAAGGCATCAAGGGCTATTTGAACAAGAAGGAGAGTGATGGGTTGCTGTGCCAGATGACCTGGCCTCCACAGTCACCGGACCTGAACCCAATCGAGATGGTTTAGGGGTGAGCTGGACCGCAGAGTGAAGGCAAAAGGGCCAACAAGTGCCAAGCATCTCTCGAGGAACTCCTTTAAGACTGTTGGAAGACCATTTCAGGTGACTACCTCTTAAAGCTCATCAAGAGAATGCCAAGAGTGTGCAAAGCAGTAATCAAAGCAAAAGGAGGCTACTTTGAAGAACCTAGAATGAGATTGTTCAGTAGTTTTACACTTTTTTGTTATGTATATAATTCCATATATAATTCCACATGTGTTAATTCATAGTTTTGATGCCTTCTGTGTGAATCTACAAATTTCATAGTCATGAAAATAAAGAAAACTCTTTGAATGAGAAGGTGTGTCCAAACTTTTGGTCTGTACTGTAAGTTATAATTTGAATACATGTTAATATATACAATCCCTAAAAAATGTTCTTCAACTGTGAGTGAATTTAATGTTATGGCTAATCAGTGTTTGTGATTTGAACTTGAAATTTGCATTGCATTAAGTTGTACACACACACATGAGAATATGGAAGATGTTTCTTCACACATGAGTCTTGTGACTGAAAAATTGCTTGTATAAACAGCTATCCAGCTTTATAAACAAAGCCTGTCATCCCCTCATCGTATGAACCAGCATGTTGCGGGACATTGGGGGACTCTGTACATGCTAACAGAAAGAAAGAAAGCTAGCTAAGGAGTGATTTTCTGATGAGAAAGTTGTACGCAGTTGTGCAGATCTATTTATATCTTTTAAAGATTTCACCTGACGACCAGACAAACTTTTTTCTTTGCTGACACTCTCAGTCAAGTGGATTCAGGACGGTGTGCTTAGTGTGGATTAAGCATGAAAATCCCACTGAATATTTTTATCTGAACTCATCCGGGATCCCCTGTGGGCCTGTTTGAAGTTGATTAGTGTGGAGCTGTCGCGGTAATGTGAGGCAGGAACTTTAGCCGGTTAGCTGGAATGTGGGAGAATGTATGAGTCAGCAGAACACTGTGCAGTTATATCAGGCTCGAGCGGAGTCAGGAGCCATCTAATTTCAGCCTTCTGAAACTTACTGTCCACTTTATAAACGTTCATCTTCAAGATGTGTTAAGACTTTTTTTACTCCCTTGTTGTTTGAGATTGCACTCCTGCATAATGTTAGTGTAGGGATTGAGAAAGTTACTGACTTTTTGAAAATATTTTTACACATATGTAAATTATATTTAAAGCAGGAACAACAGAAATTAGTAACTTGCTCTAACTAAGGCTGATTTCAATTACTGTGTTTAGTCATTTTAATACATTTATCATTATAAAATTTTTAATTTTGACCTTATATATATACATATAAATCTCCTGGCAAAGATATTCAGGTTTTGGCCTAAATACAACCTGATCCTTAGCAGAAGAACTAAACCAATTAAGCATGATGTTTTAAAAGTAACTGTACAAATTAGTCTTTTTATAATTATAAACCTTATTTATTGTTTGTTTAGGAACTTATTTATAAAGGTTATTTATAAGAGAAACATTTAGTTTTACTGTTACTGTTACTGTTGTACTTAATAAATTTTGTTTGTTGAATCTTTTCACAGATAATACTGATACAGGTAGTCACCGATTTACGACCACAATTGGGACTGACAAATCAGTCGTAACATTTGGTCGTAAGTAGAGTAGGCTATATGTACAGTACTGTGAAATGATGCCGGAAGCTGGTACGCACTGCCGGATTAATGGGGAGGGTTTCGTTATGAAGGGCATCCAGCGTAAAACATGTGCCAAATCAAATATGCAGATCACAAATCAGAATTTACATTTTTACCAACGACCGTCACAGGTTTTGTTTGCCAACAGAGTACCGGTGGAAATTGGGCTACAGTTGGCCGAAGGAGGAGAAGGAGAGGCGGAAGGCATCTACAGAGACAACAGGAAAAGGAGAAGTGTAGGAGAGTGGAGGTTCGAGTTGGTACTTTAAATGTTGGTACCATGATTGGTAAAGGGAGAGAGATAGCTGATATGATGGAGAGGAGAAAGGTAGATATGTTGTGTGTTCAGGAGACCAAGTGGAAAGGGAGTAAGACCAGGAACATTGAAGGTGGGTTTCAACTGTTCTATCATGGTGTGGATCGAAAAGGAAATAGTGTAGGGGTGATCCTGAAGGAAGAGTGCAGAAAGAATGTAGTGGAGGTGAAGAGAGATTCTGATGATGAACTTAAAGCTGGAAGTTGAAGGGGCGATGATAAATGCTAACAGTAGTTATGCTCCACAAGTGGGTTGTGAGATGGAGGAAAAGGAAAAAGTCTGGAGTGAGTTAGATGAAGTGGGAGAAGTTGTACCTAGAAATTAAAGATTGGTGATTAGGGTAGATTTCATTGGCCATGTTAAATAGGGAATTGAGGTGATTAGAAGGTGATGGTGGGTATGGCCTTAAGGAGAGGAAGGTAGAAGGGCAAATGGTGGTTTGCTAAAAAAGGATTGAAATGACAATGATAAATACTTATTTTAAAAAGAAGGAGAAGCATAGGGTGACATAAGAGTGGAGGAAGGTGCACACAGGTGGATTATGTTCTATGTAGGAGGTGCAACCTGAAGGAGATTGGAGACTGTAAGGTGTTGGCAGGGGACAGTGAAGCTACACAGTATCGGATGTTAGTCTGTAGGATGGTTTTGGAGATGAAGACTCGAGGAGGAGAGTAAGGACTAGGATTAAGAAGAATAGGATGGTGGAAACAGAAGGAGGAAGACTTTAATGTGAGGTTCAGGGAAGAGGTCAGACAGGGGCTCGGTGGTGGTGGTGAAGAGGTGCTGGATGATTGGACAACTACTGCAGAAGTGATAGGGGAGACAGCTACAAAGGTACTTGGTGTGACATCTGGAAATAGAAAGAAAGAGAAAGAGACATGGTGGTGGAATGAGGAAGTGCAGGACAGCATAAGGAGAAAGAGGTGACCATCTGTGAGCAACAGTATGGTTTCGTTCCAAAGAAGAGCACCACGGGTGCATTACTTGCTTTGAGAATGTTGATGGAGAAGTATAGAGAAGGTCAGAAGCAATTGCATTATGTGTTTGTACATCTAGAGAAGGCGTACGACAGAGTGGCGAGAGAGGAGTTGGGGTTTTGTATGAGGAAGTCAGGTCTGGCATAGAAGTATGTGAGGGTGGTGCAGGACATGTATGAAGACAGTGTGACAAGCAGTCAAGTGTGCAGTAGGAACAACAGACTGGTTCAAGGTGGAGGTTGGATTAAATCAAGAATTGGCTCTAAGCTCTTTCCTGGAAGTGGTGGACTGGTACCTGGGATCAACAGAGTGCAGGCAGGGTGGAGTGGGTGGAGAAGAGTGGCAGGAGTGATTTGTGACAGTAGGATATCTGACTGTGGTGAGACCTGCGATGTTGTATGGATTAGAGACAGTGGCATTGAGTAAAAGACAGGAGGCGGAGTTGGAGGTAGCAGAGCTGAAGATGTTGAGATTTTCATTAGGAGTGACGAAAAGGGACAGTTTTGGGGAGAAAGAGAGAGAGGCTCGATTGAGATGGTTTGGACATGTGCAGAGGAGGAACATGGGGTATATCAGTAGGAGAATGCTGAGGATGGAGCCACTAGGAAGAAGGAAAAGAGGGAGGCCAAAGAGGAGGTTTATGCATGTGGTGAGGGAAGACATGCAGGTAGTTGGTCTGAAAGAGGCAGATGTAGAGGACAGGAGGGTATGGAGATGGATGATCCGCTGTGGTGACCCATAATGGGAGCAGCTGAAAGAAGAAGTTAGCATGTATAGTATAGTATAGTAGTGTTGTAAAGAACTACAGTTACTACAGTATCCAGGTTTTTGGGCTTAAATACAACCTGATGCTTAGCAGAAGATCTAAACCAATTAAGCATGACATTTTAAGAGTAACTGTACAAACTTCAGATTCTATTATTGTGAAATTATCACTTCAGTTTTATACAAACATGTTTTACACACACACACACACACACACACACACACACACACACACACACACACACACACACACACACACACACACTTCTAACTTTTTATTGTGTTTAGATCTCAATGTATCTAACATTAGTAAATCTTCTTGCCATATTTAGTTCCTTTGCTTTAAAAAAAAAATCCCCAAATGCTCAGACATTTTGCATCAATGTCTTTCGCTCAGTACAACTGTCATGAACTTTGTGCTACTGTTAATTTATTATAGCATCAACATGACTGTAGATTTTAGTGAAAGCCAAACTTGATGTCACTTCAAAATCCAAAGTGACAGCCGGGCTTTTCTAGGATTAGCAGGACTCTATGTTCGAGTTTGAGGAGCAGTGTGTGTGTGTTAATGTGTGTGTGTGTGTGTGTGTGTGTGTGTGTGTGTGTGTGTTTGCAATTTTTGCTTTAACTCTGAGGCAGTGTTTACATAGTTGATCTTGATGTCTAAAAAAGATCTGAAAACATGAAAATATGAGATATAAGTGAGGATCAGAACCAGAGCATGCACAGGCACTAACAAGAAATAAAACATATAAGTGCATAACATCATTTTGCACAATGAGGAAAAAGAGCAAAAGAACAAAAAATGAGGTTTACCACAAAACAGGTGAACATGTCAAGATAATTATCCAATTATTGGAAGAGAGTGAGGACAATAAAATAATAGTATTTACTAAGTTATTAATTATTAATCATATTTTTGGGGGTTGATATTTTAGTTTTAGATTAAAGCTTTTTTTCAGAATAAAGATTTAGCATCAATTCCTGCGCGTTTTACAACTGGAGCAATTAAGTTTTTTTCATATTTTTTCATATTTTGTGGAATTTTTCAATTTTATAAATTTTTTTTCTTTTTTTCTGCTCTTATCATGACCTGGAACATGCTCTTAAAAACGGCCTGGTTTTTACCCCAACATACAGTAATAATTTATTCATATAATAAATAATTTCCTTCTCTTGTGCATTTTATGTGCATCTTTTAAGGTCTAAATGATACATTTCAGTACAGACTTCAGATGTAAAAAAAAAAAAACAAAATCATATGCTAGATATTTAAACATAATGTTAATAAATCCATGTCCATATGTCCATATCCATATATCTGTGCCAAACGTCAGTAAAAAATAAACTGTCTGGGGGGATATAAATTTAGCCTGAGAGACATCTCATAGCCGCTATCAAACTTTTATCATAAAAAATTCTGTATGACACTTAGTCGAAAAGATTTTATATGCACGATGGCCATGGTGAAGTTTTGTAAGTGCAGCTCTGGCTCATGATATCGCTCTGAAACAGTTAGTGTTAAAGGGCAGGTGGTCGGGGTGAGAAGGGTTCAAGTATAAATAACTCCCTTGGGTAACGTAAGATCCCCAATGGACGTGAAAAAAAGAGCAAAGACGAAGAGATACTAAATTAAAATCACTTTCGTTCACCTTCTCTTAGTACAAACACTTTCTGTTTGTATTATACAAAGCTTTTAAGTGATCAAAAAAAGTTTTTTTTAAGAATAAATCTAATAAAATTGATTATTAAAGTCATAATTAATATAGGAATCTGGAAATTATATATGATATTTTTTCATTTATTTGTTTGATTGTTTTTGTTTAGAATGTAATACTTATTGAATTTAATTTTGACGGCAGTGTGATAATCCTCAGTAACGTTCAGTGTTTTAGAGACGGCCAGCTGCTGAGATTGAATTTCCCTCCTGCGTTTCTTGACATTAGCATTAGTAAAAGCTCAGTGTAAAATCACCATCATGGCAATAGACATACTTCTGTGAAGCGCTTGTCGTGTCTTTGGGATTTAGCTCTCAGATACAAGACATACATACATACTGTAAAGTCTAGAGGACTTCAAATAATCATTTACATTTTATAAGCCTTCTTTGAGGATAACGAGTTTTTAATCCGAAATTAAAGTCGGTTTCCTTCTGTGATTATTCAATTCAAATGTAATATGAAGTTTGAGTAAGCAATATATTAAATAATCCAAAAGGTTGGTCAGTTCAAAATGTAGACATTAAAAAACAATGATAATCTACAATAAAACAATTTTGAAACAGGAGGAAAGGTCAAAACCAGGAAGCTCGGAAGTAGGAAATAATGCACCAAGAAAAACCTCTCAGGAAATGAGAATACATAATAAACCTTAAAATGAGATGCAAATTAACAAAATAACCTAAAGCTTAACATAGAACAGGTGAACACATTAGGAAAGACAATCAATGACCTGAAAAAAAGAATGGAAAGACAACATACAATGACAATTTATGCCATAAATGTACATAATTAATAAAAAAGTGAACACAGTAATCATTTATTAATTATAAATAAACTAGTTTTTTTCCTAATGTTGTTTAGTTGCTAGTTATTGATTATAACATAATAGCAATATGTATGAAATTTACAAAAAATGTGTATAAAACAACATAAATACTGTATCTGCTTTATGTTGTTTTATATTTTATGTAGATATGATCATATTGTTCTAAAGCATTGAGCTGTGTGTTCTTCTTAACTCCACATGTTACATTCACATTTTAGACACTAAGTATTTAGTAATGTCAAAGTAGTAGTGCATGTAGGGGTTTTTTTTTCTCTTGATTTTAGATGCACAACTGATGTGTGTTTTCTCACGGTATTCATGCGCCGTTTCTCTCACCTCCCTGAAGCAGACCAGTAGGTGGATTGGTGACCTTGAAATTACCTTTAGGTTTGTCTTCAGGATTCCTAGAACAAACTCTGGATCTTTAATGACCAGGATAAAACAAAAAAAAGTTTAGTAGATATAATTAGAGTTGAAGTAAGATGGGAGATCATTAGCAGTTGTAAACTGTATACATTTTTAAGAAAGTGAGTAAAAATAGCTTAATGAACATTTTGAAATTCACCATCATGTTTTTGTTACACATAATGCCATTTCACTCACAGAACGACAGGAAAAATGTGATCGATATGTGAAAAGTAAAATAGATATGTTTAAGATCCAGTGAAATGTCGTGAGTTCAAGTTTATATGGACTTTTGTCTGCGCACAAATGTACAGTTTTGCACATTTTTGCAGTTAGTAAGTGGTTGTTTATAATTTTGCACTCTGTCCAGGGAGGAGTGTGCAACTGTAGCACAATCATTTCTGTGTTTATAGATGCTAAACGCTCTCTTTATACACATGAAATACAGTAAACTTAAAACTTAAAATCTTAGCACAGACAAACATCTTTGAGCAAAAATGTTAATTGTTTGGATTAAATTAAAAAAAATGTAATAATCATGAGCTAAATGTTGAAAAGATGAAGCTTGAACCTGAAAGTTCTTCTCTTCGGAACAGGTCAAAGGAAAAACAAAAATTTCAATATTAAAAGCAGTAATCTAATCTCTAATGTAGATGTGTGTGTAAGCTCTAAAATGTTGACATGATAATAAAATCACAATTATATTTCAGCAATATTCTGATATGAAAATAAGTAATGACAGCTGAAAGCTGTGAATCCAGCTCCTTATTTAAAAATAATGATTTGCATTATTTCGCAGTATGATCAGGTGATGTGGTGTGTTTTTATATCTTCGTTCTCACCAGCTGTCTGTATAAGGGCAGGAATATTTGACTATTTTGACCTTATGTGGACATTTGAGAAGTATTCAAGAGGAAATCTAAAATGACTGAAGATTTAAAGTTAGATTTAGGTAGGTATAATAGTGATTGTTAACTTGTTGATACTTACATCAATAAAACGTCCTCACAAGGATAGTAAAACAAACGTGTGTGTTTATGAACAGAAGGTAGGAGCAAGACGTCTTGGGGTGAAGGTACAGTCCTGGGTGGTGAACCCCATATTTAGCCATACAGTTGGTCAAATGTCTTTGCACAGCGAATTGCAGACGAGCTCCTTAAAAAAAGGAGTGTGGCTCAGAATCAGCCAGTGGGAGTGGTGCTTAGGGAAAGTATCAAGTGTCCTTCACAAACTCTTCAAGCCAAAGCACATATTTGTGAGCCGCCTAAGACACCAAGCTCGCACTCCAGCTCAGCGGTCAGTTCGGCGCACACGCTCTTTGCGTCCTCTCCATTTTTTCCTCTTTCTTTCGGCCACCAGGACGATAAGCAGCCATGGATGCCATCAAGAAGAAGATGCAGATGCTGAAGCTCGACAAGGAGAATGCCTTGGACAGAGCAGAGCAGTCTGAGGGAGACAAGAAGGGAGCAGAGGACAGAACCAAGGGGGTTGGTTTCCAAACGGACATTAAAATTAAAAAAGAGGGTGTTAAGGATTTGAAGTAGATGAGTTTGAATGCTTTGAGTGGATAAATTATCTATGTACAGATCAAAAGAATAATAATCATGAGAGAACTAAAACCATTAGGAATCCTTAAATAACCACTGACTACACTATCATTCATCATTAATTATCAATCAAAAAAGTTTAATATAATCCATTACCAACATGCCAAAGGGTACAGATGGAAGGATAACATTTTGCAAGGCTTGTGCAAGTGCATTATTAAATTTTTGCAAAAACCAGCAATATTCCAAACAAAAAAGAAACTTTTAGGAATTCCTTGTAAAATTGTGACCTATAAAGTTGACTGTACTTTTTAGTGCATTAAAATTTACCCAAATTTAATATGTATTATAAGTGCGACCATAACCCATGTATAAGTTGTGTATTTTATTAGATTAAGGTACTTTTTTTGAACATTGAAAGATAACGTTAATACATTTGTTTATTTTTGTTTGAGTTCTTGCATAAAACCTGATATTTCAGCATATGAAATTATCAGTGAATTCCCTATGACAAAGTTTTATCTTCATACATACTCTGACTCAAAATAGTTTGGTTTTGTATTATTGTATTATAACCCCTCTCTTGCTCTTTTTATCTTTTTTTTTTTCCTTTTTCTTTCACTCTCAGTTGGAGGATGACCTGGTCGCCTTGCAGAAGAAACTCAAAGGAACAGAAGACGAGCTGGACAAATACAGCGAGGCTGTCAAGGATGCTCAGGAGAAACTGGAGCTGGCTGAGAAGAAGGCTGGAGATGTAAGTCTTAAAGTTCATAAAGTGTATGATAAAAATGTCCAGGAGACTTAGTACATGCAAAGACAAACACAGAGACTAAAATGCAAAGAAACTATAAAGAGGTCAGAATCTTCTTTCTTTACTTCCTTCAGGAAGAACATGTGTCATTTGTGATGTGTATCCTGACACTAATTACACACAGCCACATAAAACATGTTCCCATATAAATAACACGATAAGTGCAGGTCAGTAAAAGTTAAATTTAGAGCAGAGCTTTATAAGGGAACTTAGGTATGAGCCCCTAAAAGCCATGAGGTTGAAATATGTGTAGGCTGCTTATAGTGTTTCATCGTTCTTCCACCCTGCATAGAGAGAGAGAGAGAGAGAGAGAGAGAGAGAGAGAGAGAGAGATAGAGAGGCATTTATTTTGGAAACAGATACATTTAAGTAACACCTGCTTCGTTAAGTATAGTTTACAGCACATCTACAAACTTCTTTTAATGAATACGTCAAGAATAATTCAAATTCAAAGCTCAATGTGAGCAGAGTGAGTGGGCATATAATAACCACTAGATGGCGCTGCTGCACATTTATATATATTTAATTAAAAGCCAACTTAATGCAATCAAAAGTAGATATTGCTTATGAGAACAAAAGCATATTAAGGAGAACATATTTCAAATATATTTTTTTTTAATAAAAAAAATAGTCTTCAGATTACTCCCAGGCCGTTAAATCTTATTTATGTGTATTATAAAGTAACGCAATAATGAAAATGATATTATAATACATAAAAAAAATTTTTATGTCAACAAACTATAAAAAAAAATAATAATTTGATGCTGATTTTAAAGACAGAAATTCGTAAGTTTATAAACACAAAATATAAATTAGGGAACAAACCTTTCTCATAAAATCATTGTTGTGGAATAGGCGGGTCTTAGCTCATTCTTCATATTTGTAGGTAAATAGTGAAATAAGCAAATTCTGTTTATTTTCAAGTAACAATTTATATTAATTATTACTGACTTAAAAGTCTAAAAAAGATAAATAAAATGTATTTGGAGGACTTTATAAAGAAGATTTAGCAACTCGGGGAAGATTATCGCCAAGGAAATTACAAGCTACGAGCACTTAAAATGTGTATTAAGAAAAAAAAACAAAAAAACAAAAAACAAAAAAAAGATACAACTATGAGGTTGGGTGTAACCTTGGAGACGCCGCGGTACTTCCGGTTGTGCGTCTCTTGGTGCGCGTGAAGCGCCAACGCCCAGCCTCAGATCCATCCATCCATCCATCTATTTATCTATCTATCCCGAAGCACTGAGTGATCAGCATGGCCGGAGCCCCGCAACTCGAGGCCGTGAAAAAGAAAATAAAATCTCTGCAAGAGTTCATTGACCAAACGCAGAGCAAGAGCGCGAGACTGCAGGCGGAACTCCAGAACGAGAGAGCAGCGCGCGCGTCGGTAAGGCCGTTATGCAGAGGCGTTAAATCCGCTTTAATCCCTAATCCGCAATATCCCTGAATCTCACACACCCCTCATTACTGCAGCATGCGGCAACAACAACCACAACCGTAATAAATACTATTACAATAATTGTATATCACACACACGCAGATAGAATGTAATTGCGAAAAAGAATTAAAGTGAGAGTGTATGAGAGAATTAAATAAATAAAAATAAAAACAACCTTTAAATCTTGAATTATACGACAGAGATAGATAGATAGAGAGAGAGAGAGAGAGAGAGATGACAAAATGTGCACAGGATGTCTCCTTGTTGGTACACACTTCAGTGATGAGGATAAGATCTTAATCTAAGTATTTAACGTTTATTCTTTTGTCCCACTTTGTACCACTTTACATTCTCTTTTCTAACATTTAGTTTTAATTCTTAGCTACATTTAATAATATAGCACTTAATAACGAACTTTACTACAGGAATACACTTAGATTAGTATTTCTATATATATATATAAGACCACTAATCTGTAAGCAGATTAGATCTGTTTTCTTTTTGTCATAAATTTAAAAATAGAGATTTTAGCAGGGAAGGTGTCATTATAGCTACTATAACATAGGGAGTTACTTTGTTTTGCTCATGTCCTGATGTGCTGATGTTCCACAGATTGTTGTGGTGTGAAAAGGAATAAATCTCTTAAAGATGTGAAGTTGAATGAAAACACTGCAGTGTCTCTCTTTTCTCTTCAAGTGAAATGGTTTTGTTCTGATTATTTCGCTAGTGTATATGATGTAATGAAAGTGTTTGAGTTGGTGTTGTGTTGTATGTGCAGGCTGAGGGCGAAGTGTCTTCCCTGAACAGACGTATCCAGCTGGTTGAGGAGGAGTTGGATCGTGCTCAGGAGCGTCTGGCTACGGCTCTGCAGAAGCTGGAGGAGGCTGAGAAGGCTGCTGATGAGAGCGAGAGGTGTGTATGTTTTTAAAGTGTTTCAGTCACGTGTCATGGTCAGGTTTCTTTGGGACAGAATTTCTGTCTTTGCTACACGGCAATGTACAAAGTAAAATAGGCTACGATCTCTTACGCACATTTTCTGACTTGCTAAATTCACATAAACAGGATGAAAACTGGTAAAATCTGTAGTTCAAGTCATTTTTGATAGTGATTTATTTCATATACAATCCATGTCCCTGTTCTGGAAAGAATTAGAAAAAAAATTTAAGAACGTTACATCAAAAGACTGCCATACATTGTGGAGAAAGGAAGCTAATATAAGTCAAATAACCTTTGCTACCAGTACTTGCTTTCTGAGATAAATTTGTTCTTATAATGTAGAATAGCCAGCTAACAGCATGAAATGTCTTAAATCTCTTGTCGATCATTAAGATTTTAATCCTTTGAATATTTTCTCTGTCTCTCAGAGGCATGAAGGTCATTGAGAACAGGGCTCTGAAGGATGAGGAGAAGATGGGGGTGCAGGAGATCCAGCTGAAGGAGGCCAAAAACATTGCTGAGGACTCTGACCGCAAATACGAGGAGGTGAGTTAGCCTTCTGTCCTTGAATTGTCTCTTTACTCTTTACTGTTCTTTACTAATCTTTTACTATGTGTGTTTCTGTGTGTGTGCATGTGCAGGTTGCTCGTAAGCTGGTGATTGTTGAGACTGAGTTGGAGCGTACAGAGGAGAGAGCTGAGCTGAACGAGGGGTAAGAACTCTACCCTTACTGAACTTTTATACTGTTACTGAGCTGATCTGGTGCTGAAATTGATCTGATATTGATATTATTCTGATATTGATTCTGGTCTGATCTAATACTAAAACTGAGCTGATATTGATTCTGATCTGATACTGATTTGATATTGATTCTGATAATTATGACCCCGTCTGACATGAGACTGATCTGATATTAATATTGATCTTATACTGAAACAATAATAATCTCACTAATACGGATCTGCTACTAATACTGCTATAATACAGATCTAATACTGGTACTGATTTAATATAATATTGTCCCTGGCAGTGATCTGATTCTGGTCTAATAGTATTTCTGATATGATACTGATGTTAATGTTGATGCTGATTTTACCTTTTTACAGTAAATGTTCTGAACTGGAAGAGGAACTGAAGACAGTCACCAACCTCATGAAGTCCTTGGAGGCTCAGTCTGAGAAGGTGTGTGTGTGTGTGTGTGTGTGTGTGTGTGTGTGTGTGTGTGTGTGTGTGTGTGTGTGTAAGTGTAGTCTAACTGTGAGATAAGAGTCTGACTTCTCTCATTTTGTCTTCAGTACTCTTCAAAGGAGGACAAATATGAGGAGGAGATCAAGGTTCTGACTGACAAGCTGAAGGAGGTGTGTTTTTGTCTTTGTTATGCATTTTACATGAAAAATTTTTTAATTAATTTAAATAGATATTAAATGATTGTTATATCTTAAAAAAAACTATTCTATCTGCACCAAAATCTGTGTGTATCTGTGTCTCCTTAGGCTGAGACTCGTGTTGAGTTTGCCGAGAGATCAGTCGCCAAGCTGGAGAAGACCATTGATGATCTGGAAGGTAGGTCATTCTCCTCAAACCTCTCACATGCCTCATCTCATGCCTCTTGATGCAGACTGGACTCCCTTTCTTTTGCTATAAAATGCTTATTTATTTAATTTCCTGCTTTTTCACATTTCAAGTTTCAGTTTTCACTCTTCATTTTTTATTATTATTTTTGCTTCAACCTCTTTTTATTTCTATTTGTTTCGTCTGTCTGGTCTGTCTGTTTGTTTTTGTATTACCAACATTTCCATGGCCCGCAATCTTTTGCTCCTATTCCTGTTTGGCTCGTGTAGATGAGTTGTATTCTCAGAAGCTCAGGTTTAAGGCCATCACTGAGGAGCTTGACCACGCCCTGAATGACATGACCGCCATGTAAATATATATTTAAAAAAAATTTTATTGAAGTATTTTTATTGTATATATTAGAGAAAATTTCCTTTGCATGCTGCTTTGTCTTTGCCTCCATTTTCTCCTTTTTTCTTGTTTCTTCATCATTTGTTATTTCTCTCTCATCCACATAGATAAATTATCTCATCCCTGGTCCCTGGGCCGGCCGAGTCGCTTTACTTCACTTCACTTCACACTTCTGTTCTTTCTACATTTCTCTTTCCTTTTTTGCTTTCTGTCACCGCTTTCCTCCATCCATGGCGATCGGTTATTCCATCCGCTGTACAGAAGATTTGAGTGGTTTTGCTTTCTGTAAAATAATAAACCTCTATTTCATCCGTGTAGAGCTGCCCACTCATTCAGCCTCTATTAGTTTGTCTTAGTCTTTTCTTATATCTTTAATTTATTCTTGAAAAGCTGGAATAAAATCTGGAAAAGCTTTTCTTACTACCTTCTGCTCTGTTTTATTTTCTTTCTTTTTTTTTCTTTGCTAACCTGCATGCATTTAACAAACATTTCCAGCTCATACTTTAACTGAAGAGGTGTAGTGTATTTACTAACATCTGTTTTGTTGTCTTTTACTCCATTTCTGTGTCTCTCTTTTCTGATCAGACCGACTCCATCGTCAGCTTCAGGAAAACCAAGTGCTTTCACACGAGCTCAGTTTAGCACTGAACGCTGACTAAAATATGCTTTATAGTAAAAAACGTTGCACTACAGGATTGAAAACTGTGCTTTTAATGCTGGATAATGCCTTATAGCCCTATTCAGATGGGATCGAGTTTACGTTAGGATTTGATGAAATATCAATTCTGATTGGATATGTCAATGCAAACATTACAAAACAAATCACCCTATGTTCCTGATCACCTCTTCTTTCATCTGATTAGGCTGCTGATGTATTTTAATTGTCTAGCCTTTCGTGTCTTTATAAATATTTCCAGCATGATCCAGATTAAAACGGCTAATATAATTACTACATCTGCAGTTATAGAAAACTCAATTTGATGCTGATTTAATTGTATTTATTTCTATAAATGTAGACTGCGTTCTGTGCGGCCAGGTTCTGTTAAATAAATAATAATTTTTAACATGCGGTTACTGACGTCAGCATCTTAAAATTATTACTGAGAGTAGGAGAAGAAAGCAACCATATAAAATCTTGGAAACACAAAACATGGAAAAGGATCAACATTTTTAAAAACACACATGCATGGATCAAATCCAGGGAACACTATAAAAAAAACAAGACACAGATGCACTTCACAAGGAGGTCTGCATGAGCTTTAAACTGAAGCCGCTCTGCATTTTAACCTGTTTGGCCCAAAAAGGTATAGGGAAATTTTACAAGCGAGCCTGAACTGTGTGTAAAATTGGTTTCTCACAACAAACAACATTTTTCAATAGTGTATGCTGTATTTTAAGATTTATTTAACAATTAGTAAACAAAATTAAGTTTCATCTAAGCACAGCAGTGCCTCAGCACAAAAGAGAAATACAGAGATACAAACAATTAACAGAGAAGCAAACAATTACTGGGTATGAAATGTTACTGAGTTAATAAGAGGTGTAATAAAATCACATACATTCCTCTCAAACTTCATTGACAGTTTTGAACAACTATTTACAAAAACATATTTTATCAGTATGAATAATAATAATTAAAAAAAGAGAATGACATTGACTTCAGATGGTTTCAGGGCTGTCCTCCATTTCCACCTCTCTCACTGTATGCATTTTATCATTGCACACAACAAGCTAAATTGCATAATTCTTTTTACTGCTTAGTTGTGTGTGTGTGTGTGTGTGTGTGTGTGTGTGTGTGTGTGTGTGTGTGTGTGTGTGTGTAGGTGGGTGGGTGGTTGTATGGGTGCACATGCGATGTGTTTTTTTTGTGTGTTTGTGCATGTGCTGTCTGCTGTGTTGTAACAGAGAAAGAAAGAGAAAAATTAAAGAATGAATAAAAGAGAAGAATGAAAAATTACAGTGTTTGTCAAGATTGGAAACACCTGGTCTTTTATTATTTTGAGATGCATGCACGTTCTTTTAGTTTATATGCAAACAAACTAGGTAAAAGACAAAACCACAAAAGAATTAAACAGCGAATGACTAAAAGAATGTTCTGTAGACAGATTAGTCAAAAAAGTGACATTTTTGGCTCTTAACAGAAGAGCTTATGCAAAACGGCGAACAGGAGAGAATATGTTTTAGCAGATTGCCTCACACCCACAGTCAAACATAGAGGTGGAAGCTTAATGTTTAGGGTTGTTTTGGAGCAGGGAAGGTTGGAGACTTATTTTAGGTAAATAGAATACTGAACCAGCATGGCTACCATTCCTTCTGGATTCACCAGAGGACAAGCATGAAACATGCATGTGTCTCTTAAAAACAATAAAAGTCTTAGTCTTTTGACAGTAACTGTGACTCAGGCCAAACCAAAGCAGACTTTTACAGAACATTTAAGACAGCAAAAGCTGCAAAGCTTATGAAGAGACAGATTAGTAAAGGGTTTAATTTGGAACAGAAGAGGCAACAGTTAGTTAACAGAACAATAAAAATAACAATAAAGGCACTTTTAAATGGAGTTTTTAAATCATTTGCTCTCCAAAGAGAACATTGCTACTCATCTTCAGTTTGCTAAAGATCATGTGGATAAGCCAGATGGGCACGAGAAATATGTTCTGTGGACGAATGTGACAAAAATACCTTTTTGATTTGAACAAGCATAATGTTTGGTAAAATGGAAAAACCCTACATTTCAGCATAATACTGTATTTTATCTGGGAAACATGGTGGTGGTGGTATAGCGGTTTGGGCCTGTTTGCTGCTCCTGGGCCAGGACAGATTGCTATCATTGTTATAAAAAGACATTTTTAATCATATGAATTCCAAGAAAATGTCCCCATTTAATAAAATGTACACATTTACACATTTTTGTCTACATTTATTTAAATGGGTTCTTATTGTTTTCTTTAGGACAGTGTTATAGTCCATATTTAGGCAGAAACTAGCTTTCAAGCACCATTGTGAATGTTCATAAAGAACAACATATGACATATGTATTTTGACTGTGACGTGTAAGAGAGCAAAAAAGTTATACAGACGTCACCCAGAGAAACCAATCCCATCCGTACAGGGCTTCTTATTATACTGTGCTCGATTCTGTGCATGATCACCAGGTGAAGAACATGACAATCCTCATCTGTGTTGACATTCATGGCAATCAAATGACCTACTTTACTGCTGCATTTATTTTTCATTAAATTATCAAACCTTTAAAACAGCAAACAAAAATAAACAGTGAGAAAGAACAAAAACACTTTGACAATTTATCCAGTGGCAAAAATATAACATTTTTTAACAGCTATCTAGGTTTTCTTTTTGCTAATCATGGTTTATGAATGCACTGTTCTTAATTGCCTTTACGCATTTGTAGGTATTCGGGCACAAACATCTTGTGAGGGTGAGGCTTAATAGAGCACTCGGCTAGTGAGATTCGGATTGACAGCTCCAAAAGGGCTGTTGTCTCAGTCTTAATAGTTACAATGTTTATTCTTTGTAGTCGAAATTACTTATTTACTTTATGACATATTTATTATAAGTCATAATCATTTATAGTCATAATCATTTTAGGTTTATGCCTTAAAGAAATTCAAGGTTCAGGGTTTTTATTTGTCAATGCCACCATATGTGCAGACATACAGAGGAATTAATCATTGTCAATTCAGTTTGTATGGGCAGTCAGTGCAATATCAGCAGTTCAGTGCAATATAGACAGATTTTGTATGAGGTAACAGCAGTGTACTTGTAATAAATAGACATTATACACTGTATGTATAAAAGCCGGGTGAATATTTCTCATAAACATCGGAATGTGTAAAGTGCAGTATACATCCTAGTATATGTAAACATACCAAAGTTCTGAGTTCAGGAGTTAGTGGGTAATGCACAGAGTTCAGCAACCTGACAGCCTGATGGATGAAGCTGCTAGAAAGTCTTGTGGAGTGAGACTGGAGGCTCCAGTACCTTCTCCCTGAAGGCAGGAGGCTGAAGTGGAGGTTTGATGGGTGTGAGCTACCAGTAGCTCTGCTACTAAGTGCTGCATGACCAGTCGCTCGAAGCATTTCATAATGATGGGTGTTAGTGCAACGGGCTGGATGGGTGCGGCTTTTTTGGGACTGGAATTATTGTGGCGCCTTAGAACAATGTCTGACTCAGTGAGATGATAAAGATGTCAGTTAGTAAATCCTTGAGTTCTTTTGCACAGTCCTTTAGAACCCCAAACAGATATGTTGTCTGTTCAGGTTGCCTTGCGTGTGTTGATCCTTATGAGGATCTTTTCCAAGTTGACTGGTGACAAACACACACCCTGCTCCTGTTGGAAAGGTGGGATCTTCTGTGTGTGTGTGATGTTGTGGATGTCAAATCATCCAAAGAATTTGTTGAGGCAGTTTAGGTGTGCTACTGAATGCTCAAGGTGTTGCTGAAATATCCGGATATTTTATTGCTGTATTGAGGTTTAGCTTCCCTGATTCCATGGGACAAGTCGGCTCTTGCTTTTGCTAGACCTGTGGTGTGGCGGCTCTAAAGGCTGCGTACCGAGCCCCTAGAAGCTTGTATACTTCCCCTGTCAGCCATGGTTTCTGGTTAGCCCGAATAGTGATGGCATAAACTTCAGATATTTATTACAAATGTATATAATAAGCATGTCATGAAGTAGGAAAGTAATTTCCACTACATATACAAGCACTGTAAATGTATAGAGAACAGCAACCAGAACCAAATTTCCAGGAGCGGACAATCTAAATCTAACAAGCTAATGAGAATAAAGAACTTTTAATCCCTGCCCCCAGAAGAAGTTTTTTGCCAGAATGGTAAACAAACATTGAAAGTGTAAATGAAAACTCGAGCAGAGAAAACATAATCCGTTATCAGTAAAACATGCGAACATGATGGTCAGGCTTCTCACTGTATATTTTTGTTCACTTCTTAAAACATTTGATACGTTAAATAGTTTTGGCACAAATGTAAATTTAAATCCATATTACTGCAGAGCTGTTTTGTATTACTAATATGTTTATAGGTTGTTTCTTTTTTTTTTTTATTAAACGCTGCTGCTTTTGTAACATGGTTTAAATTAAAAAATATTTGTTGTACTTCACTCTGTTTATAGCTTACTGTTTGCTTTAAACAAAGTTTGTTTTTGTTCCTTCTGAAATGATTACAGAGAAATAAAATTCCACTTCTGTCAATCAAATCAGGCAATTCAACGTGGAAAAGTTGTACAGCTATGCTTTATTAAAAGACACACACACACACACACACACACACACACACACACACACACACACACACACACACACACACACACACTTGTTTTTGCTACATGGTGGGGACTCCTGACTGCATGGTTACTCGTAGGGGCTACCGATTTCTAAACACATTAAGGCCACAATTTTAAGTCAGACGTCTCTTTTGGGTATTGGGTATCATCTTTATTTTCAGAAATACACAAGTTTAGGGAGCTAAATATTTGTCTGGTATTTCTATTCTGGTGGGGACGTCCCTATTTTGTTTTACCACCAACCACCTCTAGGTGTCACTATTATAAAATATCTGATTATCTAATTTATACGCAATTATAACTTTGTATAACATTAACGAAGATGAAGATTAAGTTCAGACCATAACTAAAGTGTTGTTTAAAAGGAAGAATTTAACTGGTTTTATTAATTATTATTATTATTATTATTATTATTATTCAAATGTTTTTGTTTTTTTTTTGCTTTTCACTATTTTCCTGTATTTTAATAAACAATTTCTAAGAAAGTAAACAGTAGAAAAAGCCTTACCTCACTTCCTGTTTAACACATTCAATTCTCTTCAATTCTAAGAGTGTGAAAAGTTCCACATTTTGGTATCTACAACACTTATGTTATATGACAAGCAGGAAATGTTCATGTTCATTTACACCATCATGGTCTAAAATTAATAATGATGTGTGCATACTGGAAAATATATTTAAATTTTTAATTAACAAACACCTGAGAAGTTTGGACATTTAGGCAATTCCACAAAAACAAGAATCTTAATTCTCTTTAACATTTATTTGTCAGCAACTGGAACTAAAATGTTTCTGAACATGTTGCCTTTAACAAACATATGAAAAAAAAAATCAATTAAAGGCTTTTTACGTTTACATTTTTCGCTTGATGGAATCAATTCGATTTTTTTTACATACAATTTGGCTGCCTCCCAACCTCTACCTTGAAGTGCTGCTGGGGATTTTTCAATGCACTCCATGCACTGACCTTTATCAGGAACTGTCTGTTAGAGTCTTTTCCACAGCCTGGATCTCCCCTGTAACCACTTTCTCTGTGGGTTTTGTGGAGATCCTGAATAAAGTAAAGTTTAACAGTTTAATGTCACAAAGTAGATATACTATTACATTTCTAAAGAGAAATAAATATTTTAACTTGCCGATGCCAGGGCTTATACATCCAACCTTGTGGGGACCTGCTGACCTGCTAAACCAACACCTTACCCACTGAGCCATCAATAAGCCTAATGAACCAACATGGTTTCTTTTCCATGCTTTAACACCATGCAACTAGAAATAAAAACTGACCTGGGCAAAGCTGGGGTTTGAACCCACAACCTTGTGGGGACCTGCTGACTTATGCCTTACAGACTAAGCTATCAGATCTGTCTTGTGCAAGCAGTCAATAAGCCTAATGAACCAGTATGGCTTTTTTTCCATACTTTAACACTATGTAACTAGGGTTAGGGTTAGGGTTGGGGTTAGGGTTAGGGTTGGGGTTAGGATGGTAAAAAACAATTGACCATGCCAATGTTGGGGTTTCAACCCACAACCTCAGAGGGACCCGCTGACCAGTAAATTTATGCTTTATTCACTGAGCTATCAGATCTGTCTTGTGCAAGCAGTCAATAAGCCTACTGAACCAGCATGGCTTCTTTTCCATACTTCAACACTATGTAACTAGGGTTAGGGTTAGGGATAGGGTTAGTATGGTCAAAAAAAGTTTACCATGCCAATGTTGGGGTTTGAACCAACAACCTCGTGGGGATCTGCTGACCAGTAAACCTATGCTTTACCTACATAGCTATTAGATCTGTCTTATTTAAGCAGTCAAAAAGCCTATTGAACCAGCATGGCTTCTTTTCCATACTTCAACACTATGTTACTAGGGTTAGGGTTAGGGTTAGGGTTAAGGTTGGGGTTAGGTTTAGAATGTTCAAAAAAATAGACCATGCCAATGTTGGGGTTTGAACCCACAACCTTGTGGGGACCTGCTGACCAGTAAACCTATGCTTTACCCACTGAACTGTCAGATCTGTCTTGGGAAATCAGTCAATAGCCTAATGAACCAGCATGGCTTCTTTTCCATACTTCAACACTATGTAACTAGGGTTAGGGTTAGCGTTGGGGTTAGGGTTAGGGTTGGGGTTGGGGTTAGGATGGTAAAAAACAATTGACCATGCCAATGTTGGGGTTTCAACCCACAACCTCGGAGGGACCCGCTGACCAGTAAATTTATGCTTTACCCACTGAGCTATCAGATCTGTCTTGTGCAAGCAGTCAATAAGCCTACTGAACCAGCATGGCTTCTTTTCCATACTTCAACACTATGTAACTAGGGTTAGGGTTAGGGTTAGGGTTAGGGTTGGGGTTAGTGTTAGCATGGTCAAAAAAAAAAGACCATGCCAATGTTGGGGTTTGAATCCACAACCTTGTAAGGACCTGCTGACCAGTAAACCTATGCTTTACCTACTTAGCTATCAGATCAGTCTTATTTAAGCAGTCAATAAGCCTATTGAACCAGCATGGCTTCTTTTCCATACTTCAACACTATGTTACTAGGGTTAGGGTTAGGGTTAGGGTTAAGGTTGGGGTTAGGTTTAGAATGTTCAAAAAAATAGACCATGCCAATGTTGGGGTTTGAACCCACAACCTTGTGGGGACCCGCTGACCAGTAAACCGATGCTTTACCCAACGAGCTATCAGATCTGTCTTGTGAAAGCAGTCAATAAGACTAATGAACCAGCATGGCTTCTTTTCCATACTTCAACACTATATAACTAGGGTTAGGGTTAGGGTTAGGGTTAGCATGGTCAAAAAAAAAAAAAAAACATGTTAATGTTGGGGTTTGAACACACAACCTTGTGGGGACCTGCTGACCAGTAAACCCATGCTTTACCCACTGCGCTATCAGATCTGTCTTGTGCAAGCAGTCAATAAGCCTAAAGAACCAGCATGGCTTATTTTTCATACTTCAACACTATGTAACTAGGGTTAGGGTTAGGGTTAGGGTTGGGGTTAGTGTTAGCATGGTCAAAAGAAATAGACCATGCCAATGTTGGGGTTTGAAGCCACAACCTTGTAGGGACCCGCTGACCAGTAAACCTATGCTTTACCCACTGAGCTATCAGATCTATCTTGTGTATGCAGTCAATAAGCCTAATGAACCAGCATGGCTTCTAGTCCATACTTCAACACTATGTAACTAGGGTTAGGGTTAGGGTTATGGTTAGGGTTAGCATGGTCAAAAAAAAAATTGACCATGGCAATGTTGTGTTTTGAACCAACAACCTTGTGGGGACCTGCTCACTAGTAAACCTATGCTTTATCCACTGAGCTATCAGATCTGTCTGGAGCAAGCAGTAAATAAGCCTAATGAACCAGCATGGCTTCTTTTCCATACTTCAACACTATGTAACTAGGGTTAGGGTTAGGGTTAGCATGGTCAAAAAAAATAGACCATGACAACGTGGGGGTTTGAACCAACAACCTTGAGGGGAACTGCTAACCAGTAAACCAATGCTTTACCCACTGAGCTATCAGATCTGTCTTGTACAGGCAGTCAATAAGCCTAATGAACCAGCATGGCTTCTTTTCCATACTTCAACATTATGTAACTAGGGTTAAGGTTAGGGTTAGGGTTAGGGTTAGCATGGTCAAAAAAAATTGACCGAACCAATGTTGGGGTTTGAACCAACAACCTTGTGGGGACCTGCTGACAATTAAGCCTGTGCTTTACCCACTGAGCTATCAGATCTGTCTTGTGCAAACCATCTATAAGCCTAATGAACCAGCATGGCTTCTTTTCCATACTTCAACACTATGTAACTAGGGTTAGGGTTAGGGTTAGCATGATCAAAAAAGAATAGACCATGCCAATTTTGCGGTTTGAACCCACAACCTGTGGGGACCTGCTGACCAGTAAACCTATGCTTTACCCATTGAGCTATCAGATCTGTCTTGTGCATGCAGTTAATAAGCCTAATGAACCAGCATGGCTTCTTTTCCATACTTCAACACTATGTAACTAGGGTTAGGGTTAGAATGGTCAAAAAAATTAGACCATGCCAATGTTGGGGTTTAAACCCACAACCTTGTGGGGACCCGCTGACCAGTAAACCTATGCTTTACCCACTGAGCTATCAGATCTGTCTTGTGCAAGCAGTCAATAAGCCTAATGAACCAGCATGGCTTCTTTTCCATACTTCAACACTATGTAACTAGGGTTAGGGTTAGAATGGTCAAAAAAATTAGACCATGCCAATGTTGGGGTTTAAACCCACAACCTTGTGGGGACCCGCTGACCAGTAAACCTATGCTTTACCCACTGAGCTATCAGATCTGTCTTGTGCAAG
>MU561155.1:0-10099 GCA_024362625.1 Silurus asotus | reverse complement strand
TGGGATATGCAAAGAAATGTTTTACTGTGCTGTAATGTAGGTGTGACAAGTATAAAGCACCATTTCTTTCTTTCTTTCTTTCTTTCTTTCTTTTACCATCTATGGTCAAGTTGTATAATCTGTGTTGCTATTGTGAGGGTATCAACCAACACCCAGTAGTCTCTTACTTTTGTTTTACTTCAGATACCTGCAAAGGGGAACATAAAATATGGGGGCTTGTTTATGATTATTGAAAATTGTAATATACATGGGTGAAAGTAAACGTAAATAAGCTACTACTTGGTCTCATTTATGTCTTATTCTTCTTCCAGATACAGTTACAAAAACAACACCCATCACACCCCTTTGCCCTAGACATTAAATGGGAAGCATGTCTGAGGTTATCATAGAGCTACAACATGGTTAGGTGGAGTTTAGTAACACAAAGCAGAAACACAACCACACATTAACAAAAAAACCTAAACAAACACAAATTTAATGCAATTTTGAAATAAAAAAAACATTAGGGTTACTTAACATTGTCAAAGAATGTTGCAAACCAAAACACTATGGAATATATTAAATACAACCACAGCAACATCTGACAGGCTTTCCCACAATGTCAAACTGGTATGCCATATAAAGCATGTATGATACAATGCCCACGCACCGCACTTTGAAAATGCACTACATGCAATATTTATATATGAGCTGCACTAGCTTGGTGTGCCTGGCAACCAGTAGTAACATTTATAGATGTATACTACTCACAACCAACACAGAGCACCAGCCTTATTCTTATACTTTAATAAATAAACAATATAATCAACCATTTGCATGGCTGGAGGCTGAAATGCTGTACTTTTTCCTCCACTCGATATCTCACCGCTGATTACACGTTAACTTAAACAGAAAATTCTGAATGTGTTCCTGTACTACACTGGACACCCTGCAATCAGGTTGATTAAAACATACTGAGCCAAAAAAGCACATGCCAGACAGACCTAGAGACTAAATCTAAGTGGTACATGAACCTGATAGACGGTTATAAAGTTAAAAAGCAGGTAGCAGCCTGCCTCGTGTGTATCAAGCACAAAATTGCGCAGACAGTCATGCATAATCGACTTTTAGAGCAGAACACCTGGGGCCTGCATTACGGCTGGTAAGTGATTACATGCTACTACCATCTCATTATACTCTCATAGGTGCAGCATGATGAATAATCCTCACTTCCCACGCCGTCTTGATGTATTCCCAAGTTCTTGTGTTCATTCAGCTAAATGTTCTTGCCCTGACTCTCCATGGTCATTTCTAAAGCTCAGTATCAGGTTACAGGTTCAGGCCATGCTCTTCAGCTTTATCATAGTATTATACATTATACAGTACCATCAATATCGAGTGTGCTGGACCAGAAAAAGACACCAAGACATAAAAAAGTACACCTACTCTTGAACTAAAATAGGGTAAAAAAAACACAAAATGTAAAAGTGATTTATATATTTATTATCTTTAATTCCCCAAGCGAGCAAGACTCCCTCTGAGGGGGATTCGAATGTGAAAATTCGTTCCTAAAGTTAGGAAATCGGCCATGCCATGCAAAGCCTTTTTTGGATGTGCATTTGAGTGCTTAATGACATTTTCATCTTCTCTAGCAGATTCAGTTTCATGGCTGATGAGATTAAATTCTCTAATATGTCCTGGTACATCACACCATTCATGTTCCCTTTGATGACCCATAATGCTCCAGTTCAGTTTACAGAAAAGCAGCTCAATACAATCATGTGCTCACCAAAGTACATGAGGTGAAACATGGTCGAGTAAAGTTTTACCAGTGTGTTACATTTTAGCTTCAGCTGATGAGAGAATATTGTTCCAATATCTATCGATCTAATATGTTGACATGCTTTTGAGATTAATTGTGCTTTTATGAACATCTCACTTTGATATTATGTAACGAATTGTATTGACATGCATTTTTAAGGTCATTGCTGTAACACTTTTCATTTGTGTGTTGTTTAATGCTGTTCCTGAGAACTTCTTCTTCACCTTCTTCATAACTAATCCTTGCATGAGATCTTTTCCAATAAAGACAACAACATTTACAATGATACCAATGCAAGTTGTAAAGTCCACAGTCTACCAGAAGCCTGTTTATTAATGTAACCTTTAAATAAGTGTATATTCATATAGTCTCTGAAAAGTTTATTCTATATCACATGATTTCTTGCTAAATATATCCTTGTTTATGCTTTGAATAAATAATTCTTGTTTATTTAGGTACATAAGCTAATATGAACATATATTTAAAGAAAATGTATGCACTCATGGTACATTATATAACTTTTTTAGTCAAATATTATCCATCAAACAATTTAGATTGTAGTATTAGTATATGTTAGTATTAAGTATCATACAGATTTTAATATTCATTTGTTGGGCTGGATTACAATGCATGAGACCCAATAAAAACAAACAAAGTTGCTTTTGTCTATTCTGATGTAATAAATAGCATAAGACAATAAAATCATGGGTCTCTAATTCCCGTTAACCATAATTCATGAATTAATTCCATACATCCCTTTTTTTTCCATCAGAATTCACTGCAAATCTGACTCAAATGAATCCTTTTCAGGTTTGTTTAATTTTACCTCGTTCAATTAGCTCAGTTTCTACCTGCTGGCCATTTTCTCAACCACATCTTCTTCTCAGAAGGATTATCTTGCCATTAGTGTGCTCAGCAGGGCGTGAAAATCTGGAAATCCGCCGTGTGACATTGTTTACAGTGGAAAGCTGTACACAAATAAAAGTCATTTGAGCTCAAATGTAAATTGACTGACTAATAAACCCTCCATATTCGTCACCCTCCCGTCCTCAGTCTACAGCTGTACGCTGAATTCTTGTGTTTGGAAAAGATGATTATGAATTTGTTACCCTCGCACAAAGGCACAGGGCAACCAATTATGGAAGCATGCAGTTACTGTGGCAGCCGTGCGATGGGCATGTGGCGCCTGCAGTCACTGCGCCGTGTCTATCGAAGGAGAGCAGATGTGGAGATTTATTAATATGCACAGCGGCTCCGTTTGACTCACTGAGACGTGCTTGATGATATCCTTCCCTCATACTTCTCTTTTCTTTTGCTCCCTCACTTATATCCTCCCGCTTCCAACCTCTGGCTTCCTCAATCTTTCTCTCTCTCTCACTCCCTCATTGTGTCTCTCCCTCATGCGTTTTTCTCACTTTATTTCCTCCCCCTTTTCTCTCCTCTTTCTTTTCATCTCTTATCCTTCTCGTACCCTCTCATTCATCCTCTTTCCCGTCTTTTATCTTCATCACTGCACGCAACATGCCATGCCGAGAAAGCCTCTTGATATTTCATTAAACACAACATGCGCCGCAGAATGAAATTTATGAGCCTCATTTGTTTTAATCACAGCCTCTGCCTGGATTGGGAGAGCTTTGAAATGTAATTTAGCTTTATTGCACTGTTTTCAGAGCCTAAGTATTGGAAAGGTAAGTGTTTATGAAACAACATCATCTGCAGCTCTAGAAAATAGCTAATCTGGCTCGGAGCAAAAACGTGTTTTCATCTAAATTCAGGTAGATTACAGAAGATAAAGATCATTTCTTGCAACATATGATTTTATTTGTTTCAACTAATCTTACTCACAACATCCTAAGGTTCCCAGTTTTAAAGTCCAAGCTTAGTTTTAATACTGCACTAAAAAAATAAGACTTCAGTCACATTTTATTTAATCCTAGACAATGCTTAAACAATGAAATTGTTGAGCTGAATTGAAACACAAAACTGAGGAAGGTACACAAGGTGGCAACTTAATATTACAATAATCCACTCAGGAGTTTAACCATCCGAAGCTTTAACGGTTTAAAGGTTCTGGTTTAAATGTTAACACCCAGATACATGTATTATTTGTGCTCTAATGTATTAAGTAGAAATGATGCAAGCCTGCAGCACAACCATTAATTATGTCTATATTGTGTGGGCTCATTTCTAGATTGTTCTCTCTAGCAGTTGTGCAGCAGTATAAATCATTAGTCTATCAGGCAATGTCTAAACTAAAGGCCAATTAATGGAAACTGAACCACTGTGCCTGAGCTTTTTTTTCCCTGAAACACATGCTATAACTATAAAAAATTGACTGGTATGATCACATGTCAATAACTGAATGACTGAAAACGCCATTTGCTAATTTTAAAAAGATTGTTCAAAGTCTTAGGGTTGCATTAGGGTTGCACAAGCCTTAGTGCCGGTTCCAAGCCCGGATAAATGGGGAGGGTTGCGTAAGGAAGGGCATCCAGCATAAAAACGTGCCAAATCAATGAATGACTGAAAACGCCATTTGCTAATTTTAAAAAGGTTGTTTAAAGTCCCCAGCCATTAGGGTTGCACAAGCCTTAGTGCCGGTCCCAAGCCCGGATAAATGGGGAGGGTTGCGTTAGGAAGGGCATCCAGCATAAAAAAGTGCCAAATCAAACATGCGGCTGGTCCGCTGTGGCGACCCCTGACGGGAGAAGCCGAAAAAAAGTTATTGTTTAAAGTCCAAGTGCACTGAGAAATGCTTGGGATATTTTATTTGAATTAAAAAAATATATATCTACAATATCCACATCTAATATATCGGTATATATCTAAAAAGAACCCTCATGCTGTATTCTGGTCTGCGTTCTGGTACTGATGTTATGCTTGCAGAGCAGTTCATACAGAAATCTTCAGCCTTTATTACAATTAGCTGTTTTTGCACTTAATCCAATACTTATCACAATACAATATCACTTTCAGTAAAAAGGGGACATTACAGGATTTTAAACTGAGTCCATGTTATACAGGTAGTGGAGCTCTCAGCACAGCTGTGACACTGATATATTGTGTGTGCTGTGGTGAAACGGGAATATCTGACACAGCTGCACTGATGCTTTGACGTCAATGAAACTCTCTCTCCTGCTCTGCCAAAAGTAATTCTGTGGTCAGATGAGGAATAATGTGCATAGGGTGGATGTTTCTGATGCTAAAGGCGAGTTTTATATGTAGCTGTTGTTCTATTAATGCTGGAAAACCAGCAATGCTTCTTGTCATGTGAAACTGGAGCCAGGTTTGTCAGAACCAGATACCAAGGAACGTGTTTTAGTAACACAGCATAGAACATCACTATGTGATTTGGTGAAATCTGTAGACATATTCTTCAAACTGCCCCTGGAACCATAAACCTCTCTCAATTCAGGGGTATGGCACACAGAAGTAGAAATGACTGAAGGTTAACTTGGCACTAACAATTAGTTGCTCATTCAAGATTCTTTCAAAAAATTGACAGAAAAATCTATGCCGGGAAAAAAAAACCCTATCAAACCATCTCATTAAAAAAGGTTTGATCAAAAAACCAATATATTAAACTGAACTACATTCATCTGAAAGCATCTGCAATTCCTCAGAACAGAACAGAGTGCTATAAAATGTCCAGGAAATAGACTGCTGAACAAATAACATCAAATCCAAAATCTCCTTTACCTAAAACTGGACCTACGTACAAAATGTAGGAATAAACACCCACCTGCCCGAGGTCACAGTGCAGACTCATATTAAAACTAAATCAGATTTCCATGCATTGTAGCTACATATCCAAACAACCGTACACGTTTAATTAATTTTTTATTTTAAAAAAATAACAAATTTTTTGCTTTCATTCATCCTGAATCCACAGGTTCCTGCTAAACCAGAAAACAGACCTGTTTTATGACTCTGACCCTAAACCATGAGCCATCTCCTGTGTTATTCCAATGAATCATATCTCCAACAAGTCTGTATGAGAGACTTGAATTCTAAGAACCATGATTTCTTAAATTCTTTTAATTATAAATATGCATCATTTTTACAAGTGCAAATGTTTGAACGACTTTTAATTACGGCTTAGAACTTAATAGACTTGTAAGGCCTCAGTTGATATGTTGGTACGTCTCACTCAGGACAAGAACTGTCTTAAACCTGAATTGACGGCCGATCATAATGCCAGAGAATAAACCCTTGTGGTAAACCCAATAATCACAGGTTTCCTTAATGTAGCAAATTGAATTCTACAAAGTGGAGAAAAGCTATAAAAAAACATATTGAAGGAATTTCAGTTCACCATTTCCACTGTCATTAAGAAATGTCTGTCAAGAGGAACAGTAGTAATCGAGGCAAGATCTGAGAAGACCAAGAATCCTTTCATGAAGAACTGCCAATTTTGATCCAAAACATACCTCAAAATCCAACTTAAACTACTAACAAACACAAGGCAAAACTTTTGGACTCGCCCTCACAGTCCCCAGACTGAAACATCATCAAAACCTGTGGGCAGACCTTAAACATGCAGTGTATCCAAGACAAAATTCAGAACTAGAAGTGTTCTGCAGGATACGTGGTTGAAAATGACTAAAACAAGAACGGAAAGACTTCTAGCTCGTTACAAAAGCTGTGTGCATGTTGTAAGATCTATCAAAGTCCATATCTTTTTTTGTAGTTCAACAAGTATTGAAAAAGTATTGAAGAAAAAAAAATGTTTGCAGAAAAAAATTGCGAAAGAAATAGCTGAGGTTGTGTTTACTTTTCACTCCGAAGATAAAAAATCTATCATTTGAATGTGAATGTTTGAGAACTGCCCAAACCTTCACATTCTGCTGTAGATACAGTTTTTGTGAATCGTTTTTATCCCCACATCAGTTTCTGACCACAGGATTGTTGTTGGCTGGAGTTTTTTTTATTGGGAAAGTGTTTCTCTACGCAACAAAGACATTGAGGTGTTTTGAAACTCTGGCAACCTGCTGTACCGAGAACAATCAGCGATTTAAATAACATCTGTTCAGCAGTGGTCCTTTGGTGGGCCTAATCCTGTAATGGACAGGATATCATGTTGCTGACAAATTGTGTAGAGCAACAGATGGGCTCCAGTCAGTAACTGTATCCCTGCAAAGTGCATAAAGTGCATGTATATGTTAAGGTGTACTACACATGAGCATGGACTATTATAAAGTCAAAAGCTTTTCAGATTTCTATTTTCAGCTGATTTTTATTTATTCATAATAATACACACAGCAGAGTCCTTGGTGTTTATTGAGCGTCCAGGGTGTTAATATGTTCAATCATGCTGTGTGAAATAATACAGTGTTGAATTACCAACTGCAGCTCGTCTAAAATCTAATGCCATAGATGTTATTGTTAGACTTGGAGTTTTAGTGTATGGAATAATAAAAAAAATGCATGATCTTTAAAGCTAATGAAATGCCCATGAGTGATTTCTATAAATCTGCTATAATCCTTCATGATGTAAATGAAGATTCACTTAAGGATGTACCAATAAGAGCACCATCTTTGTGACAATATACAGTGTGTGTGTGTGTGTGTGTGTGTGTGTGTGTGTGTGTGTGTAGAGCTTCAGCGTGCTCTGACTGCTCCAAGCCCTAAAAAGAAACTTTCTGCGGTAAACTTGTTCCCATACCTGAGCTTATTTCGTAAGTGCAGTCGGGAGACTGGTGGCCGGCGGGGTATCGGACTCTCCCCTGGTGGCTGAAGAACGCCGCTGCGCTGCCGAGCGCTGATGAGACTGAGGTCGATGACGATGCTGATGCTGATGCTGCGCTGGAGGTCGCGACTCTGGGCCTCATGTCTCCGGTGAAGCGATGCAGCGATGGAGACTGGTGCTGCGCTGGATGGATGCTCGTGTGATGGAGCTGCAGTCGCTGCTGATACGGGTACGCCTGAGCGTGCGCGATGGCCTGAGAGCGCCGCTGGCTCGCGACGTCCCCCAGCTGTGGGATCTCCACCATGGTGGGTCGGTCGTGCCTCGCCTTGGCGCGCTTGCTCGCGAAGCTGCGCGGCTGCCCGCCCATTTTGGGCGCCGAGAGACCGTCATCGGCCGCCAGCATCTCCTCCTCCATGCCCCGCGCCCCCTAAAATCCCCGCCGCGCGCGCTCGCGTGTGGCCGCGGGTGACGTCGAGTCCCGGCGCTGGCCGACCTGAAGCGCGTCGCTCTCGCGCTGCCTCGCGCCGTCTCTGTTTCGGTGTCTCGGCGTCTCGGCGTCTCGCCGCGCGTCTCCAAACACTTCCAACTGCGTGCGGGTGTGTGTGCGCGTGTGTGTGTGTGTGAGGTGACTTTACTGACATGCTGCTGCTCCAATCCCCTGGCGAGAACAACGCGCTTCTACCAACAGGGAAACACTGGCGGGACCGGCGCGCGCCCTGCGGGGCATCTGCACCGAAAAAGTGGGAGTGTCGACGGAAAGAGGAGCGTTAGCATACATTAACACACACACACACACACACACACACTCACGGAAGCCGGCCATGTTTTGTCATGTAGCCTTTTGACTCCTGCCTAGCAGACAATAAAGCCCCCCCCGCGCACACACACACACACACACACACACACACACACACGCGCGCGCGACCAGATACACACCCCATTATAGATTATTGATCAAACATTTTTTACATTTTACATTTTAACAAAACACTCGTGTTTAAGCTCATACACGACTTTTATATGCATCATAAAAAATTAATGCATTGGATTTGTGGCAAATCCTCACTGCCATTTTAATGCAGGCTTTCGTAATAAGATCAAGAATAGATATAGCAATAAATCATAAAAAAAAGAACCATAAGAAAAACCTAAAAACCTAAAATCTTACCTGCTATAAAGAGTTTTCACATCAGAAATAAACAGAAAAAGTCGCATCTCACAAAAAAGGTGACTTTTTAAAACCACCTTCAATTTTTGACTGATTTACAGTTTACTGTCATAAGCAAACATTGTATATACACCTTCTCTCTCTCTCTCTCTCTCTCTCTCTCTCTCTCTCTCTCTCTATCTCTCTCTCTCTCTCTCTCTCACACACACACACACACACACACACACACACATTATATATATATATTATAGTTTTTATACTTTATTTATCTGCCTTCTTTTTCTTGTTTTATTTTTCTCCCCATCCTACTCCCTCATGCCAGACCGCCATCCGTCATAAAAAGCATTTCACTACCCTGTATGTATGTGTATGTGACATGTGACAAAATTAGATTTTTCTTCTTATCGTTCGAACGCAACATTTATTGGATGAAAATAAAACTTTTAATTGTTTAATTAAACCTTAAGGAACCAGTGTAAAACCCAGTGTGTCTGAAAGGCGCATGTTTTTCTGTGTATCTTTATATCTATCAATTGAAATGATTTGAGATACTATTGTGCGTTTTAAAGCTTTGGCAACGCCAAGTGACTTAAATGTTTATTCTTAAACCCAAAACTTGTAAGAACATTTTAAATCCATCTACTCAGCTATGGAGTATCAGTAAACTTTGAGCTCCTCAAGGGTTCAATAAAAAAGGGCTCATTGGAACATTGGTCTGCTCATTTCATGATTCCTCCAGACTGACAACCAAATGCTTCTAAGACAACTAAAGAGTATTTATTTATAAAAGTATATAGACAACAGAGAAGAACTAAGTGAGCAAGAGAACATCACAGACGTAGAAAAATGTTCCTCTGTGCTACAAAATACATGACCGCCAACCAGTTTGGTCTTTTAGGTGTAATAATTAAAAATGGCACCAGAGGGCGCTATTAGTAAATCAAATAAAGTGACTTTGCACGTGTCGTTTGATTTCATATTTACAATATTGATCATCTGTATATTATATTGTATTTCTGTTTTGCTTTCTGTTGTTTATTTAATAGAACAAAACCTTAAACATGTAGGAAATCCAGTAAACTAATAATAGAATAGAATATATAAAGAAAATATTATATAAAACACATCACCCACTTTTATAGAAATTACTAGAGCATTAGAATGTCAAAGCTCATTCATGCATTGCCACTGCACTGGTGTTTAATAGAAATAATCCTGCAAATACAGATCAAGAGCGTTAGTATACGTATTGAGTATCTTAGTGTCAGTAAATAATTGCAACCTAAATCCTGCAACACACAAAGATGTCCTACAGATCTGTATGCTTCATCTTTGGTTTGAAGAAAACCACAATATAGGTGTGAAATGTCACTATATTGACTATGTAGATGATGTGAACCACCGTTCTGCCTATTTTAACAGTAGTACAGCTCATGGTTTA
>MU561045.1:257797-275297 GCA_024362625.1 Silurus asotus | reverse complement strand
GTGACAGATGGAGAAAATGCTGTTTCTCAAGGAAAGTTCCAGTAGTTGAACAAAATTCTGTAAGATATCCGTTCTCCTTGTCCATCTTTCATTATAACTCTGCAGCTCCCCTACTATTCATCTTGCCCAAATCTCTCCATCACACCTTAGGAGGTGAGGAACTGTCAGATCTCCATGCATGAAAAGCATCAGGTCCTGATGGTGCCAATGTTCCACCACTGTAAGTTTGGGCAGATGTGCTGTCTAATGTCCCACAGTTCATCTACACCCATTGGGAAAACATCCTGAATATTCTCATAAGGAAGAATCCAAAT
Source organism: Silurus asotus (assembly GCA_024362625.1). Classification (NCBI taxonomy): domain Eukaryota; kingdom Metazoa; phylum Chordata; class Actinopteri; order Siluriformes; family Siluridae; genus Silurus; species Silurus asotus. The sequence goes on along the minus strand of MU561045.1, from coordinate 274,983 downwards.
GAGCTACTGACCTCCAGCACCAAATATCACAAGTGATGACGCTCCTCAAAAGCTTGTATTGAATTACATGAGGATGAATGTGGGCAGAGCACGGGACCGCTTATATTTGGGGTAAAGGTTGCTGTGATCCACCTGCTTCACAGTGTTTTCTCTCACCTGGAGATTGCGGAATGCCTTCAACACCACTGAAACTGGCTCTGCTGGTGGAGAAGCTCTGTGCAGTACAGATGAAATGTCTGGACTCACCATCTCTGAAAGACCTGAATTCCCAAAGTGAATATACAGAGACAGTCCATGCTTTCTAACCTCCTATTTACCTTTGGCACCTCTGATTTCAGGTCTGACTGATGCAGAAGCTTATTTGAAGCAGATGTTATATGTCACATATGAATTATAACACATTACATTCTTCTGCCACACACAAGGTGGTTTCATAAAGTTTGGAGACTTGCTGTGTTTACAAGAAAGTACTTTATTTATTACATTTCCACACAATCACCTTCAAAACAGTCCCCTTGCACAGCAATACTGCACCCCAGTGTTCTTCTGGAACGTGTCCTGGAAGACTTCTTTTTGAAGCGTGTAAATCGTGCTGGATCTCTGCAATGGTGTCAAAATGGCAAGCCGGATCTTCAACTTTGGGAAGAGGGCAAAGTCTGCAGGAGCCAAGTCTGGAGTGCTGGGTGGGGGTGGAGGTGAGATCGCGTCGTTTCCGGTTAGAAACTCACGTGTGAGGAGCTCGGTGACACACAGTTGCACAGCTCTTGATGTACACAGGACCATGTCTTTATGGCTAACTTATGAAGGTCGGTGCTCCCTGTGACTGTGTGCAAACCCGCTTGTAAGGAAGCTGGGGTCAGAGTGCAAGACCAGCCTTGATACAGCACCCCCTGGAGCACTGAGGGTTAAGGGCCTTGTCCAGGGGCCCCCGAGAGATACTGGGCTTGAACCCCCAACCTTCCAGCAACTCAGACTGAGCTCCCACTTCCCTTATACAGGTCTTACTCAAGGGCTTAACTGTTGCAGTGCTAAGACTTAAACCCTTCATGAACTCTTCTTGAACCTAATGAGCCTAAAGCATTGATCCAGCGCTTGCTGTGGGGGGAGGGGGTATTACACAGAGGACTACAGGAGGCTGATTAATGGCTTTGTGCTGTGATGCCAGAGTGACCATCTTCAACCCAACACCAGCAAAATGCAAGAAGGTTGTGGATTTCCAAAAGAACGAGCATTATCTCAAGGGTTAAGGAAAATTCTGTTTACACTGGAGTAAGCAGAACCTCTCAGTTCTTTGGAGGCAACTTCAAGTCAAGTCAAGAAGCTTCAAGGTACATGAGCATGATGTGATGAAACCAAACACAAACACACATTTGAATGAAGTTCAGGCAGGTTGTGAGCAGTGCCATGATGTTTTGAGTTGATTTTAAGTGCACTACACACCTCCTGGTTCTCGAGCTACACAGTATAGAGTGTGTAGTGCGTGAACAAGCTCAGTGCCACCTGCTGAAGTGAACCCGGTTCTTGCTAGCATGCTAAGACAGGTTGCTATTTTGACTCTATAATGTGGAGCTCAGTGTGAACACCAGCGATACTGAACACACCTGTTCCTAATCAGTGTAATCACTGTCAACTATTATTAGCCATCACACACACACACACACACACACACACACACACACACACACACACCTGACACTAATTATATAGTGTCTCAAATTCCCACAAAATAAAAAGAAAGATGAAAAAACAAAACAATAAAAAACAGTAATGAGCGATGATCAGAAGGCACACAGTACAGAAATGTAGATAGCTAACTTGCTAGCTCCAGTTTATTTGAATAAACACTATGCTAGCTCATTAGCGCATATTCAAATATTGGTAATTATTTGATAAATAGAGATATAAAGTATATCCTCACCCCGACTCCACTTTGGAAACTTGCGAATGTACCTATAAGCGATTAGCATGAGATCAGACAAACTAGCAGAGAAGTACGGAGCAGGAAGGAGGTAAAGAGAGATAGAGCAGGAATGAGGACATAAATAAAAGCCCAGAAAAGTGAAAGAATAAACAGGAGTGTGTTTTGATGGAGTGTCAATCAGCTGAGCGCTAGTTATCGCCAGGAACCCACTGTTAGCGGTTATGATTAAAAAACACTGATTAGAGACTTAAATGGGTTTAATTACCATCTCAATCAGACACACACACACACACATAAATGGGTTTAATTACAATCTCAATCAGACACACACACACACACACACACACACACACACACACACACACACTTCATTTACTGTAATATGAGATTACATTGTGTAAAGTCTACAGTTTGCTGCTCATGCTGAGAAAATCTCGACACACACACACACACACACACGTTACTCACCTTCAAAGTGACCTTTCTAGCAGCTATGCGTGTACACAATGTAAATGCACGCTTTTGTATAACCTCCTTCTCCATTCTTATTATGTCATTCATTTATTTCCAGACACACGATTGCTTCCTATGGAAATATATTGATTTTATATGTTTGTCATGTCATATCTGTGTGTATTTCATGTCTGAAGTCATTTTTAGATTAGCTACCGAGTATCCTAGCATACAGTATTAGCTCGCTAACTAGCTTTGTTATTATCCAAACTGAGATGCTAACGAGTGCTAGAACATTTAAGTAGCTAATCTAATGAAGTCACAATAAACAACTGAGATGATGGGAGGATTCTCTCTCTCTCTCTCTCTCTCTCTCTCTCTCTCTCTCTCTCTCTCTCTCTCTCTGTGTGTGTTTCTCAGCAGAGAGAATAGAGAGTAAGTGAGAGACGAGTGCGGCGTCCGTTCCTCACTTTAACCCTGTTAAAGGGGAATTGCTTTGTTTTGCGTCTGTTTTCTTTTTTCAGAGGGATGAAACAGGACCAGGAGTTTCGCCTCCATCCTTCTCTCTCTCTCTCTCTCTCTCTCTCTCTCTCTGGACCAGGAGTTTCGCCTCCATCCTTCTCTCTCTCTCTCTCTCTCTCTCTCTCTCTCTCTCTCTCTCCCCGCTCAGCCGTTTTGGATATGTCACATCCAATAACGATGAAAAATTGGCCCTGTTTTCTCCAGAGTCTGAGCTCCGAGTCTCAACGCGCTCCACACAAAAGTGCCATTTTAACGGGGCCTGAATGGCCAAGTGCACTGTGGAAAACACCCAAAATAAAACACACACACACACACACACACACACACACACAGCAATATTGAGATGTCAAATACTGCAAAAAATCAAAAGCATTTGAATCCAGAGTCTCATCTCAGCCTGGGTTTAGAAGGTAATTCCATCTCGTGTTCCCAAACACCAGTCTCATGGTAAAGGTGATCATGGACCAGATGTCTTTCACTGAGGCAATTCTGTTTCATCCTGACCACACCCACAAGAACTTTAGCTGTACTATAACTCAACAGTCCCAGAACCACAGGTTTCCATAAAAACTGACATTCCCAGATCCCAATATTTCCATAAGTCTACATTCCCAGATCCACTTGTTTACACAATCCTTATAATGATATACATAATTAGAAATTCCCAGATCATTCCCTAATCCCATGTTCCTTTATTCCATAATTAGACATTTCAAAATCCATGTATTTCCACAATACTCCATTCCCAGATCACCATGTTTTCATTACTCATCCCCATGTTTATAAATGCCCTCAGAGATATTAAGTAATGTTTCGGCTGCATGTTCCTACAGCAGGTCTGGACACTGAGTGTTAATCCTCAGATCCTCAGATCGAAGGTCAAAGCTTCTTCTCATGAAGTGAAATTAGAGTTTAACGCATTATGAATAGAAGCTTCGGAAAACGTTTTAACAAAATGCCCTTGCCGTGTTTTATTTCCCCTCATCGAACACCTCAGCTGAAATTTATTCCGTCCTCAGAATACCATCATATTTCAGCACAGCGTGTTCGTATCTGAGCAGGAAGACCAAATCAATATTTCATTAGTGGAGCTTCAACGCATGAAGGAGAGACGAGACGCTCGGCCTCGCAAATCTCCTCATTTTCCTCTTTCACAGCCCGAGACGAGACAGTGTACACACCACGGGTGTGTGTTTGGATGTGCAAAACAGGAAGGAGACAAGGTGTCTGTGTGTGTGTGTGTGTGTGTGTGTGTGTGTGTGTGTGTGTGTGTGTGTGTAAAAAGAAAAGTAGAAAGAAATTGGCCTGATGTTTCGAATGAACACAATTATATAAATACATTTATACATAAAGTGTAGTGGAATAGATATTGATTTCCCACAGGGTTGTGCATGTTGTTTGCTTTCTCTCGCTGTGTGTGTGTGTGTGTGTGTGTGTGTGTGTGTGTGATAACCCAGTGACGGCCAAAGCGAGGATGAAAGCTGTGCAGGTGTTGGGCAATGAATGGCTGAGGCAACTCTCCAGCCTTTGGCATTTCTAATGAATCTGTGTGAGTGTGTGTGTGTGAGTGTGTGTGAGTGCGTGCGTGTGTGTGTGTGTGTGTGTGTCTGAGAGTGTGTGTGTGTGTGTGTGTGTGTTGAGTCTTTGAAGCCAGAGAACAGAGACTAACCTTTAACACAACGGCGCTTGCCGCTGGAATTCCCTCTCGATCCAATCGATGGCAAGTTGTGCTTCTGATCTGGAAGACAGAGAGCAGAGGTGAAAACACCTTCAGCATCGTGTCCTAAACCACACCATGCTCACTAGATAGTGAAGACCACACACAGGTATTTAAAAAGTATCAAGTAACTCATTAAAAGTAAAGTTTACTGTACATGAGGAGCAGAACAGCATTCCTATGGAAGGACTTTGATGCATAATTTTAAGATTATGGAGAATACAAACTTCTTCACATTTCTTACACCTTTAATGATCCAACCAAATCCCAGAACATCTCTAGTCAACCAATCACAACAACTCAATTCAACCAATCACAACACATCTCTATTAGTGAGATCAGACACTAATGTGGAGACTTCATGTAAAGGGTTTTCTAGTTTTGATTCATTCCAAGATGTTCAGTGGTGTTGAGAAGGTCAGGACTGTGTGTAGGACACTCGAGATCTTTCACTCTGACTTCACACCAGTAACAATACTATCAAGCTCTCTTTGTGTATCTGAGATTGTAGCAGTAAAGTGTATAGATATGTTCTTCTTCAGACTTTGTGGGGAAGAACCACACAGGGGTGTGATGGTCAGGGGTGCACCTAGTTTGGACCGTGTAATGTCCCCCTTATCCCAGAGATGCTGATCTCCAAGTGCTCCTCCAGACTACACTCTGCCCCTGGTCCTTTAGGTGTTCAGTATTTCCTCTGGTGTTTCAGGACATTAGCCCATGAGCTAACATGTGACTAGATGTTTAAAATGTGTTTAAAATAAAAGACTTTAAAATAAAACCAAAACAATAACAACAATATGAAAAAACCTGCAATTCTGAAGGTCCTAAAAAGCCTCTTTTCGTTGCCTGGAGTGGAGATTTCCCAAGTGGTAGTCCGGTCCAAACACAGACATCAAAAGAAAACACCCAGAAGAACCCATGTCATTTTCTTGTGTTGGTTTTCCCATCAGCTCCCTAATCTCCATCTGTCTCTCTGTCTCTCTGTCTCTCTCTCTCTCTCTCTCTCTCTCTCTCTCTCTCTCTCTCTTTTTCTATCTATATATTTCTAAGTATCGCAGATATTTTCCTCAGATGTCATTCCAGCTGAAGTAGTAGTGGTTCAGAAATGTAAAACCAAATCCATCCCCAGATCTCAGTCTGTGTGCTGGTGTCAAGCTCCAGTGGTGCTGAGCTCTGGATTGTGATTGGTTCAACATCAGAAGGTGTTGATTCTGTAATTCTCTATAACAGCAGTGCAGAAGTGCATATCAGTGTGTATGTGCTCTCATACCTTCTCCTTTCATTGATATGGTGAAGTTTTCAGTAGGTTTAGTTTAGAAATGAGTTTATTAGAAGATGTTTTGGAGACCAGGTGAGAGATTGAGATGGTTTGGAGAAGGTTTATGGATGTATTGAGGGAAGACATGCAGGTGTTTGGTTAGAAAGAGGTAGATGTAGAGGATAGATGATCCGCTGTGAAGATCAATAACAGGAGCAGCCGAATGAAGTAGAGATGCAGTTTTATGTAAGAAGAAAAGTTAATGGAAGGAGTCTCCAGTGTGAGTTTGTACCAGAGATAAAGCTAGAAGAGCTTCAGGAGGGAGGAGTTTACACTTGGTGTAAAAGCTGGTAAGGGAACGAGTGTTAATAGCTGCTATGATTAAGTAAGAACAGGAACTCACCTGTTTGCGTCAAATCTACAAGTGTTCTAGTGCCACGTTTAAAAGATTACGAGATTTTGAGAAACATTTCGTTGTTTTGCATGAAAAGGATGTGGAGGATTTGGTACAATCCTACTTTAGATTAGTATTCAGCAATAAGGAAATTCTTTGTCTTTTGATGCATCAAGTCAGAAATAAGAACCGGATGTTGCAGTGGTTCTGTTTAAAACCTAATGTATTCAGAAGAAAGAAATCAGACAGACATTGAGGAAATTGCGTTTTCGTGCCGTCTGAAATGCAGTGATGGAATCGAAGGATATCAAAGAGGAGATTTTATTCAAGATACTTTGAGGATGATGATCAAAGAAATAGACCCTGAAGGAGTTGAACACTGGTGTGCGTCTTTTTCTCTAAATATTCCTTTTTTTCTTTAATCACCTAAACTTTTTTATGAATGTGGCACTAAAACAGCATCGTAATATTCAATGTAACTATAAAAGTGAAATCAAAATTGTCTGCTGTGGTGTACAGTGGTCCTCCAACAATGTTTATCTGGAATGAATTTATCTAGACATTCCGTCACTTTAATACAATAATGTGTTTTAAAAATGTTGTTAAATTTGTTAGTGAAAAGTTTCAAATGTTATTCCCAACGTTCCTGAACATTCGATCCCGCTGTGGATTCCTGCGCATTTTAAGATCATCCGCAACTTGCTGTTATTTAGGTTTCAGATGAGAACCCATAACATGTGCTGCTGTAGGAAAAGAATCACTTTAGGAAGGTAACAGTAGCTCTGTATCACCACACACCCTGCTGCTGACTCTGAGAAGCTCCTCTTCTTCACCATCCTCTAATCGCAGCACTAACTCCAATGGTTTCCATGGCAACTCGTACAAGCTTCATCTCAGTATTATACTCCGAGCAATGCTGGCTAGCTAACTAGCTTTATATGCTAGGTAGCATGCTAATCGAGAACATACGAGATCTAATTCTTACACAGGCTTCTTAATGAATTGTAATGCTTCTTATGAATCTTGTATTTCTGCATTATACAGCAGAATTAATAGTGACATAATTATGTACAAATGTCCGACTTCGTAACACATTATAATCTCTGTGGATGTTCTAGGATTCCATTCACATGTTGTACCCAGAGATGTTTATGAAGCTTTGATCTGATACGAAACATCACCGATATGAGAATGAGGAAGGTTATAAGCTTTCATTAGACCCAGAGCAGCACACAAAGCAACATCCTGACCCCAAGTTCTTGCACCACTTCTTATCACAAGCTGGAAATCTTCCCTATGAATCGTCCCTGAACTCAAAATGAAAAATGAGAATGTGAATCGGGGTTATCGATAAACACTGCAGTAGACTGGAGAAAAGAAGAAGAAGAAGAAGAGGCAGAAGCGAATGAGAGGAGTGTTTATTTTCCTCTCTGGCTTTGATGCACAGATTAGAAGCTATTGCTTCCTCCTGACAGGTGTGGAAACGGGAGAAAAAACAAACAAAGCGTGGACGGGCGATTTATTTGCTCCCATATGAAGAGCTTGGCGTTTTATAAACGACTGTGAAGTGCAGTGCCACAACAGATAACGAGGAGACTGCGAGGGTGAGGGACGATAACACAGGGCACAGAGCGCTATACCGGTGCTGAAGTCATGCTCCTGTCTGAGACAAATCTCACTTCTGAATAATATCTTTAAACTGTATCTTGTTTTGATGAAGAAAATTACAAGATTCCACAACAATTTCAGAAACCAACATTACAGCGTCACTGATCCGCTGGACATCAATACTCTGAGACGCTGATCAGCAATAACCTTATGACCACCTGCCTAATATTGTGTTGGTCCCCTTTTTCCTGCTAAAACAGTCGTGACCCGTCGATCATTAACAGCATGATCTTCTTCAGCAGTTTGAGCTACAGGAGCTCGTCTGTTGGATCAGACCACACATCCACCACTGTTCTGTCCTTGGAACACTTTTGATAGATTCTAAACACTGCAGACCAGGAGACAACAAGAGCTGCAGCTGTGAAGACGCTCTGACCCAGACGTCTAGACGTCACAATTTGCCTCAAACTGACTCAAATCCTTCTGCTTGCGTCAACATTTGGGTGGGAACTGCAGTCCGACTGTTTTCATGTTTCCCAATTCCCATTGGTTAAACAGTGGTGAGGTGCAGGAATTTCCTTTTTTATGATGTTTAGTATGTACTTGTGATATTTTCTCGGTTAGGCTAAGATCAAGGTTAAGGCCAAGGTCAAAACAGTACTGGGATTAGTAAGAATTCTAATAACTGGCGGGATACCACCTTCTCTGTACTCTGATTGGTTACAGGAAAGAATTGGGATGGGAAATTCCGACAGAATACAGTAGTCTTGGTGGAGGAAACTGTTCCCATGGGTTACCCTGTTACCCTGAGGGGTGGGACTTGTGGTCTGACTGGAACCAATCTTTGGGGTGGGAAATTGCTACACTAGCTTTGGGGTGTAAACCTGTGTTCAGGTTGATAATAGATTAACATTATGAAAGTGTGGTCTTATTGGTCACAGTCGGTGTTGAGGGCGGATTCCTACAGTCTGCAAAGACTGAACATATGACAAACTTGTATTTCAAAGTTTTAAAACTATGCGGTCCCATTAGTGATATTGGAGCTGTAGTGTGTAATGAAGAGAAAGGTGGTGGCTTTTGGAGGTGGCAGACAGGGTGGCAGATCCACTGTGGTAATGGACTGTGATTTTTGGCGCGATGTTGGCAGTGTATAATGTGTCCAGTTGTTTTCTATTCATCAGGCTTATCACTCTTGTCCCCAGACATCGGTATATTCAGAGTGTGTTGTGTTTAACACTGGCTCTGGTTACTCTAAAGCTCCTGATGTGGTGATTGGCTGGTGTCCAGAGCATCCAGCTGCTTTGGCATGCAGGCAAATCCCAAAGAACGTGAAGCTTTAGAAGTGCTTATCAATGGAGCACTGAGCTGTTTACCAGCCAAGACTCCTGAAACAAGCGGTGTGAAATTGGTGGCCATTCGACACCGGTTCCCGTCTCTGATGCCAGCTAATCAGCTTCTGCTGGTGGTGTGTGTGAGAGAGAGTGTGAAGGCCAAACATGATTCAGCACCAGGTTCTCTTTTCATAACCAGCCATGGAGCAGCTCTGTAAGACTGGCCTCATTTTCATTCTCTGGGATCTGCGTACACTTCTTCAGCTTTCTGAGGACCCTAAAATCAGTTACCAAGGATTGTTTCAATTTCAGCAAGTTTTCCACAGCTGATGATCTTTATATGAAAGTAAAATCTGTAATACATCATTAGCATCAGTTTCTGCATCATTGGGAAGAATTTACTCTAGAAAACACCAGAGTACATGTCAGTGTTCATATGAGTGATTAGAGTCAGGATTTCCTGAGGGTTAATGACTCATACTGTATAGTAATAAATGTATCAGCTAATGTGATGCATGAATTCTTTTCCCTGTATATTGATACTAGGAATTTCCAAAGAAAATGAAATTATATTTTTGTAACAGATTGACCTCTCAGGCCATATAACCGTATATCAGGACTCAACATGGTAGTTTCTGGCCTATTTGGAACCCTAGGTGAGATTCCTGTTGTCACCACAGTGACCCTGCCCTCTCAGCACAATGCTCCATACAAACACCATACAGATAAATGTTAAACACATTTAAAAATCATTGCAGAATTTCAATATATTATGTTATCAGCTATTAGGTATTGTACAATACTGCACAGTTCCTAGTTCTTAATAAAATGACTATGCACCATGTTTAGAGAATGTGACTGCTAAACAACTGTAAAGACTTTTGCAGAGTTTTGCAGACTTGAGCATAAGTTAAAGATGAACAACATTTCCTGGCACCCTCTACATCTCTCTTCCTAACGCCAGCCACTATCACCAGAGTACTACAACAAACTACTCAGATAATCACATGTATTCATAATACGTATATAAAAAAATACTACTAAGTAATAATAATAGTAATAATAATGATAATAGTAATAATACTATCGGTGGGGCGATGGTGAGGCGAGAAATGGGGCACTCACTGGCACCCACAGATGGTTGCTCGCTAGGCAACAGGTCTAGGTTGCCTCTGTCAAGGCTGGAATAATGTCTCTAACCCTAGTTCCCTAACCCTAGATCCTGTCTCGGTCCCTCAGGGAACTGAGGTTACATAGGTAACCTAGAGACGTTCCTTTTCAGGAACACGAGCTGCATCACAACGCTTTGGGAACAAGAATCCAATGCCGCCAGACTGACCGATCCCTGACTAGTGTGTATAACCACACCTAGGTTGACGGACAGAGGAGCCAGAAGGGGCACTGAGGTCAAGGTTATAGAACCTGAAAAGGTTAGCAGGGTGGAACCAGCCCACAGCGTTGCAGATGTCTTGGAGGGCCATTCTGAAGGACCAAGTCTTAGAGGCTGCCACACCTTGGGTCGAGTGTGCTCTGACTCCAAAAGGAGCGGAGCGACCAGAGGACTCATAGAAAAACATGATAGTGTGAATATTCCATCTGCTCTTGGTCTGCATATTTGCTGGAAAGCCTCGCCTCGGAGGGCTGTAACAGATTAGCATTTGTTCTGACTTTCTCCAAGGAGTCGTCCTGTGGACATAAGTGTCCATTGCTTGCACCTCAGGATCTTCCTGTGAGAAGGAAGGATGGATACATGAAAGTATGCATCCTTTAGATCTCCCGTGACAAACCAGTCCTTGGATCTGATCTGAGACACAAACTGCTTGAGGGTCAGCATTTTAAACCTTATGAGTGAGCAGTTCAGCTGACGTAGATCTAGAATAGGATGCAACCCACAGTCTTTTTGGGAACTATGACGTACCGGCTGTAGAACCCGGACTCTCTGTCTGATGGAGGGACGACCTCAATGGCCTCCTTCCTCAGGAGAGTATAACTTCTTGTTCCATAACCAGAGCCTGCTTGGCTCCAATCAAGGGTGGGACAGACCCCATCAAAATGGGGTTAATATGAGTTTGAGTTAGAGTTTACTGATGTTATAATAAAAATGATCTATGTCCGGAGTTCTTACAGTCTTTAACACATTGTGACATTCTTCTGTTTAAAAATCAGCGAAACCGTCAGCTGAGGCACAGATACATGCGCTGGAATGTTAAACACATTTCTGAGCTGTTTGTCTGCAGGAAAGGAAGTTGTTCAGAAAGAGATTGTGTTTCTCTATTGAGAAGCTGATGAAGTGTTTAGCTCTGCTCTGAATAACCGTATCCATGTTGTAGTAGAATTTTTCTTTAACGAGTCTTCAGTTTAAAAAGTTCCAAGATGGCTGACATGATAAACACTCCTACACGGTGGGCTGCAGGGAACCAGGACAGAATTCTTTATGTTAAAGCTTTTTTGGGCTGTAAATTGGCAATTATTCCCGAATGTGACGTGCAGCGAGTAGAGATTGTGTCAGGACAAAATGTTTCATTTGGGAGAATCAAGAAATATGAAAATGAGATCTACGATAATACCAAGACTCAGACTTAATGGCACAAACGTATTGTGTACAAAAACCTGAAGAGGGACCAACACAGAATAGGAGAACACAATCATGTAGTAAATCAACAACATAAACAGAAACCAAAACACGTGGTGTTCACTGACATTGGAAAAGAAATGGGAAACCATGACACTTGAGGTCCTCCAGATGATTTTTAACTAAAAAATCCAAATCCTGAGTAGACCCAGGTTGGAAGGCTACATCCAAAGAAATAGAACATCCAAAGAACTATATTGTAAGTGTGTATGTATTAAAATACAATGCAAGAGATCTTCTGGGATTTAAACTCCTTGCAGATGATTTATATGACTGCCGTCAAGTTTACTGCAATACATCAACATAATTAGTATCATTGTACCAAACATGAAGATTATTTCATTATTCTTTAAACATATGCACATAGTCTTTAAAGACACCTCATGCGAATGGCAGCCACGGCACTGAGCTCCGCAATTCTTCTTCTGTTTGTGTTTGTTTGTTCTGTGTTTAGTCATTCTTCTTCTAAAGTTTTTACCAAAAACAAACTCCTGAACATAAAGCAACACATCCCAGACAAGATTTTTCCATTTTCTGATTATTCAGACATTGAGTTGAACATTTTGAGGAACAGCGCTGCTGTTTAAACGCGTGTACGAATGCAGAAGAGGGAACCTGGTTAACCTCCGTGAGCGCAGCTTTCAAACCACGCTTCCAAGCTTTAATCTTTTAAATGTCCGTTTATATCCTAACAAAACGGATGAACAACTTCTCGTCACCCGCACCAACAAGGACTTTTCAAACTCTTCTGCAATGTGCTGCACTAAAGCCTGGCTGAGTGAAGCCATTCTGGACAACATGCTACATCTGCCGGGGTTCCAGCTGTTCAGAGCGGACCGCATCGTGGAGTTAACCGGGAACACGAGAGGTGGTGGATGGTGTTTCTATATTAACTAAAGTTGGTGTTCAGATGCAACAACGCTTAAAAAGACATGCGGTCCTAATGTAGAGTCCTAATCTGTAAACCGTTCTACTCGCCGCAGGAGTTTTCAGTTATGTCAGCCAACGAGCCAGCGTCAGTATTGACTGGTCTGAGGACCAAGTCAACATCAAGTGCAAGTCACCACCCCCACAGTCTGTGGCTGAACAACTGGCTGAAAATATGAATGTGGTTTGAAAAGACCAGTCTACCGCCCACCACCCCCTCTGATATGCACTTCACACATTCACCTACAAACTCACATCCTGGTGTCTCACTATCAGCACTGGTGCTCCCCAGGGTTGCGTTCTCTCCCCACGGCTCTTCTCACTGTACACAAATGACTGCACCTCTGAAAACCTCTCTGTCAAGCTTCTGAAGTTTATGAACGACACTACAGTCATCAGCCTCATCCAGGATGAAGACGAGTCTGCTTACAGACAAGACGTTAAAGAGCTGGCTGTCTGGTGCAACCACCACAATCTGGAGCTCAACACGCTCAAAACAGTGGGGATGATCCTGGACTTCAGAAATCCCCCAGCACTCCCCCCACTCACCATCATGAACAGTACTGTATCAACAGTGGAGTCATTCAAGTACCACCATCTCTCAGGACCTGAAGTGGGACAATAACATTGACTCCATTGCTAAAAAGCCCAGCAGATGTTTTAGTTCCTTCACCAACTGAGGAAACTCAACCTGCCACAGGAGCTGCTGAAACAATTCCACTCGGTCATCATATAGTCTGTCCTGTGTAGATCTATAACTGTCTGGTTTGGTTCAGCTACAAAATCAGACATCAAGAGGCCACAGCGGACGGTCAGGACTGCTGAGAGGATTATTGGTGCCCCACTGCCCAACCTCCAAGATCTTCACACATCCAGAGTGGAGAAAAAAGCTAAGAAAATCACTTTGGACCCCACACACTGAGCCCACTCTCTCTTTGTACCTTCTGGTCGGTGCTACAGAACCTCGTCCACCAGAAGAGCCAGGCACAAGAACAGTTCTTACCCGCAGGCTACAATATTCATAACTACACACTGTCCATCATAACTGACACGTTTGTACATAGAAAGGTTCGGAATACGTCAGGTGAGGAAACACAGGTGTGTCCTGTACTCTCACAAGCGCAGTCCACTCGAACTTTAGCTTTGTGTTTATAGCGCTGTTCTTTATGCCACAAGCTTCATCTTGTTACAAGTTACACGAGTGTTGTTCCTGAGATTTTTAATGTCATTGTAACATTTTCCCACTTAAACAAACCGCACATAAAGAAAACGTAGCGGCATTGGGGGAAATTACTTAACATTGCTATTACTTCCAGTGGGAATTCTACACTTAATCACTTTTTTACAGCAGGAAACTGGTGAATATTAGCGCTAACATTAGCGCCTTCTAGTCATGGTTTAGGTTTAGACATAAGAAGACAGTAATCTATCTAGTGGTCTGGACATAAACTCAAAACAAAACAACAGCCATGAGTCTTATATGAATTTTTATTCGATATATTCGTACACTCCTAATGATAATATTCAGCCTTAACAGAGACCAGAATCAGTCAGGGTTCAAAGAAAAGTGTTTATTAAGCACTAGTTTCATTTGAACAGCCTTCAGTGTGTGGCTGAGGCCAGGTTTTAACACAGTGAGGATGAAACAGTTTGATCTGTCAGGTCAAGCTGAGGGTGAAGCCTTCACGGCCGAAGTGTACTTAACTGATCCATATTATTCTCAAATCCATTATTTAAAGGAATCAAAACTCTTCAGCAGATCCATTGTTTATCTTTAAGAGAAATCCTGGTATGAAATATTGATCTCTGAAGAGCACACACATCTTCTTTGGGCGTTGTGAAGCATGTGCTGATAGCTCCAAATCGCTGCTGTCGTTTATCCTCAGTGCAGGGCCGAGGTGTCAGACAGACAGCCGGAAAGAAAGAGAGACAGATTGTCTGTATCACACATTGTTTTTCCCCCCTATTGAATTTCTCTCATTTTGCATCTACAATTAATCAAAGAGACAAATGTCCCCCTGTGTGTCCTCAAACACCACACAAAAGTTCACAAACATACTGATAAGCTTCTAAATTGAGTCTGTATGTGTGTGTGTGTGTGTGTGCGTAGGAAAAGGTGTGTTTTATAGAGGGAAACCTGCCGAAGAATTTTAAGACAAACAACAGACAAATGAGAAAAGCTAGCTGTCGTGTATTGTTTTGATTCAATCCATCTTAAAATCCATTTTTTTTCCCTTGAATGCGTCATAAACACAAGCATCACATCACATCACATCACAATCTCCAACCCTGACACCATGGAAAAGCCGTCACGGAAAAATTGACAATTTTTGTAAACGTAGGAAAAGTTACTCAAGAACATCGAACCTCTTAATAGATCACTAGGATCAACACGAGCGAAAAACAAATCGAGGACATTCAGGAAGTGTCTGTCTGTAGGTATGGGTGTGTCCATGATTGAGACAGGTGGGTGTGTCTTACAGTGAGACAGTTGAGTGTGTCTTAGAGTGAGATTGGTGGGCGTGTCTTTGAATAAGATAGGTGGGTGTGTCCTAAAGTGAGATCGGTGGGCGTGTCTTAGAGTGAGACATTTTTTTTTTTTAAAGAAAGACGAAATATTTTCTTCAATACTTGTTTTTGTCTTGTTTGTCTCACTTTCTTTCTCTCGCTCTATAAACACACCCCTTTTTTGTCTGCGTTTATTTGCGCTTTTGCCCAAGCACTGAAAGATCTCTGCACTTCATCATCTTCAGTGTGTGAGGAGGAGGAGGAGGTGGTGGAGGTGGAGGAGGGAGAGTAAACACACTGCTCTCGTCTTCATCTCAGTAATCCTGTTTACACACAGGACACACCATCTCTGGAGGACATCACACTCTGTCTTAGAGTCACAGGGGAAGCCACACTGTCTTTCCCCTATTCTCTCCATCTCCCCTGACCTCAGGTTCAGTCCATCAGCTGAGACGTGATGGGGGTCCAGCATTTCTTTGGTTTTGCAATAGAGCGAATATGAGAAGTAATTCTTCTACCCCACACCTGGTTCTTCAGCCATCACACACATTTTGAGACACTACCGGCACATGAGAACAGACGGGTGTGAAGGTCTCCAGACAAAATAATTATTAATTACGAAACAAAAGGGCTTTTAAAATCTGCTGTGAAGGAACAAGACAGCGTCTTTCTATTTTCTTCTTCTTTAGGGCTCTAAACTTTGGGAATCTCTAGAATGTTGGAATGTGATGGAGAAGGTTGGTGGTGTTAAATATGGGTGTTGATGGCGAATGCTGTTTCCTGTTGTTGTGCTGTAATTAAATCTAAAGAGCTGGCCTTGGGTGAAGGAAAACCAACCTCGCTAATATCGCTAAATAACAAACAGAATGTGTTTATGTGATGAGATGAACTGAACCTGGATCAAGGCCGATTACTGGGTGTCTCAAATTCGAATGTACAGAAGGACAGTGTAAAATATTGAAGAGCGGTTCGACTTGAGAACAGATGGAGACGCTGAACGAGGCTCCTTTTGAGACGAAAGGTTTCTGTGATGTTGCGCGGGCGAGAGTCATTTTGTGCTTTTAATTGGCTCGATGTGTAATGCTTAAACTTAAACCTCCACTCAGAATTGCAAATCACTAAACACTTTGATGTCTTTGTTGAGACTTTATCACTGAGCTAAAATAAAAGCCGTGTCTCAAAGCTGGCAAGTTTTCTTATTAGCATTCGCTCTAATAAAGTTAGGCTGCTTAAACTTTAAAGACCACACACTTGGAGCTCCTGCATAAAAAATGTGAGGCAGAAGGGAACAAGACAACTTTACTAATTGGCTAATTATCCTCGGAGATTAGCTCGGTACGAACACATTCAGTGAAACACAAACAGAAGACAAAGAGACAGTATATACATCTGACCTCGAGTTCTACGTTTCCGATCCACTAGCTTTAACTTCACACTATATTTCACAATACATTTGTCTAAAGATCTGAAATGCCCAAACATCTAATTAGAACACTAACCAGACTCAAAATCTTGGGTTTGGAACGAAGCCAAACCTTCTTCTCACGTATCAGCCTACGCCGTTAGCTCAACCATAACACAAACCTCAAAGAGAGAATGAAAGCACATTTTCACAGCAAGCGAGAGAAACGACTCTGAAGTGAAAGACGAGTGAAAATGAAAGGATAGAAAAAAATGGAGATTTGAAATGTCAGGGTTCTAAAGGTGTGATTGCTCAATCTTGTTAAAGTGCAGCCTGTCATTCAAACATGTAAAATAACTTCCATCCAGAATCAGTCATCAGAGTTTATTGTGTGATTATTTCTATTCAGTTCTGCCTTGTTAAACTGATGTGAAGGCAAAATGGGTGAAAGCACCAAAAAACCCACCGGCCAATCACAGTCAGTCATGGGCTCCATCACAAACCACATTTAAT
>MU561045.1:227797-255297 GCA_024362625.1 Silurus asotus | reverse complement strand
GGTTTGTTCCTTAGCAACCTCGGTGAAACCTGCTCTAACACAGTCACGTTCATGCCAGCATTGAGAGCTGGTTCTCACCCCAAATGCCGGCGAGATGCCACAGCTACACTTTTCATATGTCACCTACTGGACAGAACCAAACCCGAATCCTGGTCAGAAGTTGTTGATGAATGTTCAATAAGAGCAGCTCTGACAGTAGTGCAGCTGCACATCACAGGCTTGGATCGAGTCCTTGTTCTGATGTGCCTCCGTTTCCATAGCAACCAATCAAAGCTGAACCGTTTCTGAAATCTTCAGGACGAAGAATTTCACACTCATAACAGGACAAGCTGTGTTTTCTGAGAGTCTCTGTGTACAGCTGCTATAACATACCTGCCAACAGGAACTAACCTGCACTGATGTTCCAATGAACTGAAACTATAAATGGATAAAATGAACATGTCAATCTTTAATTAATACTACTGATTTGTACAGATTGGTGAATTGTAATGCTATCAGAAGAATAATAGACCTGGGGTTGTGCAACCACAGGCAAATCATCAACCTCTCCATGAAGAGCTCCACTCTGGTGTTGATTAGTTTCCTAAAACAGTGCACACAGATGTCTCGTGTTCCTTACATGATTTCCTCCTCATTTCAGTGATCAACGGACATATGTGTGTGAGGCATCACTACAATGCTAATATGGTTTGTGCAGGAATGCTAGCTCAAGACCTGCCTATATGGAATCATCTCGATCCCTTATTCCTGAGAGTGAAGCTCCTCTATATCACAATTTACTCTTTGAAATACACATCCAAGTTCAGATGCTCAGAAAACACTGTAGAGGAGAAATGAGGTCTGAGAGATTTTACACTGATGAGTTTTGCTCATCCAGTAGAAGACACATGGAAAGTTTGCAGCGTGGGTCAGGGGTGAATCGATTTTTCTGAACTGTCAAGAGTGTTTGCTTCTCCGCTGGGATTTTTTTTTTTTTTTGAGGTCTTTGGCAAAAAGCAACACTACCCCTGTGTACTCCTTTATACCCCTATATACCTGTGTGTACCCCCTGTAAACTCTTTTATACCCCTATATACCTGTGTGTACCCCCTGTATACTCCGTTATACCCCTATATACCTGTGTGTACCCCTGTATACTCCTCTATACCCCTGTCTACCTGTGTGTACCCCCTGTAAACTCTTTTATACCCCTATATACCTGTGTGTACCCCTGTATACTCCGTTATACCCCTATATACCTGTGTGTACCCCCTGTATACTCCTCTATACCCCTGTCTACCTGTGTGTACCCCCTGTAAACTCTATTATACCCCTATATACCTGTGTGTACTTCTGTATACTCCGTTATACCCCTATATACCTGTGTGTACCCCCTGTATACTCCTCTATACCCCTGTATACTCCTTTATACCCTTGTATACCCATGTGTACCCCTGTATACTTCTTTATATTCCTGTATACCCATGTGTACCCCTGTATACTCCTTTATACTCCTATATACCTGTGTGTACCCCTGTATACCCATGTGTACCCCTGTATACTCCTTTGTACCCCTGTATTCCCATGTGTACCCCTGTATACTCCTTTATATCCCTGTACTCCTTTATACCCCTGTATACCCATGTGTACCCCTGTATACTCCTTTATACACCTGTGTAACCCTGTATACACATGTGTACCCCTGTATACGCCTTTATATCCCTGTATACCTGTGTGTACCCCTGTATACTTATTTATACCCCTGTTTACCTGTTTAGTGAACAGGTGAGGTCATTGCTCTTGTCTGCTTCTTCTCAAGGTTTCCCATCATGGCTAGGTGTTTTGCTTATAAGCTACACAATACCATAAATCTGGTTCATAGTATTAAAGTCACTACAGAAATGTGGGAAGGAAATTCAAGGAATTAGTTTCTATGGGAAATCAATGGAATTGTTGTATCTCTAAATAGCAGTGTGTACAGTTTACCGGCTTCTGCTGCTTCAGGATCATGTCCTCTTCTTAGTGATCTCATAACGTCGTTCCAAACAATTCTCAAGGTAGGTCAAGTCCTTCAGTTTTGCGAGACTGTCTATGCAAACTGAGACATTGTGATTATATGTAAACTCCTCACGTATTGGCTTCTCTGACTGAAGGTTTCTAAGTATAGTTCTGTCCTGACGTTAGCTCTCCACTTCACTCCACCAGAATGCAGCAAATTCATCCAGTGCTCCACAGAACGCAGAGAATCAGAACGTAATATCACACCAGTCCAGTCAGTTTGAGTTACTATTCAGAGGCGGCGCTGGAGGTGCTGAGAGACCTTATCAGTACAGTCCAGCTCCTTCGCCTTGAAATCCCGCAGGACACAAGCAGGTCATTTCAAGGTCATGAAATAGACAAGACACACTGGGATCTCTGGGGAGCACATATAAAACGTCTTTCTGAGCTTTCTGATAACCTCCACAGGCTTTTAATCCCCGGACCGTTCACGACTCGCGGCCATGCTGTGCTTTGTGTGATGGGATTTTTTTTGTCTTGTTGCTATTGTGTGGGCTTTCAGTCACGACGGACGCTATCTGCTTCTCCTGACTAATTAGGCCCATGTGCTCTCACTGTCACTTTAAACCGCTGAGATTTTTCAATCATTGTCTCAAAGGACACACAGAGCGAAGTCTCGGCTTCATCGCGATACGTGCTAAACTTTGGCTTGTGTCTCAGAGCGGAAAGGTTTCAGACATCGGCATGGCTGGCTGCGTCCTACTCGCAAACATTACTCATAGTTTCAATATGCTACGGTCTGTACGCTACGCATCCTGTACACTCGTTTACTGATAGCACACACACATTTTGTTATTTTGCACACAGAGCATATTAGCAATAGCACAGTGTAACGAGGAAATCTACAGCTACATTCATTTATTACCCAATAATCTCAAGGCAGAGGAAATACGCTACACGGTTTTACAGCAGTGTAAATGGGAATAAGGTGTTTCTACATCATTAGGATTTCCTCCTGAAGGCTCAAGCTGATTAAACAATGTGGTAATGTTCCTAATGGAGAGAAATATAAACGGAAAAACAGATTCTGTCACAGTTAGTGTTTAACCCGAATCATGCTTCAGGTTTCCCAGGCATGAATGAGGCGATGTTGAAAGGTCAGGTTTGGTTTTATGCCACAATATAAAATAAATTGCAAATGCTATATAGGGGTGTAAGAATATATCGCTATACATGAGTATTGTGATATTTTTTAGGCGATACTGTAACAATTCATGGCAGATTTTTTTAATTTTGAGTTTATATCCCGACTGCTAGACTGAAAGTCTTCTTATCTAAACCTAAACTGTGACAGAATCTGTTTTCCTGTTCATATTTCTCTCCATTAGAAACATTACCACATTGTATAATCAGCTTGAGCCTTCAGGATCCTCTTCAACAAATCAACAACATGATCCTCTTAACCATAACATATAAATCCAAATCCAAACTCCAGCACAACACATACCCTGCAAACTACAAGAATGGTTTCACATCACATGTGAGGTTGTGGAATCTCCTGGTATTTACATGACACCTTTAAACCCCAGTGCTTTACAGACATCCCATAATACAAGTGAGCAGGTGAAGTTTAGAGGTAAAGGCAGCAAGGGGGTGAAATCATGACCTTTAACCCCTGCGCTTCCACTTCCCTCCCCGTGTTTTCCGTGCGCACCTGCATTAACATTACCGCTGCGTGTAAGTCAGGATCGCTTCATCCCTGGGGACGATTTAACAGATCGATATCTTTAGCCCGCCCGCTAGCATACTCAGCATCCATCAACGTAAATATACACAAAGGCATCGTTGTGGAATAAAAGTCTCCATACATCTCGAGAAAGTCTTAGGCTGTGGTGTGAGAAAAAGCCTTTCCTGCTGCTGCGATGTATAGGATTAGCATCTGCTACAGCGACACCTTCTCAGAGACACAGAGCTGTGAAATTGCACTGAAGATGACAGGTTGTGAAGAAACGCAGAATAGCGACAGGGGCTTTCAGCATCACAGGCTGTTAGAGATGAAATTACTAACCGCATAAAGTGGCAAAACATCCTGAAGATTACAGTCTAGCCGTTTCCACAAGCAGCGCAAAACCCTTACAGAAGTCTGACCTCTTTAACTGGTGATGGTATATGGCTTTAAAATGAGCATGTAGAAACGTTCTGCGCTGTTCTTTTTACTTGTGCAGTCATTAAGTAGGATAAAGCAGAATAAGACTAATTGTGTAAAATTGCGTGTCACGTGTTCTCCATTGTGTGCGCTCTATAAAAGACACGTCTCATTTTCCATCTCAAGTGTTTAGTGAATGAAGGGTCTGTGCAGACGCACTTGTATTGATTACCCAAAGCCGAAAAACACCAAACACAATGCAGCAAAGCGACAGGAGACGAATCCCTGATGGGCTTCTCTAAAGCAGATGCTCTTCCTGTGTGTGAACACAACCACCAGACGCTCCCCATCACCTTCCTCTGATATTCACTTCATTGCATGGTACAAGCCAAAGCTGTGCATCTGGGCGTTTTGACTTCATCTGCGAGAAGACGTGACGGAAAAAGAAAAAGCACTTCAGACCTGAAGAAGGTAAGAGAGAAATTAGTCATGAATGGTAGCACAAGACCAGATTTCCAGAAGAAGCCTGAGGACACTGAGGTGTGGATCCTGACAAGTTTCTCCCCTGCAGGTAATTATGGGGTTTTGCAAAACCAGTAGACACGATGGAGAAAATAAAATTGCTTCCTGTCAGTATTTAAGATGCAGACACTAGAAAAATTGTGTGTGTAATATACATATTGCCCCCTAGTGGCATGGAGGCATAATAAGCTGCATATACCACTGAAAGCATGAAGCACCCCATGGGCCAAATCTAATTATTGGGTATTGCAAATATAAAGCTTTTAAATCGTCTTAACAAAATAATCACTGGTCAGGAAACGAGCACAAATGAAAAACACACTCGTGAGACTTCCTGAAACTGTTTACTCATTTCTGCAGTCAAGTGTTTTTGGGGGAAAATCAGAAACATGGAAATTCAATTAGCTTCTTGCATGATTAGGATTAAAATGTTTGGTGGTAAATTTAACACGTGACAGATTTTAAAACCAACGTTTTAATCTTAACACTGAATGTAGCAACATAGATTCATGTGTGTTAAAAAAGCTTTGGGTACGTTTACCCACATGTCCTGAACACGAAAAGCTCTCGAAGTCTTGTTTATTTAATCCGTTTCTTTCATCTCCTAAATGTGATCATTTCTAGAGCACTTTTTACAGTGGACATCGTCTTCAATTGCTTTACAGAATGCAAGAATTATAGAACAAAAATATTAAATATAAGTGAATTATGTGTATAATCACAGCCTGGGTGACCTGCAGCAATAAACACTCCCTCAGAGGGTATAAGGAAGAAACCTTGAGAGGAACCAGACTCAAAAGGGGAACGTCATCCTCATCTGGGTGACACCAAGAATGTGATCATAAATCATAAAAAACACAATACAAACACCAAAAAATGAGAACCACCATGAGCACTGAGGTGTGTGATTATGAGAAATGTCCTTTCTACAGTCTTCTACAGTCAGTTAGAGTTGTGGAACCAGGAGCTTCCGAGCAATAAATGCTTTATTTTTATCTTTCACCTCCTCAATGCAAAAGCTTTTCGATGTTCACTGATGGAGAAACAGCAGGTGCAGAAGTTAATTCTTTGAGTATTAATTAAGAGTTTGTTTATCTCCAAAGTCCAATGTCTGAAATCTTCATGAGGTGGAATTCAACTGGGCTTGAACATCTCTAAATGACTCTGTATCCTCACAAGGTGGCATCTTCTCTTTGAAGGTCCGAAATCTTCATAAGGTGGAATCCAACTGGTGCTAGTACATCTCAAAATGACTAAGGATCCTTTGCCAGATCGGCATCTTCACGAGATGTCTCACAACTGGTGCTGGCCCAATCTCAGAATGAACTGCTGAATTTTTTTTTTCATGCGGCACGTAGTAAACGTAGTAAATCACTCTTTGGTAAAACTCGTTCTTCTGAGTCACATCAAAGACTCGTTTAAAATAAACGATTCCTTCATGAACGACTCATTACCAGTTAATAGTCATAGGTTTAAATGATAAGAACTAAATGGTTCTTTCTGCTGCTGAATTGTTGTCGTTACTGCTTTAACGGCTGCATGCGAGTCGGCTTGGACGATGTTAATGGACGTTTTTATACTTTATTATTCAGGACGTTCTTCAGAACATTCATCACGCCGCCTGTAGCTGGCGGTTAGGTTGCAGGAAACTCTCTCGAAGAAAATCTCTGACACGCATAATTGAATTAGTGTGAAAGAGGAGAAATATCACACAGGACAGCCCTGTCCTCCGGTCCTAAAATCCACCCTCGTAATTCTGATCGGTTCAGAGGTGCCTGGCGAACAGAACAGAACAGAACAGAACAGAACACTGTGTTGTGTTTTTTCTGTATTTGTTCTTGTGTACTGAAAAGACGCCCTCGTCCCCCTCATCATGCTAATGAGTTCTGTTTTTTTATAATGAATAAATAAATAAATCAACACCTCACTCTGTAAGAACACGAGAGAATTTTCTGCACTCTTAAATAACTCCACTACACGTGTTGATAACTGATAAGCTCCTCGACCTGCTGGCTGAAGAGCAATCGATACAGACCATTCACTAAGCGTGAAGAGGTGTGAAGTTCACTCATAATATATAAAAATCAAATCAAATAAAATGGTGCAATAAAGTGGAATAAAACTTTCCAGGAAATATTACCCGAACATCATGCAGACTTTCAAATTCCTGCTTTCTGTCATAAATAGGAGGTTTGGCCATGTTTAAAGTACTGCCTTTAGAGCGAATGGAACACATCAAACACCTACCTGCCAATTATTGATCTGAAACCATATGAAACGCTCAGAGTGCCATGAAGACCGTTTACACCCAGCTTCCAGGGCTATTATTACTTTAGCTGCATTAGCTTCCAGCGTTTCTGCTACAGATAATGCTAACTACGCTGCACGGACTAAACCCCAGGTTTCTTGAGTAATCTTGTGGAGTTCCTGTTTCCGGGGTGTGGAGTGAAGCGTATGATCAGGAAAACAAGTTTCCAGCTGCACACTTGTAAATGGAAAGTAAATTTTTCTGCTAAACAAAGACGGATGTTTTTGTTATTGTAAATGAAGTGCGGATTAAAGACGCCATTTGAGAGAGGTCTAGAAATCAATAACTCCATGGCAGGAAGCTAATGGGAAATAGACTGCGACGTGTTGACAGATTGCCATAGAGCTGAAAGATGCTGTGCTTTGAAATGAATAATGGATACTGGTTTACTGAAGGTTTTGGGTCGAGCCGGGCTGAACGCCGTGTTCACCAGCTGAGCCTGTAATTACCTCGACACACTCGGCCCGGGAACCTGCCTTCCTCCACTGAAGCTGTGAACGCTCCAGATATGTTCACACCACAGGGTTCATCTGTCAATTCATTTACAAACTTTCTAATAAGACATTTAAACTCCTCAGGAGGAGTGGATTTATATAAACACCATGATGCAATACCATACACACCTGGATACGTAAAATACCACACCATACACACCTGGATACATAAAATACCATGCTATACACACCTGGATACGTAAAATACCACGCCATGCACACCTGGATACGTAAAATACCACGCCATACACACCTGGATAAAATTTGGTAATATAAAATATTATATATTTTAGGGGAGGTGTTTTATGTGTCTCAGTTTGAGTCTCTCCATCTGTAGTTTTATGGCTGACTCTCTCCCTCTACTTCTCTTTCTATTTTACTTTCACACACATGTAGAATTTTCAATGTTAATACTGTTTTTTATTTTTATTTATTTTTTTAAACATTTTCCTTTTTGGATTTGTGACAGATCTTGGCTTGTAAGTGAACACAGCTGTATCACAGCTGTATCTGTTTTTTAGGACTAAATTTTGCATTCGCCATTTTCACTCCTCCTTCATGTGAGAATAACATGGCTGCCACCTTCGACTTTATAAAAGCTGTTATCAGCTGAAAGTACAGACTCTTTTCCAGCGGAGAGAAAGAGTCGAATTTTAAGTGCGGTTTAATAATTCTGCCTCTCCACATGGTGACATTTAGGCTTTCAATGCGCTGTTTTAACTCAGAACCTCGCTATCATCCTCATCATTTCTATTGATTTCTTTTTTCCCAGAGAGGATGAATAGAGGAGCTCAGACACTCGCCTCATTCCTCATTCCACCAGAAAGCGGTGAAAAAGACTGTAAAAAATAGCAAACCTCTGTGGGAGTCAGATTGGTGCAGGAAAACGTTTAATCTCCTACCACTGCATTTTAAAGAGAGCGAGAGGACTAGGGATTTGAAGGACAATCCAAACATCAAACGTTCAACTTATAGAAGAAAAAGAACCATGAAGTGAAATAAAGTGCACGCAGCTTCTAACGCACAAATCAGACGTAATCTGTTCGAGCGCAGGCGCTATTTCCGTCTCTCTCCTCTGTGATTTCACACTAGCTGAGTTTTACTTAGCGTTAGCAACATGCGGCTCGGTTGCGGCACCGTGACTAGCGTGTTGGATGACTCACCGCTGCCTCATCAGGACTCTGTGCAAGAGAAACCTGCCACAGATATTTTGCACACATCAAAAGGCAGGTTAAAGACTGCACTGGCTTTTATTCTGCATTCAAACCCAAAAATCTTTTAGATTGATCTCATAATGAAACACATGGAACAGGCATGGCTTCACCACCAACAGGTCTGGTGCTCTCAGAAACCTGACCTTGCTGTGACCTTGTTCGTTTCATCTGGTAGTCATAATTAGAATTTGATAGAAATCCTGCAAACATTTAACTGCTTGCTCTCGAGAAAACATGCTATCGAGAATCTCAGGCGAAAAACAGCATAAAAGAAGCATCAAAAATATGTGATCATTTAACTTCCAGATCCGCTCATAATACCAACGCAGACCTAACCAACATACCAATACTCTCCAACACCATCATACTTCAAACGCCAACTTCAAAACCAACATCCAACATTATCAACAACCTCCAACAACCTCCAGCACCATCCTACATCATCCTACACTATCCAACAACCTCCAACACTATCCAACACCATCCTACATCATCCTACACTATCCAACAACAATCCAACATCATCCTACACTATCCAACACTCATCCTACAATATCCAACACCATCCAACATCATCCTACACTATCCTAACCCCTCCTACTACCTCCAATAACCATCCAACACCATCCAACAACCTCCAACACCATCCTACACTATTCAACACCATCCAACATCATCCTACACTATCCAACACCCATCCTACAACCTCCAATATCCACCCAACACCATCCAACAACCTCCAACACTATTCTACACAATCCAACACTATCAAAAAACCACCACCAATCATCCAACATCTGCACGCACCAATCTTTTTCATCTCTCTTAATATTAACATTATGAATACTAACCAATATATCCATCAACATCCACTAGGAATCTTCTCCATTTTTCTTATAATTATAAATACAAACCAACCAACATCATGAAACATTAACATAAAAATACATCTACAAACATCATCAAACACCATTTATCTCTCACTAGTAACATTGGCAGTACTAAAACACCTTCAAACACTATCGGCCATATTAAATCCCATCCAACACCATCTTCCCCCTCACACCTAATCACTCTCAGGCTTCGGAGTGTTCGGTAAATGACACACAACTCACAGTGAATGCAGAACGATATTATAAAAATGAAACACCTGGGGTTTGTTGGTGTTTGTTTGGACTCTGTATGCAGATCAGTCAAAGTCAATCCACCCACAGATATTTTACACACATGAAGGAACAGGCTAAAGTGTGCTCTCGCTTTTATCCTGCAAACGCGCCCGTCACAAAGCGTTTCCGCTACGCTGAGGCGTGTAAAAAGCGATTAAGGTCACATCACTAGCAAAGTGGAGTGACGCTAACTCG
Source organism: Silurus asotus (assembly GCA_024362625.1). Classification (NCBI taxonomy): domain Eukaryota; kingdom Metazoa; phylum Chordata; class Actinopteri; order Siluriformes; family Siluridae; genus Silurus; species Silurus asotus. Next base: position 245,275 of record MU561045.1, on the reverse strand, counting down.
GCTCTTCTGCTCCTTTCAACTCATCTTTGGTTCCCTGCTGAGATGCAAAACATGACAGCGGGTGGATGCTCATGCTAGGTTAGATATTCGCTTGGTGGTTACGTACATGCTAGTTTAGCTTGAATATTAAGTGCTATGTGTTTCTGTGCATCAGACGGCTGGTTTACTCAGTGGTGCGTTTCGGTGGTTAGCGAGTGCGCTTTGTGCTCATGGATTCATGTGCATTGTTGCTATCCTTGAGAATTTAGAAGGCACTTTTCAGCAGGTTCTGCTTTAGCTCCTCTTACTGATGGACAGCAATCTACAGCCTTGGGTATTTGTGTGATGGACAGCTCCTGAGATCAATGCTAGCATCTGTTATCAAAAAGCCCCCGAGGCTGCTTGGCATTCATCATGAGCATGCTAGCATGGAGCGTGAAGCGGCCTCTGCCCACTGCTAAAAGATAAAATGGCCTTGCTTCGTGACTCATCCTCGGCTGCCTCTTCAGGCCCTTTAGGAGAAAGTACAAGGTCTGAAAGCTCTTTTGAGAAGATCGCTTTGGGGAGGTGAGTCAGAAAACTCATACCTTTTGTAGATTTCTGCTCTTTGTCTGATGTTTTTGTACATTTCTGATGCACAAACGAAGTTCCAAATTTTGGTAACAAATCCAGATCCAGCTTTTTTTTTCATCTGAAACAAGAGACATATTTTTGCTAGCGTTCACCTTCCCAGGTTTTGGTTGCTCACCAAACACCTGCATGGAGAATTAGTTTGTATAATATTTTATGAAATGGTTGAAGTATTCTGCATTAGTGTGTTCATTTGCAGAGTAAATCCTCCTCTGAGTTGTAAAGCTGGAGTTCTGTGTGAATAAAGATCATGATACAGAGATGACACCCAGCAAACACACACTCTGTACAGCTCATTGCATCTCCAAACATCTTCCTGTCACCTCCTGGCCTGCAGGAGCTCGACATGATTACGGTGTACGCTGAGCTGTCGGTTTTCCCTCAGTGCACAGAGCTGACGAAACTCCAACTCTTACTTCCTGATTGATTTGCTTGCAACTTTAAATGATCTGTTTGACACCAAGTCTTTTAGAAAGGTCACAGGATGGAAGTAAAAAATACTCGTCTCCTCATGCTCTCCAACACCAACAAACATCATTAGATGCTGAACATGTCTTTCAAACACCAGTGTACCTCATCACATCATCAATCCCTTATCATTCGGGTGTTGTCCCCATTGGGTTAATTCAGAAAATAAAGCTGAGAGTGATGTGACTCATCCTGACTGGGGGAGAATGAGAAGGTTCCAGAAGTTCACCACAGTTCCTGGGTTTTGTTGGTATTTGTTTGTGCTCTGTTACTAATGGACTCCCTAATGTACTCTTTAATAGGCTGGATTTGGACTCGTGCTTCTGATTTGCATGAGTGATGAGTCACTGCTGGCCTCTTCTTTTTTATCTGTCTTCCATTATGTAAATTGTTGATTACATGAGTCCAAACATATTACAGAGATCGGACATTTTTCTACACATGAAGCTTAAAGTGAAAAACTCTGAATATTTATTTATAAACTCAGACAATGACTCTGGCGATAGCACTGAAAAGGAAATGCCCCCCAACCCCCTCCACCAACGTGTCCCCAACCCACAAATGTGCCCCCATCCCCCCAACCCCCCCCCCCCTCCCATTAACCTCTCTCTGCTGGATGCACCAGATATTCTTTTGAAGGTCCTGAGATGTCGATGATGGTTTATTAAGAGAATAATGGGAAAATTGGGAACTGCATGATTCTTGGATGTGAAATTGGTTCTCACGTAACACGGAGTCGTTTTGCAGCACTGCAAGTCTGTGATGATTACAGAATTAAAGAGGAAATGAAATATTGTAATGTGCAGGATTAAAAGAGGAACACTGAGCATGCCCTGTCTCCTTCAGTTGGAGAAACCTGGGGTGGGAAATAAATAAATAAAAAAATCTTTATCTACGCACAGAGAATGAGAATGAGGAAGTGTGTTTATCGAGGCTAATACGATAGAGAGAATGAAAGAGGCTCCTAAAAGCTCCCACAGAGAGCCTCTAATGTACTCTGAAGAGAGGAGATATAATGCCTGTTATAGCACTGAAGATGAGGCTAATTCCTGCAATGAGCCCCGTAAGAGGCTCCCTATACCCCTGATGCACCATTTCCATTCGTGTTATTATTAGCCTTCACAGCTTGCAGCTATTCGGAGTGTAAATTTGGATCTTCTGTCTGGAAAACTGAAGATTGTCCATGGAAGCATTGGAGCACAGATGGGGCTCATTCCGTTTCTGTTCCTCTGATTGTTCATTGTTGAGGATCTGCTTTGCATAACAATCCCTGCTTGTTTCTCTAAGCTACTCGAGGCTCGCCTGTTTCTCCCAACGGGAGCTCTGATTAGCAGTAATTGGCTGAGTGGCTTGTCAATCAAAGTGGTCGCCGGGGAGACCACCACAAGGTGACCTCGTCTCCGTGTGAATTTATGACAGCTTCCTTTTAGGACCAGGGTGAGTGTGTTTTATTAATTCAGCAGGGAAGCAATTAATAAAGAAGAATGAGTGATGCAGAAGGCAGCAGGACGTCGAGTCAATCGCTCATGCTCAAAATTATTCCCTATAATCCCCCAGGGATACAGTTTCTAGCATTCAGTGGTACTGTATTACCATTTCTAAACTTAATACATTTCTCCAACCTCAATACCCTCCATACAACCTACACCTGCCCTAAAACAAGTACCCCACACATCCTGCTACAAAGTACCCTACACCCCACCTACCTTACCTTTTCATTTCACTACAAGTTGTATTCTGCATATAACTATGACATATAAAAATCTTACCTTGATTCTAATTAAACTACCCATAGAACCATATACCATTATTTAGTCGAAATACCCCACACCCAAACTACCCCTACTTGTATCCACAGACCCCTTCACCATCCCTTGGTCCCAATACCCTACACACAAACTCAGAGTACTCATAGTATTTTTTTCACCATTCCTTAGTCTTAAAACGCTTCACCTCACCTACCTTACCTTAGTCCAAATACCAAAGGCCTACTCATAAAAGCTTTTACCATCATTTAGTCTTAATAATAGCTTATAACTACCCCTAGCTCTACATATAGAACCTTTTTACCATCCCTTAGTTCTAAAACCCTACACCCAAACTACCACTAGCTCTACCTTCAGAAGCTACACCTTCCCCTAGTCCTAATACCCTACACGCAAAATACCCACACCTACCCTTAGTTACACCATCATAAAATCCAAACGACCCTACACAGGACCTTCTCCCACCCATTATACTGTACATCATCCTTATGCTCTAATACACTGAAAGGAACCTACACCTTTTATTCCACACCAGTCTAAAACTCTATACAAAACACTATACATTATTCATAAATCCCAGTAGTTGCCACCTAGCCTACACCTACAGCCGTTACAGCAACACTGTGAGATATCCCAGAAGCCCTGTGATCCCAGGATGCTCTTCACCTCGTGTAGGTAATGGGGTAATGGGGTAATGGGGTTTCCACACCAATAAACACAGATATTGAACAAGATTTACATAATGTCCAACTCTGTTACTTTTAAAATCGAATCAGAAACTCATCGAGGAACAGTGGAGTTCTCCCTCAGTAAAGTTCACCAGTGTTATTAAGAAAGTGCTTTTTCTTAACATCTGACACCAGAACTGCACTCTTCTACCCTCAGGCACAGATACATAATCTGGGCTTTTACAGTGCACATGCTGTAGTTCCAGGAATCTTCTGAGCTCATTCTTTGCTGTAGGAGTAGGAGGTTTCTGTGCACCAGGAACCAATGAGGTAAAACTTGGTGTTTATGCAAAACTGAACAGATTTAAATTTGTCCTTCTGGACCGTGGTAAGCGGTACTCCTAAGATAGGGTTGAAGATACCTCCAAACCTGACCCCTGAACTACCTTAATAGCTTTCTCTCTCACTCTCTCTCTCTCTCTCTCTCTCTCTCTCTCTCTCTCTCTCTCTCTCTAACCAGATAAATGGATATGCAGTGAATGAAACAATCCCTCTGGGATTAAATTGATGTGGTCAGTTTGAGGATTAGCGTTAATATCGCTAAATTAGCAGGTCAGGATTACATCTTTTAGATTGACCTGTATCTTCTTCGCTCGATCTCCTCTTGGCTGTGGGTTTAAACAGGATTGGCCTTTTATGTCTCTCCCATAAATACGAGCTTGTCACAGCTGTGTTTATGCCCACGGACTTTCTGGATTATCTGTCCGAGAAATCTAAGCGGATTTGCAGGTCTGAAATCAGTGATAATACACTGCCACTAGCAGACGAGTGCATGCCTTCGTCAGCCTCGTGGCAGAATTACAGCCAGCAGCCGAGACTCTGAGACGACTTCTTCATGTTGCTGTACAGTAAAAAAAAAAAAAAAAGGATTAAAATGCAATTAACCGCATGGTGGGAGATTAATATAGCGGGTAATGGGATGGGGCTGGGGTTCGAGGTTTTATTTTTAGGGAGCAGAGCGAGAGAGGATTCTCCGAGTTTATAAATCACATGTGGCAGATGTGACAGATATCCAAGGATCCATTTATCACCACAAAAAACACTCCACACGTCTCTGCTCATGTATGACATCACTTCCTGTACACTGGAGTCCCTAATTAGCTTCATGTAGATTAGATCGGAGAAACTGTTCAAGGGTATAGCATTGTGCCACAACACCAAGCGTTTGCTAACTGTCTAGCTTGGTAATTGGCCTGTCTGCTACTCAGAAGGCTTTGATGGTTTAGCATGCTAGATTTTTTAGTGTGTTTGTTCTAAAATAGTTGTAGCCGGCTAAACAGATCATACCCATCATACAAGTCACTGTTTATTTAATTAGCCACAGTGCCAATAAGCTAGCTGGCTGCCTGTTTAGCAGAGGACTAGAGGAACACTTCATCAGCAGTAAACAGACACATGGAATTAAATGATAAAGTTGTGACATTGACGTGGCTCCATCTGCCATTTTGGAAAATATCCTCCATTTTGAATGCCTAGAAATAAAAAGTACTTACAGACTTAAGCTCTTTCCTCCACTTTTTTCTTGTAATCAGGGGATGAACTGCAAGAGACAAAGAGAGACTTTGTAAAGGAGGTGTGGCCTCTGTGGGTATGTTTTGCAGTCTCAGTAAAGGAGGCGTGGCCTATGTTGGTGTGTCCTGTCTGTATCAGGGAAGGAGGCGTGGCCTCTGTGTGTGCGTGTGTGTGGCCTGTCTCAGTGAAGAAAATGTGGCCTATGTGGGTGTGTCCTGCAGTCTCAGTTAAGGAGGTGTGGCCTATGTGGGTGTGTCCAGTCTGTCTCAGTGAAGAAAACGTGGCCTATGTGGGTGTGTCCTTCAGTCTCAGTGAAGGAGGTGTGGCCTATGTGGGTGTGTCCAGTCTGTCTCAGTGAAGAAAACGTGGCCTTTGTGGGTGTGTCCTGCAGTCTCAGTGAAGGAGGAAAAGCCTCTGTGTGTATTTTATCAGTCTTAGTGAAGTGGGCGTGGCCTCTGTGTGTGTCCTGTCAGTCTCAGTGAAGGAGGCGTGGCCTTTGTGGGTGTGTCCTGCACTCTCAGTGAAGGAGGAAAAGCCTCTGTGTGTATTTTATCAGTCTTAGTGAAGTGGGCGTGGCCTCTCTGTGTGTGTCCTGTCAGTCTCAGTGAAGGAGGCGTGGCCTTGGTATGTGTACATTTACATTGGCATGAACTTTACCAGAATTATACCAAAAGGCATGGAAGAAGCTGTGGGTTATAACTTACAGCTGTTTTCCAGTAACTTTTGTGTACTTGCAAACTTTGTGTCTGTATAAAACCAGTGTTGGAACAGACTGCAATAACAATATTTGGAATATATTTTACTGCAGAAAGTAGTCTAATACTCTCATTATGGGGGAAATGCAATGAAAAAAGAACAAACCATTATAACCTTTAAAGGTTTCAGCGGGGACACTTTCCTACACCAACAAAATGCACTTGGAAACCGAGGCTACGGTACGTCTCCACTTATCCAGATACATTTCTAAAAACTGTGTTTTGTTCATGCTATCATTTTCATTTGTTTCCCAAATGTTGCTCATCCACATTGAAACGTCTGAAAATATTACCGTCCCAATACTGCACAAGAGCACAGCGTTAGTGGATTCGGCCCACGTTATTACTGTCTGGCGTTTATTTACTTTCAAAACGTCGCTGCAATGCAAAAAAAACATGGCATCGTTTTGAACCCTACGTTTCATTGACTGAAAAAGAAAACGCAGTCTCAGTGTGGAGGGAAGGTCAAAACGGAGATTTGAAAAAAATTGTGTGGACAGGAAGCAGTCTGTCAGACTCAAAACCACAACAAGATCACAAGACAAGTTTCTAAGAGTCAGCAGCTTGTGTGACAGGCAGCTCACAGGACAGCAGCTTCAGCAGCTTCAGCAGCCTCAGCACAGCGTAACACAAGTAAGCAAATCTCAGTTTCAAGGTCAGGTTGAGTGGCAGGAAGAAACCCATTGCTCAGATGGCAAAATAAGAAAAAGAGGCTTATCTGAGCCATGAAGCACAACTAGGGGACTACTGATGACTAAAAGAACATCTTATGCACTAACAGGGTCCTAAACATGTGACCCCAATCATGGAGAAGGAAACATGATGGTTTGCAGCTCTTTTTATGGATCCCCAGGCAGTGACTTAAACAGACTACAGAGTGAGTAAGTGTCCCTCTAAACCATGACTACAGCTCCAGCTCTGATATGTGCCTAGTTAGTCTAATGGTCAGAGATTCATCCTACAGGAAGATAATGACCCAAAGCATACCTCCAACCTGTGTCAGAACTACATCAGAAGAAAAGAAGAAGATAGTAGGCAAACCATGGAATGGCCAGCACAGTCTACAGACTTAAACCCCATGCTGGTTTGGGATGAAGTGGACAGAAGGGTGACCTTCTAGTGCAAGACATTTGTGGGAACTTCTGAAGCGTTGATAAGAACTTTCTGAACAATATACATGTCCTCTGTAGATATCCTTTCAGTCTTTATAAAGGGGGCGTGGTCAATGTGTGTGTGCTGTCAGTCTCAGTGAACGAGGTGTGGCCTCCGTGGGTGTGTCCTGCAGTATCAGTGAAGGAGGCGTGGCCTCTCTGCGTGGCCTGTCAGTCTCAGTGAAGAAGGTGTGGCCTCTATGTGTGTCCTGTCACTCCCAATGAAGGGGCGTGGCATCTGTGTGTGTCTTTTCAGTCTGAGAGAAAAAAGCAGTAATAATACAAATACAGCACGAAACCTCCGAATCTATAACTCGATATTTATCAGCGAAGTTCGTCGAACTCCCTGAGCAGCGCCGCAAATGTCGCCCTAATCCAAGATTTCAATTAGAGATGTTTTGAGTAACAGGCAGAATGTGGCCCAGAGGCATGAGTGTAAAGTGAGCCAATGTATTCTTCATTAATTAACACCAGCCATTTTTATAAAGAGAAATTAAATTAAATTCCTCGAAACTAAATGTCTAACCAGACAGAGAAAAGTCCATTTAAATTAAAGCAGAGACAGAAATGGGTTTGTGCTCCTGAGAGTTTAATAGGAAGAGTTAATTATATATACATGGCTTTATACTGAACGGTGGGCTGAAAAGAAAAACACACTGTATGTCACATGAGAATTTTTATAATGACATCAGAAAAAAAACGCTTATTATTGTCTCAGATATTAATTTCCAAGAATATGTTGGGAAGAAAAAAGACCCTTCAGGCAGATCATCAGGCCAACACTTTTTCACACCGCTGTACTTTAGACCAAGCTAATCGAATGTATCAGGTGAAACCAGGTGCAAACAATTCAAAACCTGAACATCATACAGTTTTGGTGAGGTCGTCATTAATCCGGGTGAATGTGAAAACGGTCAAAGCTACGTTTTTGTTGACTGAAATCAGTGTGGATGGACGGTGAAAACAGAGAGAGAAATGACTGATTGGATGAATGTGGACTTGGCAGAGTCTGTTGATGGGAAGTGAAGGTTCTGGCGGCTGTATTGTGAATGTGTGGTATATAATATCTCCTTCATTGCACTATCCATTACCATAGTGCTCATTGTATATAACCCACTTTCTGTGTACTGCCTGCTTTCCTTCACCACAGTCGCCACCGGCTTGTTCATCATGGACAAACTTATAAAGAACATCTTTTTCATTTTTACTGTATTTACTGTATTAAACTGTATTTTATTGCCTTTTACTGTAACATGGGCAATGACAATACATTTTAATCTAAAATTAATCTAATATCAAATTAAACTAATCTAATCCAATGTGTTTTGGGGAACATTATTATTAGAGGCTATTGTGGATTGACTGAAAACATCTATAAACACTTGTTCCCTCACCAACCTCTATTTAAATAAATAAATAAAAAATCACAGCTTTGCTCACTGAGACCTTAAAGATCCTAAAAACATCATCACCTCACCACCAATCAGAGCTCACCCCAAGCTCTGCCCAATCAGAGCTCACCCCAAGCTCTGCCCAATCAGAGCTCACCCCAAGCTCTGCCCAATCAGAGCTCAACCCAAGCTCTGCCCAATCAGAGCTCACTATAGTACACTACACTCTATACTCACTGTGTAGTAAATATACACTATAGTGCTCTTTTATTCCACTTTCACTTCACCCCTGCACTTTATTTACCCCCTGCTGTCACTCCTGCTTATTTCCCTTCTTCTTTCAATCAATTCCGAGTCTCGCGCCATGACCAGAAACACACTCTGGCCTCATTTAGTCTGATTTATTGGACGCCGCTGACCAACCAGCAGACGATTAAATTAATGCGAGAGAGTGGAGCAGCCCACATCAGTCAGATCGGCTTTTTATACAAGACTCCATCTCCTTCTAATGAATCGTAACTCGAGCGAACCATCAGCCGAGCAGAAAATCCACAGCAGGCTACGAAAAACAAACAGCGCAAATGAAATAAAGACATTACTGAGATTTCACTCAGGTGCCTCTAAGTTCAGGAATAAAAAAGCAAATCTCATGGCCTGAGACTCTATTTTATATTTCTGAGTAATGAATCCCAGTGAAGGCTTGCAGGCACTTCCTGTCCATGACCCCTGGCTTGAATAAGAGCATTTATACAGAACTATCTTTCACAAATACTGTTTTAAAATGTTTAGAAATGAATAAATGAACACCTCCAGCCACATGACCTTGTTTTCTTGTTGTTTTTATTACTGTTTATCTCTTTGTAAAGAGAAGATTTATTATCTGTACATCTCTCTGCTTATATTTAGACATAGAGGAGTTTTGAACCATCAGAGAAAAGAGCGTATATTTTGCTTCACTCATCCTCTCTTGATTATTCTTTCACCTGGGACTCGTTAGCGTAATGAAGCAGCCTTATCCTGTGCTCGGGTCCTGTGGGAGAATTTGGGGTGGTGAAAATTTCCCATTATTTCAACTCAAAAGTGCTCCTGTGATGGTGAACCTGTTGTTTTGGTTTTGGGAGTGAAAGTAATTGTAATGTGAAAGTGTTGGCGGCCATCTTGAATCTGCAGTTGTTAGTTGGTTCATTTCTGGCTTTGGAGAAATCAAACCTGTTTTACATCTACATTTTACATTCACAGCATTTGGCAAATGTCCTTATCCAGAGCAGCTTACATTGATCTAATTCTGACCTCTGACTCCACCCATCACCCCACCTCTAACTCCACCCATCACCCCACCTCTGTCCCCACCTCTAACTCCACCCATCACCCCACCCATCATTTTACCTCTGTCTCCACCCATCACCCCACCACTGACTCCACCCATCACTTCACTTCTGATTCCACCCATCTCTTCACCTCTGACTCCACCCATCTCCCCACCCCTAACTCCACCTATCAACCCACCACTGACTCCATCTGTCACTTTACCTCTAACTCCACCCATCTCTACACCTCTAACTCCACCCATCACCCCACCACTGACTCCACTCATCACTTCACCTCTGACTCCACCCATCACCCCACCTCTGACTCTGAACAGTAATTTAGCTCTTGGTTTAAAAATTCCCTCCTACTGTGAGCATGTAAAATACTTGCCTGTGATTGGTTGAAAAGCATGTGATTTAAATGTAAATGTAATTTCTTTATCTGGAACAGTGAATAATATAAAAAAATCACATGCCAGTTTTACTTCACTTTACTGTAACCATGACAACAGGTTTGACTACAGCTGATTCTTCACTGAAAAAAATGTAATTGAGTTAATACTACATAAGCTATAACAATAATAGAAGACGAGGAACCCTTCATTGTAGGAACCCTTGAGATGTTCACTAGGAACCCTTGTGATCTAAAAACACCTACTGAAATACTCTGGACAAGTAGGAACCCTAGGCAAGTAGGAACATTTATGCTTCAGGAACTCTTGGAATGTAGGAACGTTTGAGCTGTAGGAACCCTGGGGCTGTAGGAACCCTGGGGCTGTGGGAACCCTGAGGGTTGTGGGAACCCTGGGGCTGTAGGAACCCTGGGGCTGTAGGAACTCTGGGGCTGTAGGAACCCTGGGGCTGTGGGAACCCTTCGGCTGTAGGAGCCTGAGGAGGAACTCATCACACCATAGAAATAAACAGATGCTTGTGTTTTTAATATGAGACTTGTTCAGGTATTATCTTGTCCATAAGGTCAGATGTACAGTAGCTATAAGTGACTGATTAGATAGTGGTGTTGAGTTCTGGAGGTATTTCACCTGGCTGTAGTGTTTAGCAGCATGTCCTATAGGACATCTATCCAGCTTCTTCTTTTCTGAAGCTCTCACTCGAATACAAATCCGAACAGCAAAAGTGTTATTAAACATGTAATTCACTCTGGAGCACTTGTTTCCTGGCTGGAGAAACATCTCAGCTTTGTTCTTTTTCCTCTTTCTGACATTTTCTATTCACTATCTCACACTGATACAGCGTGTGATCCACTCGTGACTCAGCAGCACATTTACCAGAACAAAAGCCACATGCCAGAGCTTTCAAACTGCATACATGGACTGGGTATTGTGCTAAATGCTAAATGCTAATGACTACAGCATGACTCAAAACATGTGTAAGGAAGAAGGGAAGAAGGAAAGAAGAGAAGAAGAGAACGGCTGGGAGGTTGGGTGTGGAAGTAGTACGTGTAAATGTTCAACACATGATGTGATGGTGAAGTGATGTTACAGCTACAGTCCATCAGCTGAAGAGTTACTCGATTCTTCTGTTACTGAATTTATCTTCTTTCTTTCTTTCTTTCTTTCTTTCTTTCTTTCTTTCTTTCTTTCTTTCTTTCTTTCAAAAAGTCAAATGAATTGACACACGCACACACACACACACACACACACACACACATTGAAACTCATTCCCTGAAAAAGCTTTTGTGGATTATGGTGTAAAAAAAAAACTAAACCAGTCTGTTTTTTTCTCTCTTTCTGAAAGGTGAGCTATAAATTAGTGTTGATAGTATAAGAGCAGGTGTTAGTGGTATGAGAGATCGTGGTGATTGGTGTTGGTGGTATGAGAGATGGTGTTGGTGATGTTGGTGGCATGAGAGATGGTGTTAATGGTGTTGGTGGTATGAGAGATGGTGTTGGTGATGTTGGGGGCATGAGAGATGGTGTTAATGGTGTTGGTGGTATGAGAGATGGTGTTGGTGGTGTTGGTGGTTGAGAGATTGTGTTGATAGTGTTGGTGGTATAAGAGATGGTATTGGTGGTGTTGGTGGTATGAGAGATGGTGTTGATGGTGTTGGTGGTATGAAAGATGGTGTTGGTGGTGTTAGTGGTATGAGAGATTGTGTTGATAGTGTTGGTGGTGTTGGTGGTATGAGAGATGGTGTTGGTGGTGTTGGTGGTATGAGAGATGGTGTTGGTGGTGTTGGTGGTATGAGAAATGGTGTTGGTGGTGTTGGTGTCATGAGAGATGGTGTTGGTGGTATGAGAGATGGTGGTGGTGTTGGTGGTATGAGAGATTGTGTTGGTGGTGTTGGTGGTATGAGAGATGGTGTTGGTGGTATGAGAGATTGTGTTGATGGTGTTGGTGGTATGAGAGATGGTGTTGGTGGTATGAGAGATGGTGTTGGTGGTGTTGGTGGTATGAGAGATGGTGTTGGTGGTGTTGGTGGTATGAGAGATTGTGTTGATGGTGTTGGTGGTATGAGAGATGGTGTTGGTGGTGTTGGTGGTATGAGAGATTGTGTTGATGGTGTTGGTGGTATGAGAAATGGTGTTGGTGGTGTTGGTGGTATGAGAGATGGTGTTGATAGTGTTGGTGGTGTTGGTGGTATGAGAGATGGTGTTGGTGGTGTTGGTGGTATGAGAGATGGTGTTGGTGTTGGTGGTATAAGAGATGGTGTTGGTGGTGTTGGTGGTATGAGAGATGGTGTTGGTGTTGGTGGTATAAGAGATGGTGTTGGTGGTGTTGGTGTTGTTGGTGGTAGGAGAGATGGTGTTGGTGATGTTGGTGGTATGAGGAATGATAGTGATTAGTGGTAGTGGTATGAGAGATGGTGTTGGTGGTATGAGAGATTGTGTTGGTGGTGTTGGTGTCATGAGAGATGGTGTTGGTGGTATGAGAAATGGTGGTGGTGTTGGTGGTATGAGAGATTGTGTTGATGGTGTTGGTGGTATGAGAGATGGTGTTGGTGGTATGAGAGATGGTGTTGGTGGTGTTGGTGGTATGAGAGATGGTGTTGGTGGTGTTGGTGGTATGAGAGATTGTGTTGATTGTGTTGGTGGTATGAGAAATGGTGTTGGTGGTGTTGGTGGTATGAGAGATGGTGTTGATAGTGTTGGTGGTGTTGGTGGTATGAGAGATGGTGTTGGTGGTGTTGGTGGTATGAGAGATGGTGTTGGTGTTGGTGGTATAAGAGATGGTGTTGGTGGTATGAGAGATGGTGTTGGTGGTATGAGAGATGGTGTTGATAGTGTTGGTGGTGTTGTTGGTATGAGAGATGGTGTTGGTGGTGGTGGTATGAGAGATGGTGTTGATAGTGTTGGTGGTGTTGGTGGTATGAGAGATGGTGTTGGTGGTGTTGGTGGTATGAGAGATGGTGTTGGTGGTATGAGAGATGGTGTTGATAGTGTTGGTGGTGTTGTTGGTATGAGAAATGGTGTTGGTGGTGTTGGTGGTATGAGAGATGGTGTTGATAGTGTTGGTGGTGTTGGTGGTATGAGAGATGGTGTTGGTGGTGTTGGTGGTATGAGAGATGGTGTTGGTGTTGGTGGTATAAGAGATGGTGTTGGTGGTGTTGGTGTTGGTGGTAGGAGAGATGGTGTTGGTGGTGTTGGTGGTATGAGAGATGGTGTTGGTGTTGGTGGTATAAGAGATGGTGTTGGTGGTGTTGGTGTTGTTGGTGGTAGGAGAGATGGTGTTGGTGGTGTTGGTGGTATGAGAGATGGTGTTGGTGGTGTTGGTGTTGTTAGTGCTAGGAGAGATGGTGTTGGTGGTGTTGGTGGTATGAGAGATGGTGTTGGTGATGTTGGTGGTATGAGGAATGATAGTGATTAGTGTTAGTGGTATGAGAGATGGTGGTGATTGATGTTGGCGGTGTTGATTATTTGAATAATGTTGTTGGTGTCATTGATGGCATTGATGGTGCTGATGGTGTTAGTGGTGTTGATGTTCTCAGTAGTTATGGTCACGATTAAAAACATTACATCATTTCACTGAGCTTCTAAACACTTTACAGGAACTTCATCACTGTGCCATCATTCACACACAACACCGTTCACACAAACCCCCAGACAGATTTAGAATTTATCAGTGTGAGAAATCCTCCAAGAATAATCACACACACACACACACACACACACACACACACACACACACACACACACACACACACATACACACACACACACACACACACACACACAGAGCCTTCACAATTTCTCTAGTGGTAAAAGATAATTACTTAAAGTTACAATATTGGACAGGTAAGATGGAGGACAGGTAAAAGGGTGGACAGATAAAATAAAGGACAGGTGAAATGGGTGGACAGGTGAGATGGAGGACACGTGAAACAAGTGGACAGGTGAGATGGAGGACAGTAGAGATGTAAAGATCACATGCACATTATCAACTTGTGCTGTTAATATCATGAACTGCAGCTACGCTAATTCCTCTCCACTGCTTCTCTTTCTCTCCCCATCCCGAGACACCCTGAGGTTCCTCCAGCTTCAGTCACCTCCCACCTCTTGATGATTATGGACCTTTGAAGAAGTAGATGCCGAACTCACAAACATCCCGAACCATCTAGAGACGTACCAGTGCCATTTGGATCCCGCTACATGTGTGGAGTTTTGACATTGGACCTCCTGGAGTGTTAAAGGCTCTGGCATGGAGAAGCTGATGCTGGATCTGTGGTGATCACAAATGCTGAGCTCATAAAACTAGGAGCTAGGCTTGCTCATCAGGGACAAATTCGCACCATTCACCATCACTGTTGATTCGTCTAAAGCTGCTTTGAGACAATGTCTGTTGTGAAAAGCGCTATACAAATAAACTTGACTTGACTAGACTTGACTAAAGGAGGACAGGTGAGAGGGAGGACAGGTAAAAGGGTTGACAGGTGAGATGGAAGCCAGGTGAGATGGAAGCCAGGTGAGATGGAGAACAGGTGAGATGGAGGACAGGTAAAAGGGTGGACAGGTAAGATAGACGACAGGTAAAACGGGTGGACAGGTGAGATGGAGGACAGGTAACATGGAGGACAGGTGAGATGAAGGACAGGTGAAAGGGAGAACATGTGAGATGGAGAACAGGTAAGATGGAGCACAGGTGAAAGGGTGGACAGGTGAGATGGAGGACAGGTGAAAGAGTGGACAGGTAAAATGGAGGACAGGTGAGATGGAGGACAGGTAAAAGAGTGGACAGGTGAGATGGAGGACAGGTGAAAGAGTGGACAGGTGAGATGGAGGACAGGTAAAAGGGTGGACAGGTGAGATGGAGGACAGGTAAAAGAGTGGACAGGTCAGATGGAGGACAGGTGAAAGAGTGGACAGGTGAGATGGAGGACAGGTAAAAGAGTGGACAGGTGAGATAAAGGACAGGTGAGATGGAGGACAGGTGAGATGGAGGACAGGTGAAAGGGGGGACAGGTGAAAGGGTGGACAGGTGAGATGGAGGACAGGTGAAAGGGGGGACAGGTGAGATGGAGGACAGGTGAAAGGGGGGACAGGTGAGATGGAGGACAGGTGAAAGGGTGGACAGGTGAGATGGAGGACAGGTAAAAGAGTGGACAGGTCAGATGGAGGACAGGTGAAAGAGTGGACAGGTGAGATGGAGGACAGGTAAAAGAGTGGACAGGTGAGATAAAGGACAGGTGAGATGGAGGACAGGTGAGATGGAGGACAGGTGAAAGGGTGGACAGGTGAGATGGAGGACAGGTGAAAGGGGGGACAGGTGAAAGGGTGGACAGGTGAGATGGAGGACAGGTGAAAGGGGGGACAGGTGAGATGGAGGACAGGTGAAAGGGTGGACAGGTGAGATGGAGGACAGGTGAAAGGGGGGACAGGTGAGATGGAGGACAGGTGAAAGGGTGGACAGGTGAGATAGAGGACAGGTGAGATGGAGGACAGGTGAAAGGGGGGACAGGTGAGATGGAGGACAGGTGAGATGGAGGACAGATGAGATGGAGGACAGGTGAAAGGGGGGACAGGTGAGATGGAGGACAGGTGAGACGGAGGACAGGTGAAAGGGGGGACAGGTGAGATGGAGGACAGGTGAGATGGAGGACAGATGAGATGGAGGACAGGTGAAAGGGGGGACAGGTGAGATGGAGGACAGGTAAAAGAGGGAAGTTTGAGTGTGAAAGGTTTGGGTTTTTTTGTGCTTTTGGATGTAAAAGTTCTTCAGTAAAAGGCCAGAAGGATAATTAGAGCAAAGTCGAGGCAGAACACTGGACACCTCAGACATCAGACAGGACGTCTGGGAGAATAATTGGCTCGTCTCTGTCAGAGAAGTTAAAATAAATGTAAAGAAACTTCGTGGCCTTCGACACAATCTATGATGTAATTTCCTGTAACTGTCTCATGCTAATCGCTCCACACAGTCTGAATTTAAATTCCATCTCCTTTTTCCACCAGTTCCTCAGAGACCAGTGTGTTTCATACGCCTTCACGGTAATCAGCTGTGTGTGTGTGTGTGTGTGTGTGTGTGTGTGTGTGTGTGTGTGTTTACGCTCTCAGTACATGTAAACAGCAGTAATGAGAGTTTGGTGTTTGCTTGTCGTAAGTCGTACCGTTTCCTGGTCGCTCAGAAGCTCAAAGCTCTTTAGGATCTATAATCAGGAATCCTGGCTCCTGATTGGTCAGGAGGTGTTGATTAATTCTCCAGAGCAGCAGCTCTGACAGCATGTTCCCAGGGACGTCTCCATGCTGTTCAAATCACAAACAGATCCAGATGATTTGATGTTGAGGTCAGGAAGACCTTCAACGAGCTCAACTAATCCACATGATCTCAATTCCGCCACCACACTACTCGCCAGATCTTCGGACTTTGCCGTTTTCCCCATAGATAAAGATGAAGGTCTGGGTTTTGACACCGTCGTGGAGATCCGGCGCGAATCGCAGAAGATGCTTTACAGACTTCGAGATAAAGAGTTCCAGGACACGTTCCAGAAGCATGGACAGCATGGACAGCATGTGATGATGAAGTTTCTTGTGAATGAAGGTGTAAAAGCTGCAGATATCTACAGCAGAGCAGAAGCAGGAAGGTGGTGTAGTGTGGTGTATGAAGATGTATTAAAGATGTGATGATCTCAGTCACAGCAGTTCTTCCTGATGGATAATTGACGCAGAACCTGTCGTGAAATCGCACACGAGACGAATCCTTGTGTGGGAACAGTGAAGCAGGTGGTCTGAGGATGGTTTAGATCTTTCTACACTGAATCTCTCCAGGTGGAAGTTAAAAGCTGGGATTAATGTAGCAGTGAGAATCTCAATACAATACATGCACTTTACACTTCTCGCCCAGTGTGTGTGTGTGTGTGTGTGTGTGTGTGTGTGTGTGTGTGTGTGTGTGTGTGTGTGTGTGTGTGTGTTTCTGCTGTCACTCTAATTGCTTGGTGGTTTATTTGTTATTCTTGAATGAAATTTTAACATTTGTTCTATTAAGTTCTGTTTAAAACAATTTTGTGTAAAAATGAAACAAATGCAGATGAATTTATTAACAACAACAAATCTTTTAATATGTTTCAGCATGATTGAGGTTACAAGTGTGTGTTTTTATTTTCCTGAGTGAAGCTCAGACTTGGTGTTGGAGGGCTTTAAGACCATGGAGCCCACTGAAAAGCCATGTGTGGGGATAATTCTCTCCTGGGTTTGAGGATGAAACTTTTCAGCACAAGACTGATTTTTTGGGGTATGTAGCAAGGGGAAGATGGGGGAGGTGGGGAAGATGGGGCAGATGGGGCAGCTGGGGAAGATGGGGCAGGTGGAAAAGATGGGGCAGGTGGGGCAGATGGGGCAGGTG
>MU561045.1:215021-227403 GCA_024362625.1 Silurus asotus | reverse complement strand
GGCGGGTGGGAAATATGGGGCAGGTTGGGGAGATTGGGTGGGTGGGGAAGATGGGGCAGATGGGGAAGGTGGGGCAGATGGGGAAGGTGGGGCAGGTGGGGAAGATAGGTAAAACTTAAAGGTTAGAATGTAAATCTCCGGATTCTCCAGCAGGTTTTAAACATCGGCTTCATCAGTGGCTTAGGCGTATCTCCATAACCTTTTTATCTCATTCACACACACTTTCATGTTTTTAATTATACAGACCCCAGGCATCATCATCCTCATCATCATCATCATCATCATCATCTCTCTCTTTCTCTCTCTCTCTCTCTCTTTCTCTCTCTCTCTCTCTCTCTTTCTCTCTCTCTCTCTCGCTCTCTCTCTCCCCGACACACTGAATCTCCTCCAATCAGAGAGCTGAATCAGTGGTCACATGGTCTCTTGACCTCCTGAAAAACAGATCACATGCTTGACTGTGTGCTTCATTAGTGAATCAGATGAATGCCTGCATGACTTCATGTCTCCACTCATGCACCGTCTATTCATGACTCTCAGGTGTTAATTGACATTCCTCTTTCATCTCCTTTACTGCAAGCAACAAAGAGCTGTGGTGTACACGGACCTCCGCCATGAAGGTTCCTGAGCTATTGTGTTCTTCTCATTAAGGCTAAGAAGCCAGAACTAATCCTCTCCTTCATAAACAGCAGGATAATATCTTAATTACCAGATACACCAGTGAATCCTAAATCCAGGCTGAACAAAAGCTTTGCTTGGTTTTGTTTTTTTCCGAGACCAGGATGTTGGGAGTTTAAATCCCAGAACTACAGCAGAGGCACTGAACGATTCTTCAAACCTGATCTGCTAAGCCAGCTCTTTGCTTGGACTCTGGAGAAATAGCAGAATTTTTAATTGTTCTTCTAAGAAAAGTGTTTCACACAAGACCATACAACATTAACCTCCACTAATGAAAGGAGGGTTTAAATGAAAGCATTTCCACCTCAAGCTAATAACCATTAATTACTCAAAAAACCTTTGAGGAACATCAAGGAGCATGTAGTTCACCATCATTCCACTGGATAATCAGACTTTTCTGGTCATTAACACCACGAATGTCCATATAAAAGCACTATTTATTTGTAATAAGTAGTTTTATGTACATTAAAACACTGATGATCTTCATCATGGCTCCTGTTAGTGGGTGGATTTATTTATTAGGCAGCAGGTGAACATTTTGTCCTCAGAGTTGATGTTAGAAGCAGGAAAAATGTGCGAGTGTAAGGATTTGAACGGTTTGAGAAATTGTGATGTCTAGACATCTGGGTCAAAGCATCTCCAACACTGCAGCTCTTGTGGGATGTTTCTGGTCTGCAGTGTTTAGAATCAAAAGTGTTCGAAGGAAGAAACAGTGGTGAATCAGCGAGAGGGTCGTAGGGGACGAGGATCAGTGAGGCACGGAGAGAGCGAAGGCTGGATGTGTGGTCCGATTCAACAGACGAGCTCATGTAGCTCAAACTGCAGCTAAAGAGGACTTACTCAATATTAGGCAGGGGGTCATAATGTTATACTGATCAGAGTATAAACTCATTATTAAAATATGTGCAATATTTAATACAATTCCGTTTGTTTATTTGATCCACACGGATTTGTAAACGTGAACTTTCACTGAAAGAAGACATTCGATTCCACAATAATTATCCATTGACTGGTTTTTGAGTAGGGAATAAAAATGATGAATGAGAACATCAGATTTCAGGTTTTGTGCCTCTTAAAATGATTGCTGAAAGCTGATTGGTTGACAGAGTGCTTGTTTTTTCAGTACCACACTCATCATTAAGAATAAAAATAGCATAAAAATGCAACATGCTTATATCAGCATTACTTGTTTATTAGTTTCTGAGAAACTGGAATATGAATTTGTTGACATTAATGTGTGTAGATGACCACGCCCATATCCTTAGCATTCAACCTCCGAATCTCACAAAGCTCCTTTCTACAGACATTTATCAGTTTATAGTGGCTGTATCTTATGCAAATCAACATGGTGTTAAAAAGTTTAATAATATTTCCTACTTTACATATTATGCTAATTATAGTAAATTTGAGTGGGCGGGGCTAAAGGGTGTATAAAAAGATATGTATAGATTTAAAAAAAATTAAATATGTATTTAATAGCAAAAAAGACCAATAATGAATCAGATTCTTTATCAGATCAACCCAAAGATGCAAACGCAGCAAAAAAGTCAGTTGTCAGACTTTTTCATTTGACTCCAGCCTTGATGACCACACACCAAACTCATCAGCTGAAGAACCTTGTCCTGAAACATACCAGAGAAGTTTTTAGGCTTTGGGTTTTGCAGAACCGATGCATTCAGCCAAAAGATATATAGGTTTACAGTTCACCTTATGGTTCACAAGATTTGGTCCAAACATAAGCCTAGGTCATCTCTGGACTCATATCTTTTTCCTGAGTAGGAGATGGCAAAATAACTAATGCTTCTTTCATGGCTTTTTGTGTTTAGGGAAGAAGAAGAACAACAACAACAACAGTAGATTTCTAGCATATAATACTATTAATAATGATGAGTTTGCATCTAAACTTAAACTCCACTTCAACTTCAGAAGTCACAGAGCTTCTGACTTTGCTTTACAGACACCATTCAGGAGAACCTGTGTATATTAACGTTTCCCTGACTGGGAGAGTTCCATCTAAAAACAGAAGGTGGGAATGTTTAACTATCAGAAATTCACTTTGATTAAAAGCCAGACAGCAGTAATTAGATGGACAGTTCATGGGTTCTCAGCTTGAGGTTTCACAGCTTGGATATTTTCTTTGTACATTAATCTTGCTAAAGTGGATATGCTAATTTGACTAAATCTGCCAAGCTCAGTTTGCTAATAATTCAAGATCAGCAGCATTTGAATTACAAAGTTCACAGCGCGGTCACAAAGTGAGCAATGAAATGCAGAATGATGGATGAGGATCCAGCAGGCATCTCAACACGTCCTTATTCCCAAAGGACTAAACATAACTACAAACGAGGAACAGCAGTCGGAGATGACGAGACTCTTGTCAGAACAGACAGCTGAGTTAGAGAACGATGCAGAAATGTCAGATTGTGGAGGAGACACAAAGAGCTGTAGAAGTCATATTGCTTTTCTTTCCTGCTGTCACTCACTAAAAATAATAATAAATAGATGCTGGGCCTCAAATCCAGACTTTACAACGGGTCTTCTGTTTGCTCGGATTGTTATTCCGAGTAGTGCGGGTGAAAATTTAACCGCGCTGCAATTCCGGGTAAAGTTCAAAGAAAAGATCAAAGTCCCTGCAGCTAAAAGCTTTGAAGTGCTTCTGCTGAGACAGAGGGAATGCAATAGCTACAATTTTCAGTGAAATTGAAAGGCAAGTGAAAGCCAGTGGTCACTCGAAGTCCCATACAAGTCTTTGCTACAAGCTAGCGCTAAAACACCAGCAGCGTAGGTCTGAATCAGATTCTCAGTCACAAAAAGAAATTAAAAAAGCAGACACAGTCAAGCTTTCATTGTCATTTCAACCATAAATATCTGACGCAGTGAAATAAAACAACGTTCCTCCTGAACCCTGACAAATAGTGTACGACAAATACACAAAACACAAAATAGTGCTGCCAGTAAACCTGTTGTAGAACACACGTTTACTCCACAGTGTGGAGGTCCTTCAGCAAGGGTCATGAACTGATGAACCCTGTGAAGTACCAAGTACTAGAACATACAAGCTAACGCTAATCACTGCAGAGGGAGACCTGATCATACCTAGAGTTTCATACCTGGGCAGAATCAGGTCAGAAATCCATGGAATGAAGACATCTCAGTGTACTTCACTTCACTTCACTTCACTTCACTTCACTTCACTTCACTTCACTTTACTTCACTTCACTTCACTTCACTTCACTTTAATTCAGTTCAGTTCAGTTCAGTTCAATCAATTCAAATCCGTTCTGTTCAATTTGATTGAAATCCATTAGGTTTTATTAATGTGGCATATTAAACAGTGAACATTGTCCCAGAGCAGCTTTACAGAGATAAAGAGGTTATAAAGTTGGGATGTAGAAGTTCAGTGCCTGTAAGTTTATTATTTATAAGTTAATCCCTATTCACTCTGGATAAGTGCATTAACAAAGAACTCACTTCATCCCTAAAGGGAAAATCATTAGGGGTTAGAAATAGAGGGTAAAGGGTCAGGGGATTGCATTAGTGAACAGGATTAAGGTTTAGGTATTAGGGTCAGGAGTAGAATGAACAGTTAGGGCTTGGCTGTTATATTTTAGTATTTTGCAGATGCCCTTATCCTGTGGTCCTGGGGTTTGAACTTTTGACCTTCCAATTCAGAATCCAATGCCGTTCACACTGAGCTCGCACTTCCCTCAGGGTAGAGGTTAAGATTTCGGGGTTAGGATTATACAGGAAGTTAGATCATGTGTCCAGTAGTTCACATTTTATCCTCTCTGCAATAACTGACATTTTAGCAAATACAAAACATCTTGAATCTCATTGGATTAATTACATGTATGTCCTGGTTTACGACACAATAAAATAAATATCACTAAAGATCTTTCTAGACATTTGCATTTAGCTTGAACTCGTCTTGTTCTTTCAGCAGATGATGTTTCTAAATCTTAAAAATGTGTGAAAGTTTTGCAGTGCTACTGTTTAGAGATACTCTGAGCATTGTCAGGAGATCTGATCGGTCATGTTTACATGTTTAAAGCATTTCTCTGGAAGATTGAGGCTCATTATGTGTGAAAACAGTCTTAACAAGCATCCAGGTTAATGTTGAAGCTTCTCAGATGGGGGTTAATTACTGCAGACTTCAAAGCAGCGTTGGTGAGGTGGGAAGGACGAGCTGTAGGAGGCCGTTCAGTGCCGAGCTCAATTACTCAAAGGAGCTCAGAATGAGGCGAGTTTTCCTACACTGAGGTACAGATCAACTGAAATCGGTAAATTCCCAGTTTCTTACAAAGATCCAGATAGCAGTGAACATGACTGAGTGGTGATGACAATTAACTTTTAATGACTCAGCATATAATATATATAATATATAATATATACATATATAATAAATATATTATTTTGCTGTATTTTGTTTGTATCTTGATGTTCTGGCTCTTAGACTCCGCCCACTTTATCAGAAACCAGAAATCATTGATGTATCCTGGGGTCATTGAGTGTTTCAGGCCTTTTAACATCAGACACCCTCGTCCAGGCAACCCAGCTGGGGTTGATCAGACCCCGGCCTGTGTCCCAGTAGCAATGTATTTGGGTTGATGAACTGGGGTTGGGGTTGTATTGGGGTTGATGAACTGGGGTTGGGGTTGTATTGGGGTTGATGAACTGGGGTTGGGGTTTTATTGGGTTTGATGAACTGGGGTTGGGGTTTTATTGGGTTTGATGAACTGGGGATGGGGTTGCAATGGGATTGATGAACTGGGGTTGGGGTTTTATTGGGGTTGATGAACTGGAGTTGGGGTTTTATTGGGGTTGATGAACTGGGGTTGGGGTTGTATTGGGGTTGTTTAGTAACCGTTATGCCGCCCTTAATCACAATCCGAAGGCCAAGGTTATTTTACTGTTGTTTATTACACTTGACATCAATACCAACATTGACAGGGACATCAACACTATAGAACTAAATAAAAGGATAAATATACATCACACATTATGGCCACCTGCCTTTTCCGAAAACGACACAAGACTCCAATAAGGGTATTTGTAAAATCAGGCCCTTTCAGTAAATGGTCATTAAGATAAATACTCTGAAATCTTGCTGAGCAATCAAAAACGATGCGGATCTTGCCTGGCTTCTGTGAGTGGGAAACCCCATGATGAGGTATATACCATTGCTGCTAATTGCTTATTTCCACCTCAGGAAACTTTTCTGTGTCGCCTCTGGTTATCATCTCCGTCATGAAAGCCAGGTAGTCTCTGTAATATTGCTCATCCTCCCTTAGACGTTCCTCTAGGGATTTAAGTCGATATTTTGCACAAGCCTTGTTGTTTGGCAGATTTGGGCTCTCACCCTTAAACCGCAATGGCATCTCGCAGTGTCCATCTTGATTTTGCTTAATGCCCTTGTTTAACTCTCTTTAAAAACTGCAGGTCTTGTGACACAGAGAATTCTTGCTTATTCCTTTCAGCAAAATCCGATTTAAAGACTTTGAGAATATCCGTAGAAGTGATTTCCTTAACCTTGTTCCTACACACAAAGTGAATTTCAGACTTGAGTTTGTAAGATGATTCAACAACTTGCTTGACAATGATCCCATGACTCACACCAATTTCATCTTCATTGTCATCATGGTAGTCATTGTATCCATTGATACTCCAACCCAACACAGATCTTTGTGCAAAAGGCTGATCTTCTTTACCGCAGATAACCTCTCTGGGGAGTAAAGCTTGAGGACAATTATACCCGATTAACAAACCAAGTTTGCAGTCAAGTTAAGGAGACATTTGATTTGTCCGTTGTTCTAGATGAGGCCAGTTTTTTGCAGTTTCACACGTGGGTATATCAGATTTGTTCGCCGGTATGTAGTCTCTAGTGTAAGTCGTTGGGAGTTGGATTCTCACTTCAGACCTAATGCCTCCTACATGAAGACCATTTAGTTTTTGACTGGATACAACCTTTGTTTTTGGAAGTTATTGTAGAAATCTTAAACTTCTCAGATTCTTTCTTGATGTTAAGCATTTCAGCTGTATCCTTTAGGATAAACGTAGTGTCGCTTTGAGTATCAAGCAAGGCCTACACAAGAATCTCTTTCTCTGGTTCAGCTGTGGTTGAGATATAAACTGGAATAATTGATGAGGTATGAGTGCATTTCTTTTCTTGGATTACTCTATTTGAAGTCACTGATTTGGACACTTTTATTGTTTGCAGCTCAGCTGTTCTTTCTCCAGGGCTTTGGATGGCATTTGACTGCTCTTGGATGACCTTCACTCTTAGACCTGAGTATTTGTTTTCACGATCTTGGTGAAGACATGTAGGATGAGACTCACAAACATCTGGCAGTACAGCTCTTGAAATAATGGCCTGTTTTAACAGCCAAAGCACCGCCTTTCTGATTGTACAAATTTCACTCTTTCTTCTACTGGTTTTTCCATAATCTTTCCACACCTATGGAGAGCGTGACCATATCTTTTACAAAAGACACACAAAACACCAGTCCTTTCGCTAGAATTAGTGGTGAATGTCTTCCCTCCTGAGCTGCGATTCCGTTGAAACGTACAATGCTCCTGATCGGTTTGCTTAGACCTTTCTTGTTCTGTGGGTTTTAATGCTTGAAGTGAGGTGATGGGATTGCATGCAATTCTTGTTTCTTTGTTTAGAAATTCGAGAAAGTGTTTTTATATTCGTCTTGAATCTCTGTAACTGCTCTGTTCCAACGAGAACTTAACCACTCTGGTAACATTCTCAACACAATCATTCAGAACTGCATGGCTGATTCAACACTGCTTAGGAAATCGACAAACTCATGGAGATCTTTAGTGTCTTTGCTAGCGATCTTATGCTATGACTGTATCTTGTCATGATATGACTTGCCAACTAGGAATGGATTTCCGAATCGGTCGTCGAGTGTGTTCCAAGCAGCAATATAATATAAGCGGCTTTTGTTCCCACCATGAAATGCCCTTTAATAGCGCTCTTGGCCAGACCACTGACGTACTGCGTAAAAATGCAGAAAATAAACCTACATACCACTTTGCCTGCTTGTGGACTGAGTGGTAACTTCTTGCACAAACTTATACCTTCATTGAACACATTGAACTTTACAATAAGCGATGCAGCTTTCAATACTCATCATGGCTTTTTCTTACATGAGGTGAACAGGAAGTGACCTGTAAGTATGATGGGATACGTATTAATATAACCCAAACCTGTGAAAATCATATAATAATTATTTAGTCTACCAGTCAGAATCTACACATTATACAAATTGTTGAATTATACATATAAACAAGTTAAACGAACAAAAAAAATTACCGAAATAAATAAACATTTAGTTGTGAAGGCGCCACCTTGTGGACAAGACATAGCGTAAACGGAATGTTTATGACTATTTCCTCAGTCACACTCCGTCTCCTGTCTGCAGCTACTGAAACACTGCAACAACACAAACCCGGCGAGCAGACACACAACCCTTAATAACGCGATAAAGCTATTTCACATCTCTTCAATAAAGCACTGGTGTGTTGGACAATGGGAGCAGAACGGCGCTGTAATATCCGCTGCTCACACGTATCGCCTCAGACTTTCATTAACGCGGAAAATTCTTAAAGCCCATCTTCAGAATCTTATCCTACAATTACATTGTGCCCACACACACACACACACACACACACACACACTATGGTGGAGTGCTCGGAGCCAGTCTGAACGTTACAGGCCGATTGAATCCAGAACTGTGAAGATATGAATTTGGCATGGAAAGGTTGGCATCTCCAAGCTGCCAGTTCTGATTTGTGTGCTTGTGAAGGCTGCAGCAGTATTCCCACACAGCGAGGTGTTTTCTCAGACGCTGAAAATGGACATTTTTGCACAACCAGGTGAGAAACAGTTTCATTTCTGTACAAAGCTCGACGTGATGCTGTTTCCAAAGATAATGAGATGTAATCATAATTTCAAAAGTTCTGGCATTCGTGGTACCTGCAGAAACATGCCATGGGGTGTGTGTGTGTGTGTGTGTGTGTGTGTGTGTGTGTGTGTGTGTGTGTGTGTGTGTGTGTGTGTGTGTGTGAACACACTAATTCTGATGAAGAATTTTCATTGTGGAATGCTGTGCTGAATTCAGAAGCTGCGCTTTTGTTCTCGTATCGTCCGCCGGTCCGCCAGTGCAGCATAATTACTTTCCCTGAGTCAAATGGCCTTTTCTTTGTCGCCTCGGCGTGGAAACAGGTTGCGCTTATTAACAATGTGCCAAAAACGCCATTGTTTTAGTGACGGAAATTAAATTCAAGACATCAGTTCTGCTTCGAAGTCTACTGAAGGGAGGAGGATAATTAAATGCGATCCACACCATTGTTATTTTGTTGTCGTCTGTTTCTTCCCCCTCTCCCTCCCCCCCTCTCTCCCTCTCTTTGGGGGTGTGGGCACTCAGATAGGTGGAGGAGGAAGAGGAACTGTTCAGCTTCAGCCAAGCTGTCAATCACAACCTCGTTTCCCTCGACATCAAAACCGTAGCGATAATCAGGAGTCTACACATAAAAGAGGGGAAGAATCACGGAGGAACGCTCCGTCTGGAAAGCGTTCCGCCGTCCATATTAACAGGGTGACATCTGACAGCAGGACGACTTGGTGCAGATGTGTACATGCAGATGTGTACAGACAGATTACAGAGTCTGCGTTCACCACGCTAACACCAGCTAAATGTCATTGCTGTATACGCCATAAATGCTCACAAACTAGCCATGGCTTTCTGTGTGTAGAGTTTACAGCAGACCTCCATCTCAGCCAGGGCCCTGACTCGGAGAAACACAGGAACCCCAGAGGAACCCCAGAGGAACCCCAGGGGGAATCCAGGGTTTGTGTAGATTTACTAAGGAGCTTAATTTCAGATTATCACCTAATTAATTATTATTATAATAATTTTCATTAAATTTCAGTATTTCCCTTTTTGTTGAGTTTTTAACTCAAGCTGCATGAACTCCACATGTCTGGACCAAATCCATCAGAGTGTCTGATCACATGCTTCATTTACATGGCTGGCATTTGGCAGATGCTTTTATCCTAAGTGACTTACAATTATCCCATTTTTTCCACTGAGCAGTTAAGGGGTTAAGGGCCTTACCCAGGGGCCCAGCGGTGACAGCTTGTTGGTGATTGGATTTAAACTCATGAGCTTCTGATCCAAAGCTCAACATGTTAACCACTGAGTAACAGCTGTCGGTAGGAGATGAGACACGAGGAACATCTGACCTTCTGTAAAAGCAGGCAAAGTTTGTTTACTTTAGTATATTTGAAATATTTCATATTTCTAAAACCTTCGTAGACACAATCCTTATACACAACATTATCCACTGCACAGGGGTCCTTCAACTCCACAGCACAGTGGAGATCTCTCACAAATAAGATTCAAGTTAACGTGTCGGAAATACAAGATGGAAAAACCAACAAATGAACGAAATAAATAAATAAATAAATAAACACAGACCGTCTCCGTGAATTACTTCAGTAACAATAATCAGCAAACAGTTACTAAAAATCTCGCGTTATATTTTAGAATAGAATGAAATAGCTGAATAAAGCTGACACAGCGCCCCCGGGGGGCACGGGGGGTTAGGGGCCTTGCTCGGGGGCCCAAGAGTGGTAGCCGTTCCGATCAGTAACCCAGAGCCTTAACCACTGAGCTCCCAATGAATAAACTTCTAGACAAAAACATCTAAATTAATATTTGATAAATATCAACAGAATTGAGTTGATTTGACAGGCAGAAGTAAATTTGAGTTGAAAATGTACGAGTTGGACTTAAACACCAAAAAACATGAAACCTGAGCAGAATCCAACAGCAGAGACGAGACGAGCGACATGAGCAGGAGAACTCACGATCAAGAAGTGAGCAGTGAAGTGTGAGTTCATAAACATACGTATCAGTGGTGCACAAAGACGTAAAGAGCTCCAGAATAACATCTACAGACTTTTATTTCATTTCATTGTATTTCTTTATATTCAAATTCTTTCATTTTGTGTAAAAGTTTTGAGTTCATTAAAACTGATTGTTCTGCTCCTCAGGGTCTCACTAGTGTCTTTACAGACTGGAGCAGTTGCATCATTGCGAGAAACGAGTGTTTGGAGTGCATGAATATTCCAGGTTTGGATTTGTTTGTAATTCTGAGACAGGAGCAGGAGCAGATGGAGCTCGACACAGCGCTCTGATTGATCTGAGCATGCTAAGGTGGAATAACAAACCTACAGAGGATCATCAGGAAAGCAGCTGTTTCTCCTCCAGGTACCATCACGAATGAAGGCACTGAGTCGGATCTTTTCACACCAATCTCACCAGACACCTTCAGTTACAAATCCGCCCGTAAATTCATCACGACTTCGACTTGGCGGTCCGAGTCTCAGGGGGTGATTATGTATTTCAGAAACTCTCATTATTAACACAAAGACTTTTAACCTCAAAAACAGCAGAGAAAATATTTTCTCAATTTTATGGCTGTAAAATTCTCCTGCTTTTCAGCAGCTGTGGCAGGTTTCAGTAAATTTCATCACCTACACTACACTGCTATTACACAACATTTAGCAAATCTTCTGCTCAGCTCCGCCCAGAGACCCCGAGTGAGACCCTGAGTTACAGACACACTGCTGCTCCACAAGACCCCAAATAAACTGTGAGTTTTACTCGTCTGAGAAAATTACAATTTAATTATTTACACAACAACATTACACAACATTGCACAACACCACACAACATTACACAACATTACACAACACCACACAACATTACACATTACACCACACCACTTAACATTACACAACACCACACCACACAACATTACACAACACCACACAACATTACACAACACCACACAACACCACACAACATTTCACAACACCACAAAACATTACACAACATTACACAACACCACACAACATTACACATCAACATTACACAACATTACACAACATTACACAACATTATACAACACCACAGAAACACTGCTTCTCCACAAGACCCCAAATAAAGTGTGAGTTTTACTCGTCTGAGAAAATTACAATTTAATTATTTACACAACAACATTACACAACACCACACAACATTACAAAACATTACACCACACCACACAACATTGCACAACACCACACAACATTACACAACATTACACAACACCACACAACATTACACATTACACCACACCACTTAACATTACACAACACCACACAACATTACACCACACCACTTAACATTACACAACACCACACCACACAACATTACACAACACCACACAACATTACACATTACACCACACCACTCAACATTACACAACACCACACCACACAACATTACACAACACCACACAACATTACACATTACACCACACCACTCAACATTACACAACACCACACAACATTACACAACACCACACAACACCACACAAAATTTCACAACACCACAAAACATTACACAACACCACACAACACCACACAACATTACACATCAACATTACACAACATTACACAACATTATACAACACCACAGACACACTGCTTTTTCACAAGACCCCAAATAAAGTGTGAGTTTTACTCGTCTGAGAAAATTACAATTTAATCATTTAAACAACATTACACAACACCACACAACATTACACAACATTACACAACACCACACAACATTACACAACACCACACCACATTACACAACACCACACA
>MU561045.1:191587-202898 GCA_024362625.1 Silurus asotus | reverse complement strand
GGATAG
Source organism: Silurus asotus (assembly GCA_024362625.1). NCBI lineage: Eukaryota > Metazoa > Chordata > Actinopteri > Siluriformes > Siluridae > Silurus > Silurus asotus. The sequence continues at coordinate 202,892 of MU561045.1, read as the reverse complement.
AGTTTAGGGGTGGAGATTGGGGTGGAGTTTGGGGATAGAGTTTAGGGGTGGAGTTTGGAGGTGGAGTTTGTGGATAGAGTTTAGGGGTGGAGATTGGGGTGGAGTTTGGGGATAGAGTTTAGGGGTGGAGATTGGGGGTGGAGTTTGGGGATAGAGTTTAGGAGTGGAGATTGGGGGTGGAGTTTGGAGGAGGAGTCTGGGGATAGAGTTTAGGGGTGGAGATTGGGGTGGAGTTTGGGGATAGAGTTTAGGGGTGGAGATTGGGGGTGGAGTTTGGGGATAGAGTTTAGGGGTGGAGATTGGGGGTGGAGTTTGGGGATAGAGTTTAGGGGTGGAGATTGGGGGTGGAGTTTGGGGATAGAGTTTAGGGGTGGAGATTGGGGGTGGAGTTTGGGGATAGAGTTTAGGGGTGGAGATTGGGGGTGGAGTTTGGGGATAGAGTTTAGGGGTGGAGATTGGGGGTGGAGTTTGGGGATAGAGTTTAGGAGTGGAGATTGGGGGTGGAGTTTGGAGGTGGAGTCTGGGGATAGAGTTTAGGGGTGGAGATTGGGGTGGAGTTTGGGGATAGAGTTTAGGGGTGGAGATTGGGGTGGAGTTTGGGGATAGAGTTTAGGGGTGGAGATTGGGGTGGAGTTTGGGGATAGAGTTTAGGGGTGGAGATTGGGGTGGAGTTTGGGGATAGAGTTTAGGGGTGGAGATTGGGGTGGAGTTTGGGGATAGAGTTTAGGGGTGGAGATTGGGGTGGAGTTTGGGGATAGAGTTTAGGGGTGGAGATTGGGGTGGAGTTTGGGGATAGAGTTTAGGGGTGGAGATTGGGGTGGAGTTTGGGGATAGAGTTTAGGGGTGGAGATTGGGGTGGAGTTTGGGGATAGAGTTTAGGGGTGGAGATTGGGGTGGAGTTTGGGGATAGAGTTTAGGGGTGGAGATTGGGGTGGAGTTTGGGGATAGAGTTTAGGGGTGGAGATTGGGGTGGAGTTTGGGGATAGAGTTTAGGGGTGGAGATTGGGGTGGAGTTTGGGGATAGAGTTTAGGGGTGGAGATTGGGGGTGGAGTTTGGGGATAGAGTTTAGGGGTGGAGATTGGGGGTGGAGTTTGGGGATAGAGTTTAGGGGTGGAGATTGGGGGTGGAGTTTGGGGATAGAGTTTAGGGGTGGGAGATTGGGGTGGAGTTTGGGGATAGAGTTTAGGGGTGGAGATTGGGGGTGGAGTTTGGGGATAGAGTTTAGGGGTGGAGTTTGGAGGTGGAGTTTGTGGATAGAGTTTAGGGGTGGGAATTGGGGTGGAGTTTGGGGATAGAGAGATTAAAGGTGGTCTAAAGCCTCTAGATAGGAATAATCTATAATAATATGGAGTATTATAGGAAATAATAAGTGAAATAAATAAATGCTGTAATAAACACTGAAAGCTCACAGCAGTGTGTGTGATTGATTTTTGTTCGTAACTCAGATGTTCTGTTTGTAATTTTGAGTTGTATTTTGTGGATCGACTCGTCCCTGAATACGAGCTGATGTTCTACACACTGTTTTGAGTGATCAGAGTGGGTTTTATTGAGTATTTGTATTATTGTAAGGAGGTGCAGGTCTGAGAGAAGCCTCGTTACGAAACACTCTTTAATTAGGATGGGGTTTAAAGCCCTCAGGTGAGATCTGTTCTCATTTACTGAGAGCCTCAATCAAATCACACACGTCTGTACTTCAGGTGTGTGACTTTCAGCAGCCTGGCGAATCGAACCCAATCACACTGATCTGAACTGATTCGAATAGAGTTGATGGACCACCCTGAGGTGAGGTGCTGTGTTTACTGAGCAACACCACCACAGCAGAGTCTCCATCATCTCTCTCTCTCCATCCTTTCTCTCTCTAGTAATCACTGTATCCTGCATCGATGCTTAGCACAGATTCAGTCAGCTACAGATTAAACACTGAGTTTCACCTTGAGGAATTTTGCATATGTTTTTTCAGACAAACCTCACAATTTATTTATTTACTGAATAAAAGTCTGCATTCAGAGCTGAGCTCTTCACTCCACATCTGAACAAACATCCACCACTACAACCTCACGTGTGTCTCTTATTCTCCTGAAACAAACCACACTCTTCTAAAGACAGGTCAATACAGGAAATAGAAAATGAGAGAACACTGAAAACCAGGAACTAAACACTGCGAGAGACTGAGACTCCGGAAACTCACAACAATGCAAACAGAGTTCCAGTGAGTGTTCTAGAAATATTTCCCAAAAAAATGTCCCAATGAAAGTTCTAGTAAGATTTTAGTGATTGTTATAGCATTGATCATTGTTCCATTAACTGTTCCAGCAAATGTTCCAGTGAATGTTCCAGTGAATGTTCTAGCGAATGTTCCAGTGAATGTTCTAGTGAATGTTCCAGTGAATGTTTCAGTGAATGTTCTAGTGAATGTTCTAGTGAATGTTCCAGTGAATGTTTCAGTGAATGTTCTAGTGAATGTTCTAGTGAATGTTCTAGTGAATGTTCTAGTGAATGTTCTAGTGAATGTTCTAGTGAATGTTCCAGCGAATGTTCCAGCGAATGTTCTAGCGAATGTTCCAGTGAATGTTCTAGCGAATGTTCTAGCGAATGTTCCAGTGAATGTTCCAGTGAATGTTCTAGTGAATGTTCCAGTGAATGTTCCAGTGAATGTTCTAGTGAATGTTCTAGCAATTTCTCTATGATTTGTTCTGATTGGTCCAGAGAATGTTCTAGCGATTGTTCTAATAAATAATTTAGTATTTTATTTAAATGATTGTTCTTGCAAAGATTTCCAGGGAATATTCTAGAGAATGTTAAGTAACTGTTATAGCAAATGTTCTAGCTTACGTCCTTCTCAGACTGTCCAGCATTTTTAAAGTAATTTTCATTTCATTTTAAGCAGGAAAAACTCTGAAATACCGAGTATGAAGTGATTACACAAACTAGCAATGACAGGAACGACTCGACTGGAATGAAGTCATCGATCCTGTGTAAGATATTCTGACTGCAGGAGCATTGCGAGGAAGATCTGAGTGAGTGTGAGGTATTGTGGTGGTCATTAGAAGACTATTAGAAGAAAACATTCCCCGTCTCAACAATACTTTGTTCCCAGCTGTTCAAAGGCTTCTATATTTTCATCAAGACAGCGAATCGATAGCTCATTGTAGCGCTAGCCAGAGGCGCTCACTCTTTAACCACTAATGTTGTGTTCTGGAGATCTTTAACCTCTAAACAGCAAACACAGAGTGACAGGAGGCCACGGATGACCTTTTTGTCACTCTGTGAGCCCTGTACTTTACAGCGTGGCAGGAAGTAGCCCTCGTTTCAGAGAGGCTAATATCAAACAGGGAACAGAAGGTTACAGCACAACAACAGATCACATCCGGTTAACCTCAACATCCTGGGATTTAAAAAGTAACAAAACACACAAAATACCAAAGAAATAACTCTTCTTACACAGCGCCCCTGTGTGGAGGAAACCAGAACTGCAGCTGGATACATAAAACCTTATTAACACTGCATGTTTTAGCGATCTCTTCTATTCCCTACGGAGTTTATTTCTCTGTTCAGAAACATCTTTACACGTTTAAGCTTGTATATGACAGGAGAAGATTAAATCATGCCTGAAAGGGTTTCTTCTATTTGTGTGTGGAATTGAGAGCAGGCAGGAAGTGAAGGTGAGGAAAATTCTGACTATGTGGGAGGTACAATCGCTGTGAGCAGCCATCACACAGTCCTGCTAATGCCTGTAGAATTCAGAGAGCACTTACTACAACACAGTGATCATTCTCCAGAAACAGCACGACCCCAAGTGTGTTATTCCTTTGACACCACAGCAATTTATCAACATGCACATTTTAGAAATTATTATTAAACAAAGATTGTGTGCAATGTGGAAATTGCAAATCTTCATACTACTTCTACTACTTTCACACCACTCGGCTGAATCTCCTCATCCACAGCAGCTTACAATGAGGTGGGGGGCCTTGCTCAGGGGCCCAGCAGGGGCTGCTTAATGATGCTGGGATTCACACAACTTCCCACAAAGCTTCTATTTCCCAGATTCTTCACTTTCTAATGGTATTGTTTTAAATATAATGAAATATATTATTATTTATACATTTATCTTCATTTCAAGAAAATATTGTTCATCCGAAAGGGTTGGTCTTGTTTCCATGGTTACGCTTCTTTAGGCTAGCTAGCTTTTTTCATTGCTTTTTTTTCTTCCTTTCTTTGTTGGTTATTTGTAGAAAATGTTGATATTCTTGCTATCGTGTTTGAATTGTTTGTATTGTTCTTTGCCTGTTTGTTGTTTTACATAAAAGACGTTGCACCTACAGGTCATGCACAGTGTGTTCCTAATTCAGCATTCTTTCATTTGCACATGCCTGTATTTGTGTCATGGCTACATGCTAGTTCTGATTTTATTTAGTTTTTTACAGTTAGTTTTTTCTTTGCAAACCAATTTAAAGAACATTTTAATATTCTCATCTCATTTATTTTATATAGATTTTCCCTCTGCCCTCATGTTTAAAAAAGTGTAGTATGAAAACATTAAAGTGTTTTAGCTTTAATTAGCATGAAGCACTTTAATACTGATAGTGAAATCTCCTCCCTGCTCTGTAGAGTACACAACCCTGAGGGAGACTGAAGGACGCTGGGAATAAATCGTTTCTGCTTCTGTAGTGTCTGTACTCCTGCACTCAAGAGAGAGAGAGAGAGAGAGAGAGAGAGAGAGAGAGAGAGAGAGAGCTCTCACTGAAGTGATGGATAACCGTGATGAAAAAGACGGGAGGGAAGAAAGAGCTCAAGGTTGAAACAATGACCAATGAGGAGAGGGTGGAGGAGAGGAGGGATGATTGATTCAGGTGAAAGAGGAGAGACCTCGAGCGACTATCAGCCCTAAATGAGACTTCAGTATTCTGTTCGTTCCTCGTTTATTCACACAGTGGAAGAGAAAGAGCTCGACCCTCTGGCTACACGGGAGATGGAAAGAGACTCAATAAAAGAGAGTGGAATATAAAAGCAGTGCACTCAGTAGTGCCCCCTACAGCACTGAGGGTCACAGATCTGCTTGTTCCTGCCCAAAGAAGTGTCCTGTAGGTCTACAACATAAATCTGACCTTCTAACACCAATTATTCACCAAACACCTACTCTAGAGCAAACACAATCTCTACACCAAATACCTACTTTACACCAAACACCTTCTCTACAGACAGCAAACAATAACTCTACACCAAACACCAACAAACACCTTCGTTACAGCAAACACATACTATACATCAAACACATTTTTTACAGCAAACACCATCAAACATCTACTCTACAGAAACACCAAATCTACACCAAACATAACCAAACACCTTCTCTACAGCAAACACCATCAAACATCTACTCTACAGAAACACCAAATCTACACCAAACACAACCAAACACCTTCTCTACAGCAAACACCATCAAACATCTACTCTACAGAAACACCAAATCTATACCAAACACAACCAAACACCTTCTCTACAGCAAACACCATCGAACCTCTACTCTACAGAAACACCAAATCTACACTAAACACAGCCAAACACCTTCTCTATAGCAAACTCCTTGAAACATCTACTCTACAGAAACACCAAATCTACACCAAACACAACCAAACACCTTCTCTACAGCAAACTCCATCAAACATCTACTCTACAGAAATACCATCTCTACACCAAACACAACCAAACACCTTCTCTACAGCAAACACTATCGAACCTCTACTTTACAGAAACACCAAATCTACACCAAACACAACCAAACACCTTCTCTACAGCAAACACCATCAAACATCTACTCTACAGAAACACCAAATCTACACCAAACACAACCAAACACCTTCTCTACAGCAAACACCATCAAACATCTACTCTACAGAAACACCAAATCTACACCAAACACAACCAAACACCTTCTCTACAGCAAACTCCATTAAACATCTACTCTACAGAAATACCATCTCTACACCAAAAACCACCAAACACCAACTCTATAGAAAACACCATCAAACACCGACATCCACCAACACAACACTGTCATATGACCTCATGGTTATGTGCTAGTTACTAGTAATTAGTTTTTTTTCAGCGATTGAACAAAATCTCTGAGATAAATGTTGACATAATTGCTATAATTTGTTTGTTACCATGGTAACTGACCTCAGGATATATTCAGAATAATTGAAACGTGAGCAAATCAGGCATCTTGAGCTCGAAATCAAGCTTGGGTTACCCATAATGCACCCTGAGCAGCGAGCCGGTTATGCTAAGCTAACCTGAGATCAGGGAGTAAACAAGGATTTGATCAACATGCTGACATTTTCCTGAATAAGTTAGAGGTCAGAGGTGTTTAGTGGGTTTGGGGTCATGATATCTGTCAAGTGCTATGCTACGCGCAGGCTAAGCGCTAATGAGCGGCTCGTTTTAGGAGTTTTGTTGGCTTGTTTGCAGGTTGTAGCTCATGTCCACCGTGTGGGAGACAGCATCTGACCAAACACTCCAATTAAAGCTTTCAGTGACAGGTACACTCACTGCGGCATGTGTGTGTGTGTGTGTGTGTGTGTGTGTGTGTGTGTGTGTATTCAAACCCAATTATTAGCCGCTGAGTGACAGGAAAGTAAAAAGCCCATGAGCTTTGTAACTCTGAACATGTTCTTCCACTTCACATGCTCTCGATTCCCTTCACCCCCTGCTGCACTCTAACACTAAACCCATAGATGGAGAGACAGACAGAGAGATGAGTGAATGGTGAAGTTGCTGGTGGAATAATAGAGAGATAGATAGAAGACGCATTCAGCATGTTAATGTCTTTTCTTTTATTCTCAAATTCACCAGATCTGGATGATAAAATTACATCCTACCATCTCTCTCTCTCTCTCTCTCTCTCTCTCTCTCTCTCTCTCTCTCTATTTCTTTCTCTCTCTCTCTCCTTCTCTCTCTCTCTCCCATATCTATCTATCTCTCCTTTCTCTATCTATCATCCTACCCTCTTTAACTCTGACATGCTTTCAATGTCTTATTCTCTATGTCTATCTATCTATCCCTCTTCATATTTTCTCTCAATTTCTATCTTTTTACCTCCCTCTACCCCTTCATCAGTCCTTCCCTCTCATTCTCTCTGAATTTTTCTCTTACTTTCTCTGTCCATCTCTTTCTATTTTTCTCTGTATGTGATTGTCCCTTTACCCTTTTTGACTCTGTTTTCCTTTCCATCTCTTTCTCTTTGACTTTCTCTCTCTCTCTCTTTCTCTTTCTCCCACTCTTTGACCCAGAAAAACAGCAGATCCTCAACACACAGAGGGAGATGAGGAGAGCTCACACTGCAAAATATAAATAACTCTGCACCAGATACATGCATAATGAACTTATAGAAGCCTGAAAGTTTACAGCATGAAAAACCTCATGGGGAAAAACTAGGAACGTCTCATCATCAGTGTCTCAGCATCAGAGTCTCAGTTTCAGTGTCTCATCATCAGAGTCTTGGCATGAGTGTGGCAGTTTCATAGTCTCAGTTTCGGTGTGTGATGGTGAATGTTGGTGTGTGACGGTGAATGTTGGTGTGTGATGGTGAATGTTGGTGTGTGTGTGTGTGTGATGGTGAATGTTGGTGTGTGTGATGGTGAATGTTGGTGTGTGGTGGTGAATGTTGGTGTGTGATGGTGAATGTTGGTGTGTGTGATGGTGAATGTTGGTGTGTGGTGGTGAATGTTGGTGTGTGTGTGTGATGGTGAATGTTGGTGTGTTATGGTGAATGTTGGTGTGTGGTGGTGAATGTTGGTGTGTGATGGTGAATGTTGGTGTGTGGTGGTAAATGTTGGTGTGTGTGTGTGTGATGGTGAATGTTGGTGTGTGTGATGGTGAATGTTGGTGTGTGACGGTGAATGTTGGTGTGTGGTGGTGAATGTTGGTGTGTGTGTGTGTGATGGTGAATGTTGGTGTGTTATGGTGAATGTTGGTGTGTGGTGGTGAATGTTGGTGTGTTATGGTGAATGTTGGTGTGTGGTGGTGAATGTTGGTGTGTTATGGTGAATGTTGGTGTGTGTGATGGTGAATGTTGGTGTGTGTGATAGTGAATGCCGGTGTGTGTTATGGTGAATGTTAGTGTGTGCGATAGTAAATGTTGGTATGTGTGTGATGAATGTTGGTGTGTGTGATTGTGAATGTTAGATCTTCATTAAAACTGAAATGATTCCTTCATTTCAGACAGAAACGTTTCCACTGGAATGAAATTTGCAGCTATTATTCCACCTCAGTCTTCAACTACAAACAGCACACAGAGAAGGAGAAAACAGCGTGTGATGGTATTGTGGGTAATCGCTATGACGTGCTAGCTCGACCTGTCAGCCTCGATAAGTGTCTCGCTTGTGTAACAGAGCCGAGGAACCCGTCATGAAGCTCTGGAGCTCTCCGTCTCGGCCTCATGCAATAATGCGAGCAAGAAAAGGTCAGAGCTTCCTCCCTTCAGAGCTCCCTACAGTATGGCCATGTGTACGTGTCCCTCTGCCAAATGTCCCGCTAACCTCCGGTCTGTCTCATTACATACACACACACACACACACACACACACACACACACACACACACACACACACACACACACACACACACACACAGATAGATTTGATACTGAGTGCCCTCTTCAGTGTCTGTACAGCTGAAGTTATTTATAAACCCATCAGTCCAGTAATAACCCTAACAGTGTTCTGGTTTATATATAAGCACTGGGATGGATTGTATTCTTCAGTCGACTCAAATATAGGCAACACTAACATTTACCATCACCATCACACACCTCTGTCGCACTCAAACCCACAACCTCCTACACTTGAACATCAGACCTTGTATCAGACCACTGACCTTCTCCAGAGAAAAACATCACAAACACCCAAACTGTTTCCATAAAACTGCATCAACAGAATCTAATGGGCACCAAAACACTAATGGTCTAATGCCTCTGTCATGGTGTTCAGGAAAACCAGATGAAAGTGCAGATGTTCGCTTTAGAGTGCCAGTAAATACAAACTAATAAACAAACACAATAAAAACAATAACCTGCCAAGAAAACACGCAGCAGAACCATGATCAGAATAAGCAAGGCAACGAGATGCACAGAATCCAGAACTTAATGGAACTCCACCATGAAATTCAACCTTCATCATCATCAACCTTCGTCATCAAAAAACATAAACATTTCACCTTATTTATTGAACACTGATATTTATCAAAACACTAGAAACTGATATCCACCAATGAACACTAACATACTTTATCACTCCATTCTTCATCTTCACCCTGATATTGTCCATAAAACACCATAGAACTTAAAGCCAGAGCACAGAAGCTACCGTACCACCGGTATTTTTACCACATCGCTTCAAAGCAGCTTCACAGAGAGAAATAGATTACAAATATACATCTGGTCTCCTGACCTGATGCTGAGGGAAAGACTCCCTGATATAGAATGTGGATGAAACCTTGAGAGGAACCCCGACTCATCCTCATCTGGGTGACACTGAATGTCCATTCATTATAATTCCATCATGGTGGAGGTTATCAGCTGTTCACGGATGGAGTGTAAAACTCTTCATGGCAGCTGCAGCCCTAAGCCTCTGTGACAAATCCTTCTTCATAGTTCTTGCGTTTAACCCTTTATGGAAACCTCATGGATCTTCAGGTTGTTCATGTGGAACATTCCTGAGCTGCAGCAGTAGGACATTGGGATGGACTCAGAATCACACAGGGGCAGTTTGTGGGGCTTTTGGTTGTGTATCTGTGTTTATTAAAAAAGATCTGGTGTTTTGTTTTTATGTTGTTTATTTGATGGAACATGTTGTTGTTTAAAGGTCTGATGCTGGTTGCTGGTGTTCGGTAGGAGACGTGATGGTGTTTGATTTAGAAAACCGGAGTCTGATGGTGATGATTGGTGGTGTTTTAAAGAGCTAGCCGTGAGTTTAATGGTGTTTTTTGGAGAATTGTGGTGTGATGATTTGGAAATGCGTAATAGATTTTCAGGTTTTTAAACAGCGTTCTCAGACCCAGGAGCAGCCGCTCACTGATCACTTCATCAGTCATTCACAGAAATTCTCAGACAGCTTTTTTGGAAAATGATTGCTAAAATGAATACATAAATTAATAAATAAATAAACAAATAAGCTCCAGTAGGGGATGAGTTTACATCTTTCTTTTTGTTCAACCCCTCCGAGTCATTGCATTGTGTTTCATCAGCTTTTTCATGACTGCAGGGTTTTGGAGAAATCAGAAGCAGGTGTGGAGGATTTTAGCATTTTTTGCATTTTCATGGCCTGTGCATTCTCCCGAGCCGAACTTCAGAGTGATCCTCAAACAAAGCCGGCACTGTGAAAGGGATCTGAGCAGCACAGCGGCCTGACGGATTGAGATTATTGTGATGTTTGTCCTGCTGCTTCTCGGTAAATAAGCACTCCTTTATAAATAAGCACACACTCGACACGGCGAGCTGGAGGAGCTCTCCACTTCTGCCAGGAGAGCTGGACAGGGCTGCAGCTCTTTATTCAGGTTATTGTGTTTATTGTGGCTCTTACTTTTACCTCATGCTCTCGTAAACAACGGTCATTACACAGACGTGCTGCATTCCACTGGCCAAGTTCATCTCCACTCGTTTACCAGCAACACTTCTGTTTACAAAACAATGTCCAATAAACCATCATCAGGATGGACAAACAGAGACAGACTGAGTCACAGACAGACTGATTCACATACAGACCGAGTCACATACAGACCGAGTCACAGACAGACTGATTCACATACAGACCGAGTCACATACAGACCGAGTCACAGACAGGCTGAGTCACATACAGACTGAGTCACAGACAGGCTGAGTCACATACAGACCGAGTTACATACAGACTGAGTCACAGACAGGCTGAGTCACATACAGACTGAGTCACAGACAGACTGAGTTACAGACAGGCTGATTCACAGACAGGCTGAGTCACAGACAGGCTGAGTCACATACAGACTGAGTCACAGACAGACTGAGTCACATACAGACCGAGTCACATACAGACCGAGTCACAGACAGACTGAGTCACAGACAGGCTGAGTCACAGACAGGCTAAGTCACATACAGACTGAGTCACATACAGACCGAGTCACATACAGACTGAGTCACAGACAGACTGAGTCACAGACAGGCTGAGTCACAGACAGGCTGAGTCACATACAGACTGGGTCACAGTCAGGGTCAAGTCAAGTCAAGTTTATTTCTATTGCACTTTTCACAACAGACATTGTCTCAAAGCAGCTT
>MU561045.1:184087-186587 GCA_024362625.1 Silurus asotus | reverse complement strand
CCTCTCCTGCAGCCATGAACAGGAATCAGCCAACGACTAGAAAAAGATCAGTCTCTGAGTGTGTAGCATAGTTTCTTAAGTTATTAATGTCTTCGCTACCATAGGCCTCTTCCTAAATGAAACCTTCAGGAAGCTTGTGTGTTCCTGACCAGTTCTTTAGGTTAAGGAGTATTAAATCACTGGTACAGTAAAAAGGAAATCGCCACATAACCCTTAAGGGTTCCTTGGAGGACCAGACCAAAGAACCCTTCATGGTCTTCTGTAAACTCAATACACCTCCAGGATCTTTGCTTACTGAAGATCTATTTTAGAAAATCTACGAAGCATTTCTCTTGGGCAACAAATTAAAGAACTCTTGCACACACACACACACACACAAACAGACACATCTACACATACACACACACACACACACACACACACACACACACACACACACACACACACACACACACACACATTCTGATGAAGATTCTGACGGCATCATTATATAAGAATGTGGTATAATAATGTAGATCATTAGTCTGAATGAGATCGTAGTGAAGCTTCATCACGTCTCCTCCAGATCTCGTCCTCTTCATGACTGTTTAGAGTTTTTTTAAAGACTTTTGCATTAAAGTCGAGATCAAAGATCAGTGAAGAGCGACGGAGACCTGGACGAGAGCAGATCCCTCCATCAATTCAACCACTTCATTACAGAAAGAGAGGAAACACAAAAGATGAAGCCGTTCATCTCCATCTCATATTAAGTCAAGTGTTCACTCAGACTACATTCAGAACCTGGGGGGGGGGGGGGGGGGGGGGGGGGAGATAGATAGATAGATAGAGAGAGAGAGAGAGAGAGAGAGAGAAAGAGAGACAAAAAGAGAAAGAGAGAGAGAGAGATGTGTGTAAGTGCAGGTTGGGTTTGAGCCTAGTTACCGTAGCGACCGGATGCATGATGTGATCCGGGAGTTCAGTTTCATCCTTCTGAACCGAAATAATTACCAACTCAGGAGAGGAGCAGCAGGAGGAGCTTCACACCTGAGACACCACTACCCTTTTCTACATCCACCTGTGATTGGTCAGTGCTGCTGCGATTGACAGGGGAGAGAAAGTTTAGCCCCTCCCACCCAGAGAGCACGGAGACTCCACACTCCAGATGAGTTTTTCTGAGATATTTCTGCTGAACAATTTCCTTTAAAACCATCATCAAACAGAGAAGCTTTCAGAGGAACATCAGCCTCACGAGTGAAAGAAGGCGCTCTCGCTCGGAGGAGCATGAAATGAAGCAGCAGATCATCACGTCACTTTCCATTCTCTTTCTCTTCCACGTGGAGGAGCTGAAAAGTGTTTCATTTCACCTTAATAACAGAAAAGATAGATGTAAAAAACGTGTCATACCATCCGAGAGGAAGAACAAACCAAGCTGAGATGTTTTCCTTTCATCTCCACACGTCTTCATGCCTCAAACTGTGACATGTGGAGACCAAAGCAACACATCTCAGCATCTTCTTCTCTCTCTCCATGTGTGTGTGTGTATAAACTATTCTTACATACTTCACCTATCTATCTATCTATCTATCTATCTATCTATCTATCTATCTATCTATCTATCTATCTATCTATCTATCTATCCATCCATCCATCCATCCATACATCCATCCATCCCTCCCTCCCTCCCTCTCTCCAATCACAATCCAGTATTCACACCTGACCAGGGCTGTAAGAATGTAAAGACATGACCAGGAGCCTGGAGTGAAGAAGTTTGATGAACAGGTTCAGGTGCAGGTTTTTACAGCAGAACTAAGACCTGGTGTCAGAGCATCTCCAGTCAGGAGAGCATGTCCTTCAGGAGCTGTGGAATGATCTCTGGGCTGATGTGTGATCAGTGCAGGTGGATGGTGTTTGGACTGAAACACCTCATTTTTACTTCACACTCGTTCTTAAACTCGTCCTTTTCTTTGTTTGATCGTTTTATTTTGCAGGAGGAGGTACGTGTGGTGTGGAGATGTTCCTCTGAAATAAGATCTTTTACATTCTCAATCATCACATCAATCTGGAATTCTTCCCATTGCTTTCCTTTTTACATTTCTTTTTTCTCTTTTTCTCTTTCTGTCTGAAATAATCTGTTCATTTCTATTCGTTTATCCATCCTTCACTTTTAACTTCTTTCTTTCTTTCTTTCTTTCTTTCTTTCTTTCTTTCTTTCTTTCTTTCTTTCTTTCTTTTTTTCTTTCTTTCTTTCTGTGTGTGAGATTCCTTGATTTTCCCCTCTGCTAATTTACAGTCACAGACATACTCAAGGACATTGTGTGTGTGTGTGTGTGTGTGTGTGTGTGTGTGTGTGTGTGTGTGTGTGTGTGTGTGTGTGTGTGTGTATGCTCGTTACTGGGTGAATCATCACGGCCGACCCCCTGAGTGTTCTGAGGGAGATTACAGCAAGTTCTCTCTCTCTCTCTCCCTCTCTCTCTCTCTCTCACTCTCTCTTTCCCCCTCTCTCTCTCTCTCTCTCTCTCTC
>MU561045.1:156352-167855 GCA_024362625.1 Silurus asotus | reverse complement strand
ACACACACACACCCACAAATACAACACAAACACACACACACACACACACACACACACACACACACACACACACACACACACACACACACACACACAAAACACCAACATTACAACACTAACACACAAACACACACACACACACACACAAACAAAAAACACACAACACACACAAAACACACATAAAGCACCAGCATTACAGCACAAACACACACACACACAAACACACAAAAAAACAGCATTAAAACACCAACACACAAACACATACACACAAAACACACACACACACACACACACACACACACACACACACACACACACACACACATATAAAGCACCAGCATTACAACACCAACACACAAACACACAAAACACCAGCATTACAACACTAACACACAAACACACACACACACACACACACACACACACACACACACACACATAAAGCACCAGCATTACAACACCAACACACAAACACACAAAACACCAGCATTACAACACTAACACACAAAACAGCAGCATTACAACACTAACACACAAACACACACACACACACACACACACACACACACACACACACACACACACACAAAAACCACCAGCATTACAACACTAACCGAAAAACAACACCAGCATTACAACACTAACACACAAACACAGACACCCACAAACACCCCACCCCAAAAAACTGTTCAACAAACAACAACCTAAACGAATTGACCTATAAACACTAAAACAAAACAACAGCATCAGAATACTGACACACAAACACCAACTTTACAAAAATGACCTCTAAAATCCCAGACACAAAACATTACCCCAAACACCCTGATCCACAAACACTGGTACAAAGTGCAAGAATTCCAATACTGACCCCCAAACACCCACCAACACTTACAGTTTGATTAGTACCAGTCAAACAACAACTACTTCTAAAACTTTGACCTAAAAGACTTTGACCAGACAAATACCAGCCCAAACCCCCAACCAAAAACACTAAGGTGGTAGTTTAGTGCTTAATGTAATTTACTTAGGATCCAAAGGCCATGAATTCAAATCCCAGCCATGCCAATCTGCCTCTCCTGGGCCCCTGAGTGAGGCCCTTAACCCCAGAGCTGCTCAGTTGTATGAATGAAATAAATGTAAGTCACTCTGGAGAAGATCTGCCATATGGTGTAAATGAAAGGTGATAATCCACAAACACTGAAACACAAGAACCCAAACACACCGGATATTTTACCGCCTGCACAGTCGTCAGGCTGCTCCTCAGCAGAAGGGCTTTGGGCTGTAATTTGTAGGGAGAAGATACAGTAAGCATGATGTTGGAGGTGTGAACCTAATCCCACTCAAATAGGGCTGAAGATACTGAGCCAGACACACTGATGCACAAATGATCATACACTGTGGAGCTGAAGCTTTCTGACAGAGGCCTGCTGCCATGGGGCTGTCACAGAGAAACACTGAGACAAAGATTTCTTTTAATTAAAAATGAGTGAGTGGGCGAGAGGAAGAGATAGAGAGAGAAAAAGAGAGAGAAAAAGAGAGAGGAAGAATTCAGTCCTGGCCTGCAGCACATTTTTCCTGGACTGTTTTACAGTTCGGTGACGTCCCATCAGGGAGCAGGACACGTGACTGTCAGTGTCTGATGGATGAAGTGA
This sequence comes from Silurus asotus, assembly GCA_024362625.1. Lineage (NCBI taxonomy): Eukaryota > Metazoa > Chordata > Actinopteri > Siluriformes > Siluridae > Silurus > Silurus asotus. The sequence goes on along the minus strand of MU561045.1, from coordinate 166,200 downwards.
CACCAGGCCCGAGCTCCTGTCATCACCCAGGCTCCGAGAGGAAGATGAGGAGGAGGAGGCTGCTGATCCGTTTCCTGACCCGAGCTCCAGTGTAACTATGAGTGGGCATCAGCTCTGTCTGTCACATAGACTCAGGGGGAGGGATAGAAGACAGAGAGAGGAAGAGATGGAGGTAAAGGAACAGAGAGACAAAGAAATAACAGCCAATAAGACAGAATGAGAAAATGGAAATAAACAGACCTAAAAAACACACTGGGTCCTCAAAAATATCGCAACAACAACAGCTGAGATGATGCAAGTCTTAATGACAACCTGCGACAAAAACACCATGAATCCTGATAAATCGGAAAAGTAGATCTGCGCAAAGTTCTGCTGCAGTTAAACCACACACTAACAATCGGTGTGTTCTGAGACAAACAAGTCACATGACTGTCGCATTAAAAAGCAGGTTAGTGTAAACCCCTGCGTCTGGTGAATACAGCATGCTTGAAGGTGAATCCGTGATCTCCAGGACAATCGGCCAATAAAAACACACACACACTGAGGTGATGACGGTACGTATCCGGTGTTCATGATCACGTTCAAATCAATACCCATCAGACCAGCGGGACGTAACCATACTAATCCCTGCGTTCAGTCTCGGCGTTCAGCAGCTGCTCGGAGCTCGAACGCTTGATGAAGCTATTAAAGGCAAATCAGGTTGATTTGTGCAGTGACGCCACTCCGTCTCCTCATCGATCTGCTGTTATGGAGCTTAACAGCTTCTTCATGGATACAGGTAAACACTCTGATAAACACCTTTAACGAGCTCAGGGAGGAAGAAAACTAAAGAGGATGAAGATGGACAAGAGGAAGAAGTGTAGCAGAACACAAAAGTATACTCATATGAATGAAAAATACATTCAGCAGCTAAAGGAAGCGAAACCTCTATCTGTTTTTCTGCCACCTTTATTTTTCATTCCTAAACAAGAACCTCACCTCAACAAGGAGTCACCATCACACAGTAGCCTGTGGAAGTAGCTACACTGTTATAGTGCCTTTGGATGCAGGAGCATCACATTTTCAGTTCACTTGAAATTGGAGACTCAAACCTGTTCCAGCATGACAATGCTCCTGCACACAAATCCAGCTCCATGACGATCTGCTTTCCATGGGTTGGGTTTGGTGGAAGATCTCCTGCTACAGAGCTCCAACCCTGTTAAAAACCTTTGGGATGAATGTGAATGCTGACTGCACCTCAGGCTTTCTAACCTTCTCACCTACATCACTACCTGACTTTTCTAACTCCCTTGTAGCTGAATGAATCTCCACAAAATCTAATGAAACATCTTCAAAGAATATTGGAGTTTATTTTAACAGTGAATGGAGACTCAATGTGGAACGATCAAAAAGCACCTACCGATCTTCTGCTCTGGTGTCCACAAACTTTGCCTATAAAGTGTATATATGTAGCTTTTAAAGCTAACTAAGTCAAATTTTATTACATGCTAATCAGTGTAAAAGGCATTTGTCTGATTTAGCGAAGCAAGCTAACTGTTCTCCTTACATTCACTCCACAGAGACACCAAACGATCTGTTACTTCCTTCCAAACTTTACTTTTTGCTCTAACACCTATAAATATACATTTAATTAGCACTCTGATGTGATGATGAGATGAAGCGACAGTTGAAAGGTGTTTTTTTCTGTTCCAGGTTGCCATACCATAATTGCATGTTGGAACTGCCAGGACATCGGATCACACGTGGAATAGGCTGGTCCACGGAATTACTTACTGTACGCTATAAATTAGCCACGTAAGTTTACTGCTTAAATTACACGTTTGCTTTGCGGCCACTCATTTACTTTATCCACTTCAGATCCGAGTCTATGATCACAACACCTCTTTTCTAGCTTTGGGAAATCAGATCACTGCTCTGTGAGAGAGCTCGTCTGGCTAACGCGAAGCAAACAGGCTAACAAACACTCACAACGTGGTAAACAAGCTAGCACAAAAACTAGCATAAAATCCAGAACTTTGTGATTCAAAGGCAGAATGATGCTGGCTGGTGGAGCTGGTGATCTTCTAACATCAAAATATTCTTGAAATAAATGAAGTATTATGTGTAGTATAAAAAAGTAGTGTTGGCAGTGAATGCTTGTGGGTTCTTCATAGATGTGGGTTCTGTAGTTCTGCTCATTTGAATCACTGAACGTTGGTGTGTAAAGGTGACACGGGTGACAGAACAAATCTCATTTCTGTTCTTTGCTCTTGTTTTGATGTTGATATCAGTGTTCAGGAGCATGTAACACCTCCAGCCTGGTGTTGCCACACAGACCAAGCAGTGCTTCTGATGAACCCTGTTTCGATTTTACAGACATCTTATAGTTAAACCCTAATATAAAGGGTGCCATTACTTTTTTCCACACCACCTCACACTGGGCTGTGTTCCCTGGAGAACAGTGTAATCTCCAACGACTCCTCCTTTCAGCTCCAGCCATTGTGGAGACTCTAATGGCTTCTTTTGTGAGGTGGAAATGGACCTCGAGAAACAGGAAATGACTGACAAGACCTTGTCCACATTGGCCAATCAGAGAGAGGCTCCTTTTGATCAAAAGATCAGATAAATGTACAGAGCAATGACCACTGCACTGTACCTGACAGCCACTCACTGATTACCACTGTTCACAAAAAAACAATTACTGTTAACCACCGTTCCTAACAACCAATCATTGACCTCTAGAGGGCGACCAATAGTGGATTTTAATGATACTGTGAGCTAGGTTTACTCCAATTAACAATGCATAGAATTGTAGAATACGCAGTAGAATGGATAAACACCGTCTTCGGTCCTGCTGTTAAAAATATCTTCTGGAAAATAATCTGCCACTGAAAGTCTTGTTAGTTATGGACAATGCTCCTGCTCACCTTGTAGACGATCTCTTGGAGGAGTTCAAATCTATAAAGGTGAAGTTCCTTCTTCCCAACTTCACGCCACTACTCCAGCCCATGCTGATCCATGCAGGTCATCTTAAACTTCAAGAACCTGTACACAAAATGTCTATTTCAGGGATCCATTGAGTTGATTGAAGGAACGAACCTTACCCTACAAGAGTTCTGGAAGGATCACTTCAACATCATGGGCTGCCTTAAAATCATCAATAATCCCTGGGAGGCGGCTTTAAAGAGAACACTCAATTCTGCTTGGAGGAAAATGTGGCCTGACTGCGTTCTTAAACGTGACTTGAAGATTTCACTTCTGAAAAGGAGCCTGTTCACGAAATCATGTCTGTGGGAAAGTCATTGGGACTGAATGTTGACGCAAATGACATTGAAGAGCTGATAGATCTGCACGGAGAGCAAGAGGTTGGAGGAGGAAAGAAAAAAAATCTCTCCTGGAAAAATCTTCCCTGGATAAGACTGTAGATCTCTGAATCTCTTTAATGATAATATAATGTCACATTTCTGTGAAATAATGAAAACCAGGTAAAAGTGTTTTTAGATTGATTCATGATTAAAGGTAAGAAAAAGAAGAGATTCAAGTGACTCAAAAAATCTAAATAAGTCACAAAAAGCGTAAATTAGGTGAAGTCAGTGATTCTGCTGAAAGACTTCCACATCAGAACAGAAGGAGATTCTCCTTCCAAGCAATAAACCTTCTGCTCCTCCTCATCTCATCTTCTCCTTCTCATCTCCTTTCCTTATCCTCCTCTCCTCCTCCTCTCTTCTTTTCCTCCTCTACCCCTCTTCTCCTTCTCTCCTCCTCCTCGCCACTTCTCGTCCTTTCCTCCTCTCCTCTTCTCCTCTCTAATTTTCACCTCCTCATCTCCTCGTCAATCCTCTTTTCCACCTCCTCTCCTCCTAATCTCCCTCATACCAGCCTCGACTCTTCTCAAAGGTACAGTAAACATCATGTTGATTTGTTTTTATTTAAGATGATTGTTACAGTATGCAGTAATACAATAACATCACTTGTAAATGTATTATTGTACTGAACTGTACTAATATTTTTATGGGGATCATGTTGGAGATCTGAAACGTATCTGAACATAAATCATATTTATATTATTTCTAATGGAAAGCACTTGTATTGATAAACGAGTAAACTGGTTTGCGGGGACACGTTTCCGGAACAAATTAAACTCCGCTGTATTTTATAATCAATCATTTACATTCTTTATTTCACTTCTCCAACGTTGTGCCCCTCTGTGAGTTTGGCTCGAACACAAATAGTGTGATTAGCGCAGAATAAACTCAATGGGTTGAAAGAGTTTCCATGGTGCCGTGCTAAAAGGTGAACTTCAGCTTGTTTCTCTTAAGGTGACCAGTAGAAACCTGAACGTTCTGCATTAGAAACAACTGATGCTAGTCATGATTCACACTGTTAAAGATCTAACCTCCCCCTCCCTCTCCAGGTGTTGAAATGTGTTTAGCGTGGGCTCTCAGGAACCGACACCCTGTAATTTTCCCCGTATAGCTTCAGCTGTAATGTACCATTATAACACACAAAGCACAGAGCTTTTCTGGGAAACACTGAAAGCCTCTTAACTGTGTTATTGTTGGTTGTGTGTAGGGGCAGGGGGGTGAGGTACTGTATCAGTGGTGTCAGCGTTTAATGGTGTTGGTGTGTAGTTGTAGTGTTTGATGTGTCTGAGGTATTGTGGGTGTTGGTTTAGGGAGGAACAGCATGTGGGGGGCCGGCGTCTCGTGTTTCGGTATGTCGTGTGTCGGTGAGTCAGAGGGGTGTTGGCATATCAGGGGTGTTTGGAATGTCAGGGGGTGTTGGCATGTCAGGAGGATCGGCGTGTCGAGGGTGTTGGCGTGTCGGGGGGTCAGCGTTTCAAGGGTGTTGGCGTGTCGGCATGTTGAGAAGGGTTGGCGTGTGGTGGGTGTTAGAGTGTGGTGGGTGTAGGCATGTGGTGGGTGTTGGGGTGTGTTGGCGTGTGGAGGGTGTTGACGTGTGCCACGTGTTTCTGTGTGGTGGGTGTTGGCGTGTCTGGCTGTTGGCAGGTGGTTGTTGGTGTTGTGTGGTGGGAGCTGGGTTGTGTTGGCGTGTCTTGGGTGTTGGCGTGTTGAGGGTTTGGGTGGGAGTTGGCATGTGGTGGGTGTTGGCATGTGTTGGCGTGTTGAGGGTGTTGGCATGACTGGCTGTTGGCAGGTGTGTTTTGGCGTGTGTTGGCGTATAGTGGGTGTTGGGGTGTGTTGCCGTGCAGTGGGTATTGGCGTGTCGAAGGTGTTTGGAGTGTTGAGGGTGTTGGCGTGTCTGTCTGTTGGCAGGTGGTTGTTGGCGTGTGGTGGGTGTTGGGGGGTCGAGGGTGTTGGGGTGTAAAGGGTGTTTGGCGTGTTGAGGGTGTTGGTGTGTGGTGGGGTGTCGAGGGTGTTGGGATGTCGAGGGTGTTTGGCGTTGAAGCTGGCAGTGAAGCACCGCGATGCTCAGTGTGGATTCTGCAGTAAAATCTACACTCCGCCTCCATTCACAGCTTCCAGAAGAAATTCAATAATAATTTTAGATTCTTCATTCTTTCTGATGTTCTTCTTCCCTCAATAATAAACAAAACACCAGCCGGAAATGTAGCACTGATCGATCCTGCTGCTTTTTCTCACATTAATAAACGAAATAACGATCTTTTCATTCCACTTTAAAAACACACCCAGACAGAATGAGACTGGAATTACAGAGGAAACAAACACGGCAAGAAAACCTGTGAAAAGTTTCATTCAGACTGAGTTTATTTACAGATCGAGTTTAATTACAAACCCAAAGCCATCACACAACATGGTGTAGAAACTCCAGATCTATTGAATATTCACAAGCCACGCCCATTAACCATATTCTAATAAATCTGTTACAGAAAGTGATATAAAGCTCATAATCACACAAAACATCTCAGAGCAGACACACATCATCAACACCTCATCCTTCATCCTTTATCCTGTTCATCATGACTGTATCTCCTCTGGGTCTCACCCCAGACCTACAGTCATCACCCTGATTGTCCCTCAGCCAATCACATGGCACGCTTTTCTTAAACACAGGAAGTGGCAATACTCACAGCTTTACTCAGTGTTACTGCAACATCACCAGTGACCAGTAATCCACGTCTCCTTCACTCTTATCCACGTCTCTTCACTCTCATCCACGTCTTCTTCACACTCATCCAGGTTTAATCCACGTCTCCTTCACTCTCATCCATGTCTCTTCACTCTCATCCACATCTCATCCACGTCTCCTTCAATCTCATCCACATCTCATCCACGTCTCCTTCAATCTCATCCACGTCTCCTTCACTCTCATCCACGTCTTCTTCACTTTCATCCACATCTCATCCACATCTCCTTCACTCTCATCCATGTCTTCTTCACTCTCATCCACATCTCATCCACGTCTTCTTCACTCTCATCCACATCTCATCCACATCTCCTTCACTCTCATCCATGTCACCTTCACTCTCATCCACATCTCCTTCATTCTCATCCATGTCTCATCTACTTACCATTCACTGTTCTTCGTTTAAGGTGGAAAACTTGTGTGTTACTGCCACCAGCTGGACAGGACTGAGAAATGCCCACTTTTTATTTGTTTGTTTGTTTATTGAACACTAATAAATAAATACAATTATTCGTCAATAATTAAATTATTCAAAATCGAGTTAATTTTTTTAATAAATACCACTAATGGATATTGTTAAATAAAAAAATTATATTTTTTATTTGTATTTTTACTAAAAAAAATAATTGAATCGTACCTGTTTATTTAATTTATATAAAAAGTAATTTAATATTTTAATATTTCTTTTTGCAATTTACACTAATGTATATCTATATATATTTTTTTTTACTTTTTAAAATAATTTAACTGTAATTGTTTTTTTAATTATATCAGTTTTTTGCTTATTTTTTATTTATTTGATTTTTTTTGTTACAATTTAACAATGTTTTATCTACAGATTAAAAACTAAAAAAACAATGTATATAAAAAAGTTACATTTAAATCAGTGAAATGTAAAAAAAAAAAACATGCACAATAAACTTATAGAAATAAAAAAAAAAAATTTTTACTTACAAATAATTTTTTTGTCCAAAGTTTTATTTTCAAAATCTAAATTATTTAAATCCGACCACATGATTGATGTGAAAATTTATTTTAAAGAATTTTTTAATTTTTATAAAATAAAAAGGTTTTTCAAAAGACAATTAAATAATTAAAAGGGGTTTAACTTATTAATATAATTATAGATTTTTAAATGTATTTAAAATAAACAAAATAAAGATATGAATAAAAAATAAATGTAATTTATTTTCATTATTTTATAAACATCATATTAAAATGTAAAAATATTCTCGATTTAAATAAAATAAATAGATAGATAGATAGATAGATAGATAGATAGATAGATAGATAGATAGATAGATAGATAGATAGATAGATAGATAGATAAATGATGGATGGATGGACGTATAGATGAAAGCAGAAGTTTTCAGGTGACACCAAACTCCATTTATTCAGATTTATACAAAGACTACAAAATTCTCCAGATGATTTTAAATCGCAGTCTCTGATTATTTACACAATATTTTACTTACAAATGTACAAAATATAAAACATTTACACACAAAAACCCAACACACACTCACGCTGAGACAAAAACAACACAACACAACACCACCCACACACACACACACACTCACACACACACACGAAAAGCATAGATGTGTGATCCTTTACGCACAATTCTCACTTCCTTATTATTATTATTATTATTATTTTTTTTATTTTTTTTATTATTATGATTATTATTATTAATTGTATGTTATTTGTTCTCACATTTTCAGATTTTGTGGAGCAGAAAAAAAAAATCTGAATAAATGTTTTTGCGCCAAAATGAGAAACTTTTGACATAAATTCTAAATAAATAAGAAGAATATGATGCTGGGGATTTTTACACAGAGTGCGTTTTAAAAGTGCTTTTACATGGATTTCGCTTCAGATTTCGCATCAGATGTGACACATTAAAGTCTGAAAGGTTTTGGAACATCTGACCTCACCTCACCTCCGTCAGTACCTGCTTTACTAACACTCCCGTGGCTGAATGAATCTCCACACAATCTTGAGGAACATCTTTCCAGGAACGTGGAGCTCATTAGAACAGCAAATATGAATTAAATGAGAAATGCGATCTTCCAAAAGCACATAATCTCATTGTTGGTTGTCCACAAACTTTTGGCCACATGGTGTATATAACATGATGTAGTATAATAAAGACAGTAAAGAAAAAACTCATTTGAAGGAAAAAAACACATCATTTCTTTTTTCAGTAAAACACTATTCCATTCTTTTCTTTTCTAAATAAAAAACATCACAAAGTGATCAAAAATGGAAAAGAAAAATGAAATATAAAAATAACAGTGTTTTTTTTTTATATTTTGCAGAATAATTAGTAAATGTTGAACATGTTGTAAAACTCGTGCAGCTTTAATTCACATTAAGAATGAAAGACGTTTTTCTTTATTGTTGTTTTGCTTTATAGGAAATTTGAGGATTGAAAAGATTTGAGTAAAAAAAAAAACTTGAAATGAAAAATGTAAATATTATATTTATGATGAATTTGTATAATGAAGCCTCATTTTTTGCAGCTCTGTATATTTTTTTAAAATAAAAGAAAAAAACTAATTTTATCACATTTTTTTGCTCAAGTTTAAACAATTTGATGCCCACAGAGCAGGAGAAAAAGGTCAAAGGTCATTTCGGTACTCGGCACCTTCATTTTTGTAAACATATACAGAAAAGAAAAGAACGTAGAAAAATGACGTTACAAATTACATTAAAAACTTTATATTAAGGATTTTGTGTGTATTTATTTACTGACTTATTTATTATGAAATAAATTGATATGATCAGAAGCACCACGGACACACAGCACCATTTTTTTGTCAATTTTTTAATAATTATTTATTTTAATTTTTTTACTGTTTAAAGTGAAATAAACGTCTCCTTGATGTTAAACTTGTGGCAGAGCTTCACAAAAAAATTCATCTTTATCTGTTTTTTTCTTGATTCTAAATTCTATATGCAAATTCATTATATTTAATTGTTTATAAAACATTTTATTTCTATTTAATGACAGTTCTAAAAGTGCTTTTTTATTTGTTTATTGGAACTGCTTCAATTAATTTATTTATTTTAACTTATTTCTATTTTTATTTATCACTAATATTTTCTCCACATGCTGTGACAATCTGAGGAACATCAATTTTTATAAAATTTTTATTAAGAATATGAATGATTTTTAAAATTATTTATTATGAATAATAAATATTTCTGGCAGTAAATATTTTTTATTTTATTTAGATATTTTCATAGTAAAAAAAATGATGGCTGCCGACTTACGATCTCAGTACAATAATATTACTAATAATGCTAATAATAATGCTAATAATAATAATAATGTGATTGATGTGAGGTAGTGAGAATAATTATGTTTGAAGCAGTAAGTATTGGCACCCCCGTCCTCGTGACTCACAGTTAGGTGAGAATTTTGTGGGATTTACATTTCAGCTTCAACTGAAGACGTTTTTCGTCCTTCATTATGTTTTTTTTTTTTTTTCCAAAAATTCCAACTAAAAATTATTTTGACAAAAGCGAAGTGAATAATCTGAATATTCGTGTTATAAACACAGTTTTTTTGTAAAGCACCAATTTTTTACACAATTCTACTTGGTCATCTGTAACCATGAATATATTTATTTATCATTTTATTTACCATTTATAAATTCTTTTATATTTTAGATGTATACCATTTTTTGATTTTTTTTCCTGACCAAATGAAACAAAACTTTCATTGATGAAAAAAAAGAAGAAGAAGAAGAAGA
>MU561045.1:129753-153787 GCA_024362625.1 Silurus asotus | reverse complement strand
CACACACACACACACACACACACACATTCTTTTTTTAAATCAATTTTAAATGTCTAATACAAATGACATTTTATGTATTTGTGCATGTGTTTGTGCATGTGTTTGTGTGTGTGTGTGTGTGTGTGTGTGTTTGTGGGCGTGTTACCAATGGTGACATCAGACGAGCTGTGTGCTTCCAGGAAGGTGTTGATGTGTTGCCATGTTTTTGGGATCCAGTCGATGATCTTGATGAGTTCGTTACTGCGAGTGTTTTTGTCGATTTCCATCTCGATCAATTTCCGGCGCAGAAACCGACCCAGAAAACCCCGAACTGGTTCTGTGTGATTCGCACACAACACCCACCTGGAATCACACACACACACACACACACACACACACACACACACGTTAAACTGGACTTATTTACTGCAGACACAATGTTCACTTCTCAGACACACTTATTAGAAAAGAAAGAATAAATGAAAAAAAACTACATTTTATAAAGTTTACATTAACACTACAGAGTGTAAACACACCCCTGACCCCGGAAATGTTATAGCGGTTAAACACAACACACAGTGACCTCAAACTACCATATACACTAACAAACTGATTAAAGCTCAGCGTACCTGAAATTATGGTGCAGCTCCAGATTTGGGGAACAGGACACGCCCTGGTTCATCGTCCCAATCACATATGGGCTACACACACACACACACACACACACACACACACACACACACACAGAGTAAAAGATCAGCAGTGTTTCTAATAATGTTGTTAATGCAGTGTGTAGGACTGTAGGCTGTATGTTCTTGGTGTTTGTACCATTTGTGGTATTTGCAGTTGAGGAAGCCATTAAAAATGTCACTCAGGTTCCCAATGTGGTGCAGATTATCGATCAGAACCACCAGGGGGAGCTCTCTGTCTCCTTTATCACAGTTACAGCGTTCAGCCAGAGCCAAGAGGTACTGACACAGATCCTGTACACACACACACACACACACACACACACACACACACACACACACACACACACACACACACACACATAAATATAATAATACATCTAAACCACACACGCAATGCTTATAATTTCATTTAATCTCTCTGTGTTTCCACTTTTGAAAGAATATATATATTTATATTTTATTACTGTAAACTTCATCTGTATTTTATTATTTAATAATTAATATAATATAGTATAGATTTTTATTAAGTTTAACCTACACACAACTTGTATTTATATTTTTAGATTAATTCACATTTTATTTCTTGTGAATTTTTCTTTCAATTGTTTTTGTTATATATATATATATTTCTTATTCAAAACTACATCTTATTCCTTAAAACTTTACACTTTTATTTCTTTCACACCTTTTACCTGTTATAAGTTGTGTTCAATATTTGTAGGTATTAGTATTAATTACAATATTAAAGATTCAATTTCGTAATTATAATTCATTAAAATGTAAACAAATTATCAGTATATATTTTGACCCAATGCTGTATTTACACTTCACTTATTTGTTTATTTACTGGTAATAATTGTTTATTATTTGTTGTTTATAAATATTCATTCATAATTTTACTTCACATATGTTTTTCTATATGTATTGTTTTTCCTGAAGTCGTTAAGTGAGTGTGAGGAGAACAGAACCATAAAACGTGGCTTCTCACTTTGCTGGATTTCTGGTCCACGTTGAAGCAGGCGAGGCTGCACTCGTTCACTTCCCGGCCGCTCTGGTTGATGATGTAATGCGCCAGTTTGTTGGCAAGGTAGGATTTCCCCGTGCCACTGGGGCCGGACAGGATGATCCTGCGATGCTCCATCAGGAGGTTCAGGTAACGCTGGATTATGGGTTTAGGGATTAACGTGTCGAACACCAGGTCGTCGATACTGTTCTCCCTCACACCTGAACAACAGCAGCAGCACCTCGTTTATTCACCTGCATTATTTATGATCAACCACTTAACATACACACTGTCAAACCCCCAGAATGACCACTTAACTATTACCACCCAAACTTCACTTCCTGCTAAAACCTTCATCAAACATTCTGAACTATTATACTGAGGATCCTGAGTTCTGACTTCTGAGTCGTGACAGACACCTGTGCTGAGTGAATTCTCCAAATACTAAGTACTAAAAAAGTTCTGTTTAAAGCAGGGGTCACCAACCTTTTAAAACTGAGAGCTACTTATTGGGTAGCGAGTAATGTGAAGGGCTACCAGTTTAATACACACAGTTTTCAGTTTGATCTGAAATAACACATTTGCTCATCTATTATAAATTCTTCTATGTGAAGAAACTGATCATGTTAATAATTTCTCATAATAATTCTCAATAACGATTTAACAAAGTAGGAAACAGCTATTTTTAGAAAAGGCCTGCATGTTGGTGACCCCTGGTTTAAAGTATCCTTCATGCATCTCGTTTACACCGAGTACTGTATAAATAAACTGTAGCTGGTCTTAATGCTGTTCCTCAGTACTGAGTACTTATTTTATACACAGCTAACAGGCTACTGTATGTGCTCTTAAGTTTTTTACTAAAAAGGTACTAAAAGTACTGACTTGTATTACTGCACACTGCATAATTATTCAGAATTCAGAACAGAGTTCTACAGAATCAGTATTTAAACTGAAAGCATGTAGTACTTCATTGGTACTTATTCCCTTTTTGGTACTTTTAAAAGTTTTAATAAAGTTATATTTGATGTTTCCACCTGGTTAAATACAAGCGTCTCACCTTTGAGAGTAATGTTGATGAGGTTGTTTTCTCCCACCAGGTATCCACATGGCAGAAGTTCAGGAAGTTCAGCAGCTTGAGAGCGTTCCACATCCCCCATCCTGTAACTCACGATACTGTCTGATTTCAGGCCCAGACTCGTTGAAGGATCCACACGGAACACGTACTCCTGATAAACACCCCAATAAACACCCCATCAGTGACACTACAAACTACACAATGCTTTATACAAACAAAAACATCTGCTTTTACACTCACATCTGTACAAAACCCTGCTAATAACTTTCTCTATTACTGCACAGTAAGAAAATATATTAAATGAGTACTGAATGACTACTGAATGAGTACTGAGTGAGTACTGAGTAAGTATTGAGTGAGTACTGAGTGAGTACTGAGTAAGTACTGAGTAAGTACTGAGTAAGTACTGAATGAGTAATAGTATTTTAATAATAATTAGGTACTAGTGTGCAGTAGTGTATTGATCTGTATATCAGGTAAATGTGGTCAAACTTCATGATCCAGCATTAGGAACGAGTTTCCCTGTAGTATGATATGAATAATAATTCCAAGTTCCAAACCTTGAACAGTCGGCGTATGACCCCATCCAGGACGTCCCACTTGGTTTTCCCACTGACACCAATGGAGCCGATGAGGTACTCGAGACTATTTAACCCCTGCACAAACAACATCTCATACTTTACCACTGGCAAACATTAAACATCAAATAATCCCCATGTTTAGTTAAAGACAGTGCACAGTCAAGGTCACCTTGGTCCGGTTGGAGCCTCCACTGATGGTGACAAGAATGCGGACACTTCGTCCTTCTTTACGCAGGTTTCCCTCGTAGCCATCGTCCAGCAGCAGGTCTGATAGGCAGAAAGATTCCATCACATTTAGAGTTCCTGTAGGATCTGTGCAGCACTCAGACTGCTGAACTGCTGATGCCTTTATTCGCTAACTGGGAGTCAAAATGATCTCAATTTATTCTATTTTACGTTTTTTTCTTTTTTCCAGACTTCCTGCTACAATAATTTATGTTTATAGTATATTTTTCAAAACTTTTAGCTCCTGTAAATAGGAGTCAAATGAGTGCTGCTGATTGGTCTAATCTGATCATCAGTGTGTTTGGACATGAAAATATCACACTTTACTGAGAAACAGTCAACAACAACAAAGTAAACAATAAAGGATAAAAATTCCTCTCTCTTGTTGGTAAACCCCCAGCTGTGATCTTCCCACCTGACATGATGGTCTCGGTGAGGTTGAGGTTGTTGAGTGACAGGCCCAGTGATTGGCGGGAGGATGAGGAGGAGGTACTTGAGGTCTCTGAGGGGGGGCGGGGGGTTTTGGATGACATGGCAGAAGGTGTGGAGTTTCCACTGGATTTTAATCTGTCATTCTCCGCCTTCAGCAACTCGATCTCATTCTGTCCCAAAGAGAATGTGTGTAAATGAGTGCGTCTGTGTGTGTGTGTGTGTCTGTGTGTGTGTGTGTGTGTGTGTGTGTGTGTGTGTGTGTGTGTGGTGTGTGTGTGTGTGTGTACCTGCATGCGGTTCATGGCTTCTCGGATTTGGTCCAGGTGATGTGCTGAACTCAGAGCCTCCAGTCGGATGTCAGTAAGTTTCAGCTCCTTCTCCCTCAACTCGTTCTTTAGCTGCAGGATGATCTCAGCTTCAGCCTCGGTACACTCACAAAGTCTGGAAAAACACACACACACACACACGCACACACACACACACACACACACACACAAAATCACTCTGTGCATCAAATGTTAGCAATCACATCAGTAAGCACACACCTGTATGAAGGATAAATCAGTCTCAGTGAGCAGTGAGGATCCTGTTATAACAGTGTGTGTATGTGTTTGTGTGTGCAGGATCCAGTGCTATTCTACACACTGTGTGTGTGTGTGTGTGTGTGTGTGTGTGTGTGTTCTGTTTAATGAAACATAGCATCACACCAGCAAGCTCTGCTCATACAGTTATATCTCAGTGATAAACGAGATGTGCACATTCTCATTCCAAATACTATGAATTTTTTTTTACATTTACAATACATTTATTTTACATGTTTACCTAATTTGGTCTGGACAGTTGAAATTTTATATTTTATTTATCTGAACGTGGAGCTCTATAAATCCAGAACTCAGCCCTGAACATCAGGAACTTTCCTCACTTAAACACTGATGCACCATTTGGACTCTGAATGCATCCCTTCACACACACACACACACACACACACAGACACACACACACACAAAGAGCTTCCTCTTGAGCAGTACAGGAGGACCTTGAACAGATGTTGCAGAATAAAAGCATGAAGGAGGATCTTCTGCTCTCTCTCTCCCCTGGAACTAACTGTAGCACAGAGTATAGTGTTCCCCCACCACGACCACAGCAGCCCAGGTGTGCACAGAGCTGAGAAGGCTTTGTCTCAGCATAGCAGCTGGTCCAGATAGAGTATCTCCATGACTACTCATGGTCTGTGCATTAGAGCTGGGAGACCCCACGGTGAAGACCTACCTGTTCCTGAAACACTTAAACTGGAGTTATAGTCTGATTTATATGAAGTTTGTAATCTCGTGTAGCAGTGTAGATTTATTCATTACTAAAGACTCAAAGCAGTTTTGTACGTCGCTCTGGATACGGACGTCTGCTTAATGCCACAAATGTAAATGTAAATAAGACCCTCTACAGCCCATCTATAACCTGAGCCTGAGACAGGAGAGGGTCCCTCAACTGTGGAAAATATCCTCCATCATCCCAGTTCCAAAGAAGCCACGCCCTGAAGAGCTGAGTAACTTCAGGCCAATCCTCTCATGTCTCACATAATGAAGACCATGGAGCAGGTGCTGCTACATCACATGAGGCCTCAGGTCCGACATGCCCTCAACCCTCACCAGATTGCATACCAAGAAAAGTTGGGAGTGAAGAACACCATTATCTACACACTACACCGATCCCTCTCTCACCTGAACAGAGCCAGTGGGGCTGTGAGGATTACATCTCAGGATTTCTCCAGTGTGTTCAACACATCCAGCTGATGCTCCTCAGAGATAAACTGA
The DNA here is from genome assembly GCA_024362625.1 of Silurus asotus. Lineage (NCBI taxonomy): Eukaryota > Metazoa > Chordata > Actinopteri > Siluriformes > Siluridae > Silurus > Silurus asotus. The sequence continues at coordinate 147,989 of MU561045.1, read as the reverse complement.
CAGAGATGTACAAAACTGTGTGGATGACACTGCTATTGTTGGCTGTATCAGGAGGGGACGGGAGAAGGAGTACAGGACTTTGTTACATGGTGTGAATTTAACCACCTGCACCTCAACACCACAAAGACCAGGGAGATTCCTCAGAAAACTGGAGTCTTTTAACATCTGCTGAAAGCTGCTGCAGATGTTCTATCAGACATGGTGAGTGCCCTCTTCTATGCGGCAGTGTGCCGGGGAGGCAGCATTAAGGAGAAGTACGCCTCATGTCTGGACAAGCTGGTGAGGAGGACGGTTCGGTTGTGGACTCAGAGCTGGACAGCCTGATATCAGTGGCAGAGAGACGAGTGCTGAGCAGGTACCTGTCAATCATGGACAATTTACTGCATCCACTGCACAGCATCATCTCCAGGCAGAGGAGCAGCTCCAGTGACAGGTTGCTGTTACTGCTCTGTTCTACTGACAGACTGAGGAGGTTCTTCCACTCGGGGGGAAAGAGTGCTGACATTCCTCACTGTCCTGAACTGCACAACACTGTACACTATGCACATCCACACTCTCTTTACTCTTTTACTTTAAAACACTGCGCTGTTTAGGACTCCGTTTTTACTTAAACACTTATCTTTACACTTTTAGTGTTTAGTACTTTTTAGTATTTATTGCATGCCTTATTACCTGTGTTTGTGAATACTGCTGGAAATTGTAAATTTTCCACTCAAGTGAATAAAGTATCTATTTATCTATACACACACACACACACACACACACACACACAGGTTGTTAATGGGGTCTGTGTTGTATGAAATCTCACTAAGGCAGTCACTATATTATTACCCATGATGCACTGCAGCCTCAGCTCTTTTCTACGGGTCAGGTGCAAAGATCACGCCAAATCACATTCAACTTTACCCATCATGCATCACTCTGCCTTTTACCGAGATCTGTGTTTGTAGATGACATGGCCATTTTGCCTTTTCTTTGCCACCCACATATAGGACGATTTACTGACACATATACACACACACACACACACACACACACACACACACACACAAACACACACACACACACACAAACACACACACATACACAGATTGCAAAGTTGAGAAAAAGAGAAAGAGACATTAAACACGTTAAATGTACATTTAAAAGAAAGAAAACACAAAAAAAGACAAAGAAAAGTAAAAAGTCTCAAAACGTCTGTGTGTGTGTGTGTGTGTGTGTGTGTGTGTGTGTGTGTGTGTATATAAACTCACTCAGTGGTGGATGAAGACGTGTGTAAGGCCTGTGTGCTGCTGTCCATGGGTGTGTGTTGCAGTTTTGGTGATTCCGGAACGGACGAGTCGGTCATTTCCTCGAGCTCATCATGAGACGACTGCAGCTTTGAGCTTTTCTTCTTCCCAAAAGCTTGTTTAAAGGAGCTGCGCAACTGAGGACACACACACACACACACACACACACACACACACACACACACACACACACACACACACACATTTTTTTATTTTGATGCCCCTCCACACACAATGAATTCTGGGCTATTTTATTGACCAATTACTATTTCTCATTCTCTTTATACTATTCTAAATCCTTTTTATGTTTAGTTGTATTCTTCCGAGTTTGTATTGTTGCTTGTGTTATAGCAGCTACAAACACTCATCCCCTCACCAGTCTCTCTATATTCTCTCTTTTAAAATCACAACTTATTGTGTTAGTTGTTGTGAACATTTGAACAGCTTTAGCTCTGTTTGTTACAAAGCCCTGACTCTGGAGACTCTTCTATACATGATACATGAACATCTTCTTCCAGAAACTTTACCATATCGATTGAATTGATGGTGTATTATCAGTAGTGTGTGCTGTACACATCCACGAGCTGTTGCTATGGAAAAGACAGCAAATGGGAACGAGTGCATTGAAATAAACCAATAAGGGCTGCTGTTGTAGACAATTAATCTCCTCACCACCAATTACATACCAGATCTACAATCCAGCACTGCGATTAGAGAACTCAAATATTACACAATTCTGAGCAGTTGCTGGTACTTGATGTTCGGATGTCGGGGCTTCGGTGCATCTTGCAAATAAAGTAGTTATCTCATGATTATACTAAAGGAGAGAAAACCCAACATAAAACCTATTTTTCAACAGAGGTACAGACAACTGGGGGCAAAATGAAGGGCAAGAAGGGATGGAAAAGTTTTACATGCAACCTTCTTTTATTTATCTTGCATGAAGCCAATCTTTACACTTAACTACATGCAGCTTTGATCTAAAACAACTAGGTTACAGATGCAAAGACCCTCAGGTTCATTGTCTACAGCAGGGACGAGGTCTAAGTAAAGAATAGGACCAGTGAGACCCATTAAAACTTACCAAACAAGTATTCCCTGGTTCCTGTACACATGTCTGGTCCTACCCACTGCTTTGACCTTATTATAATGTCAATACATGACCATGTGAGATGATGAACTCATAACCTAGTGGGTCTAGAGCACTCATTAAGAAAGGTGACTCGGTAGTTAAGATTTAGAATGTCATGAATGCTGTGTTCAAAATCCCAGCACCATCTAGAAATGAGTCCTTCAGCAATGCTCAGCTGTATCCTGCCTTCAGAGCAAATTGTCTTGGCTAAAAATGATCAGCCAAACGAGCAGACTGAGGTATAGAGATGATGTTGTGCATTGTTGTAGCTCGGACCCCCAGCAGGCGTTTCCCTATTAAGAGTGTTTATCTATTAATACTGGATCAAAATCTGCTGTCCTGGTCTGACAGAGAAGCAACCATGTGCCTGGGCCATATGCAGTTACACACCTTCTCAGAAGACATTCAAAGACTAAAAATAGAAATCCAAGAAATAGAACTCGCCCTGTCAGATATCCCTGTGTAACCCGTTACTGTGTGTGCCAGATGTACCATGAGGAACAGGTATATAATCTGAACTATACAATTATGTCACCTGGTTTCCTAAGGTCCATGAAATGAGAAAAGTTATATCAACTGTATCTTCTATGAGATGTTCTAGCAGATTGGCTTCTCAAAACATGTTCTAACTGACTAATGCATCACTTAGGCATGTCTACCTTAACACTCCACTAAGATAAGGCAAGATAACACAGCTATGGCAACAGGACTAAACTCTCTCTCTCTCTCTCTCTCTCTCTCTCTCTCTCTCTCTCTCTCTCTCTCTCTCTCTCTCTCTCTCTCTCACACCATCTGTCTATTTCTTCATCACAATATAGAAAATATGGGATAAACAAAGGGCAATACGGAGGGAAAGATTTCACTGATACATGCTTTCTATTTAAATTACAGCCTCAATCATTTATCAGTCCATTTACACATGCAGGAAATGGTTTACAAGTAGTTTACAAGTTTTCATATTCACCTTGTGTCCTCTGTCCCTCCCCTAAAGAAGCGAGGGAAAAAGTAATCAACCTATTGCAAACCGAATACTGGGAAATGTTGAAAAATGAAACAGCGACACCAATATTTACTTCACAGACTGCAATGATATTTGCTATACTTCAGGAGATTTCTCAGAGGTGGGGGTTTCTGTGTTAATTAAGAGTTCTCAGCTCTCTGCTTGGAACCGTCTCTGATATGGAAACCCTCTTAGAAAGCTTTAAGCTTTCTTTAGATACAAATCAAAGGATGCTAAAGATTCCTGAAGATTATCATACAATATACCAACCAATGCATGCTAAAAAATAAAAAATAACCTAAATTTGCATTTTTTATTATATAAATTATTGGGTAGATTACAATTTAGGTATATGTAGTGTATCCCTCAGGTCTATTAATGTACTTTAAATGTGTTCAGATGTTTCTAAACATAATAAAAGTGCACTGTTGTCAGATCACAGCAGAGCTCAGACTCTATTTCCATTGATCTACATCCCTTTATAATGGACACGTAGGTTTCAATAAAGTGAAACCTCTGTGAAGTATACTGTCTTAAAAAAAAAAGCATTAAACAGGTGCAGGGAGGTGCGGCAGCTTTTATATTTTTATGCATTATTAACAGCAAACAGTTTAAAACTGGAATCAGGCTCAATGTCAAAGAAAAAAGAAACAGGCAAAAGGTCGGGCGTCATCTAATCAATGCTAAGCATAAATGGTCGATGCACCAAAGTGCAACTGAGAGTATACTTCACAAAGTTCAAACAAACTAGAGCATAAAGTGTGTTGCTGAGCATCTGAATACACCTGAACTCAATCAGTAAGCAGAAGATTGAGCATATGTTGAGTTTGTGTTGGCCATACTTGAAGACCACAGTGTTTGTTGGGAAATGGAGCCTGTGACCTGACAGGTGCTAAATGTCCTCCAACTTAAAGTGAGGAATACATTAAGAACCAGAGAGCAGGCAGTAACACTGTCAGTGAGGCATCAGGCAAAGTTACAGGATAAAGACTCTGTTGAAGTCTGTTGAAGATAAGCTATTTGGACTCAAGTCAAGGTTTGACGGTTGCTGGCCAGAAACCCTGGGTAACAGTTAATGATGTTGAAATACCACAAACACCCAATGGCCCAAATTTACATCATAAAAAATGTGCCCAAGTGCATCATGCCATGTATATTAAAACCAAATCCTCAAATCAACAGGCCTGTTAAAGGTTATACATCGTTAAATGTCCTGACTATCACCAGGTCCTCATAATGATCTATCAGTGTCAAATGTCCCCACAATTACCAGGTTTTCGTAAAGATATAAAATATCATATAAAATATTGTCAAATATATTCACAATCACCAAGCTGTCATAAAGATCATATAAAGGTCCTCAAAAGAATGGACATTATAAAATGTCCTCACAATCACCAGGTCATCGAAATGTCCTCACAATGACCAAGTCTGCATAATGATGGACAGTTTCAAATATACCTATAATATCCAGGTCCTCATAATGATTGGACAGTGTCTATTTTCACCATGCCATTTTAAGGTTAAGATGGGTGTGTATGTGTGTGTGTGTGTGTGTGTGTGTGCGTGTGTGCGTGTGTGTGTGTGTGTGTGTGTGCGCATGTCTGTTACTCACCCAGCTCTTTTTCTTCTTTTTCTTGTCGTCCGGGTCTTTGTTGTTTAAGCTGCTATGACTAACTGCACTGGTAATGCTTGCTACACTTTCCGAGGACTGCTGACGCCGAACTAAAACACACAAACAAACACCAAACACACACACACACACACACACACACACACACACACACACACACACACACACACACCCCTTCATTCTTATCTTTATGTAAAGGTGCTGCTATGTCAGTGATGTCTTAATCACTGCTTTGTGTGTGTGTGTGTGTGTGTGTGTGTGTGTGTGTGTGTGTGTGTACCTCTGTGTAGATGTTCAGGTCCATTCAGAGCCACCTGTATGGCTGTCTGGGCATCTGTGTTTTGAGTCTTTAAAGCTTCAATCGTCTCCCTCAACTCAGCCAACTCTGATTCCTACACACACACACACACACACACACACACACACACACACACACACACACACACACACACACACAATTAAAAAATGTAACAAAATATGTAACATTAATACACATTGTCATTTAATTTCACTACAGTCTGTCGGTCGGTGTGTGTGTGTGTGTGTGTGTGTGTGTGTGTGTGTTACCTTTTGCTCCGCTGTCATAGTGAGACTCTGTAAGCGGCCTGTCATGTTTGTCAAACTCTTCTCAAATGCTGCAACTAGGTGAGACTATACACACACACACACACACACACACACACACACACACACACACACACACACACACACACACAAATTCTCAATAAGGTTAAGTGATTAATAGCAGCATGACTGAATCATACCTGAGAGAAATGAGCATTCTGATTGGCTGTTCAGTGCCTCACTCACATTAGCTGCTAGCTGAGATGTCAAGGTCGCGACCTTCTCCTGAGAAGCATCCAGCTCTCGGCGCAGCTTTCTGATTTGCTGCAGAAACAGGAAGTTCTCGTTACAGACACAGGGAATGAGACAGGACTTAATGCGAAACAAATGTGCAACTAAATAATAGAATTAGTATAATTATCATTACTTATGTTGTTAATATGATTTTTCTTTTAAATTTAAATAAATGAATAATTATTAATAAATTATCATTAAAAAGTAATTCAAGATGAAAATAACAAACATTAGTGCTCTGATTTCAATATTAATCTCAACCATCTTTACAATAGTAATTATAATATTATAAAATATAAATATTTTTTATATCAATAAATTATATTCAGAACAATATTATAATTGAGAAATGTTAAAGAATGAAAGAGTGGATCACAGGAAGATGAGTGTACCTCAGAGTGAGCTTTCTCCTCCGTCTGCAGAGAAGAAAACCAGAGTCAGTGATGAAAACGTGAATTACGAATAAATTATTTTTTTCTTTCCAGCAACATTTATATTAAAATCGCGAGCCAGAGCAAAGCCCTCTGATTTCACCTCAGACACGAAGAGAATCAGTGATCAGGTGGAGAGAAAACACACATCATTCAGACATGTAAAGTCCTGAGTCTGAGTGCACCAGCAGGAAGCGTCTTTACTTCATCAGTGAGCAAACTTGAACCTTTAATATAATCATTCTGCATTTATACAGTACAAAATAAAAGCTTCTCTCAATGAAGCAGTTATATTTAGTGTGTAAAATATATATTTGTTTTATATATAAATAACTGATGAAGAGGACAGTTCCTGGTAGTGAGGTGTAGAAATGAAGCCATTCAACCCCGTTAGTGCTCGACCTTTAATCTGCAGAGTTAGAGTTATTATTCACTAAAACACTGAGAGACACACTTCCCTGCACACACACACACACACACACACACACACACACACACACACACACAACGTTTTACCTTTTCCATGTAGGCATACACCTGTAAGTGAGAGAGTGTGTGTGTGTTTAAACTGTATACAGCCCTACAGTGAGGTGCCAAAATTAATGAGCAAACACAAATCCAATGCTTCAAGAATATCTGTACATGTGAAATTTAACAGGGAGAAAAAGAACTTTTAGAAAGATCAGAAAACAGGATTTATATACCCATGAGATTAAAGAAAGAAAGAAAGAAAGAAAGAAAGAAAGAAAGAAAGAAAGAAAGAAAGAAAGAAAGAAAGAAAGAATCAGTATGTATGTAATCAGATTCTTACAAAATTACAAAAGTTGATTCAGGTGTAAATAGCAGTGTAAAGATTGTATAAATGTGGTGTGAATTGTGGTGTAAATGTGATGTTAAAGTGGTATAAATTGGGGGTTAATAGTGGTCTACACTGTGGGGTAAAGGTGGTGGTGTACATGGAGGTAAAACAGTGGTGAAAATGGCAGTACAACTCATGGTGATGTAAATGCAGATGTAAAGGTAGTGTAAATATTGGTGTAAAATGAGGTAAAGGTGGTGTGAATGAAATGTAGTGCTCGTGTAAAGTTGGTGTAAATAAAGTGTAAAAGTGATGTAACATTGGTGCATTTAATGCAATGCTTGTGTAGAGGTGTTGTAAATATTGATGTAATGGTAGTTTGAATAGTGGTGTAAAGGTGCTGTAAAGGTGCTGTAAAAGTGATGTAAAGGTGCTGTAAAGGTGGTGTAAAGGTGGTGTAAAGGTGGTGTAAAGGTGCTGTAAAGGTGGTGTAACGGTGGTGTAAAAGTGCTGTAAAGGTGGTGCAAAGGTGGTGTAAAGGTGCTGTAAAGGTGATGTAAAGGTGATGTAAAGGTGGTGTAACAGTGGTGTAAAAGTGCTGTAAAGGTGGTGTAACAGTGGTGTAAAGGTGCTGTAAAAGTGATGGAAATAGTGGTGTACAGGTGGTGCAACATTGATGTAATGGTGATGTAAAAAGTGGTGTAACTAGTAATGTAAATGTTGGTATAATAAGATGGTGTCTCACCGCAGAGTAAAGAGAAGACGTGCTGGACACCAGGGACAGAGACGATCCATGAACTAAAGAACAATTACATTAAAATTAAACCAATTTAGTGTGTATAATTACAATCAGTAATAGGCTACAACACATAGGGCTAGCTTTAACACACACACACACACACACACACACACACACCCACACGCGTACCTTCATCAGTACTGTCGCGGAACGATCCGGAGCGACTGATGGCTCGAGGTCGTTCCTCCAGCGATGTGTTACTCCCACACAACCCTCTGCCGTCTCCATACAGATCAAACGCCTCTTGATCCGGAATACTGTTAGACCGAGTCATAGCACCGGTGGGGCTCACTGGAGTAAACACACACACACACACACACACACACACACACATATTATAATGTTTGTATATTTTGTGAATAGCGTAAACAGTCATATTTCTCATGCACTCACGTAGGTTGCTGTAGTGGTATTTCCCAGTTGGAGGTGAGAGGGGACTCCCCGTGTCCTGCAGCCCCCCAGTGGAATGAGAGCGAAGCCATTCTTTACCTTCTTCATGAGACATCTGTCTGGAGGAGGGAGGATGTCTGGAATATACAGATGTCATCGCTGTTATTGCTGCTTTATTACTGTTATTATTAACACATGCAACAGAATGTATTGGTGATCATATTAGTACCTTAATCCCTTTTTGGGTAGAGTGTTTCTGTCAAGAGTCATGCTGTTAAAGCAGAAGGAAAACACAACAGTGAGTGAGTTTTTTATGTACACACACACACACACACACACACACACAGGATAAATCCGTACAACACACAATGAAAGTGAAAACTTTATGTTACACCTAAAAATACACCTGTAATATTCTGTATATCCACCACCAGGGGGCATCATTCAGCTCATCATTGTTTGTATGTTTGTTATATCTCTTTATATATTTAAAATAGTCAAAGGAAGATACTTGAACCTTGAAAAACTAAGCATCCTTCCAGGTAGATCATACCCCAAAGACCCACCAGTGATGGCAATCTCAGGAACAAGGAAACTTACCGTTTGATGTGATACCTCACAAGGAATAGTTTAGAAATAGAACCCCTTACAACAACTTGCTGTGTGCCATTTTCCCTCCCAGACAAACATCCTTTTCCATCACACGATTTCTTGCTCAGCAGCAGGATGGTTTGAGGTTTTGCGCATGAAACCTGGCCTGATTTCAGCAGATTAGCATCTTTGGTACGACTCAAGTACAATGTCATCACAGTTATCAAAATTCCGAACTACGACTAAGATCTTTAAAAATGACTCCAATTGGTCAATCCAACACTTGTGATAAAGACCATTTTTATTTTCTGTTCCTGGTACGAGGACCTTCACAATATCTGCAGTGCTTCAGCACTATCAAAGTATTTCGGATTCTAATAGCAGGTTTGCTCCTGAATGTTGTCCACCATCAATGTTCTGTGTCTAGCAAAGCTCTCATGGTCAAATTGATGTCAAGTCTATGCAGCTTTTCTTTCCATTTAGTTTTTCTTCTAACTTTAGTCTAGTTACCAAGCAGGGAAGGTAAATCTCCTCCACATTTCAGAGACACCTATGACTGGGTGGCGTCACACCTCTTACTGTCTCTAGTCTCTAACGGACAGATCCTTCCATCTGGAAACTGAGGCCTTTTGTGGATTCACTTGACACATTTCTTCAAAAGTGTGTTTAAATGATTTACACACACACACACACACACACACACACACACACACACACACACACACACACACACACACACATTAAAACATAAGATAAACCGATTCAAGCATGTTAGAGAAAAAGTATGAAAATACATTCCTTAACTTCTCAGACACACAGTAACACACAACTACTCTCTCACACACAAACAGTCAAACACAACTATCACACACAAACAGGCTGCTAAGTAAATTAGGCATAATAACAGGAGAAAAACATTCCAGGATGTACACATACATCATACACCACATCCTTACCCCTGGGACAGTGTGGATTTGAGCCTCGGTGCATGTTGATGATGTGCTGCAGGAAGCTCGATGGATTCTGAGCTGGTGTGAAGGCTGGTGTGTGAGCTGGTGTGTAAGCTGGTGTGTGAGCTGGTGTGTAAGCTGGTGTGTGAGCTGGTATGGATGCTGCTCAGCGTCTCTTTGCTGCCTGCAGATGAGCTGCTGAGGAAGGGCCGGGCGTTGGAGAGAGAGTCAGGCGTTCTGTTGCCTCCGCTGCTCGGGGAGTCAAGGGGGGAGGTGAAGGTAGCAGATTTGGAGGAGTCAGGAGAACTCGGCTTACTGTTACTGCACTTACTGCCGAATAACCTAAACAAGGAAGAGAAATCAAAATCAGAAGTAAACACCAGATTTAGGAAAAGCCTCAGGTTAGGACACACCTACCGCACATTTAACTCTGGATACATCAACACAGTTGCACAAAACTATGGAAGACCTAAGAGGAAACGCCTTATAATATGTTTCTCTCGATCATAATTACATTTTCTCATGACCTCGTCAAAAGTTAAGCCGTGTTAAGGAGGAAGATGATGCATGAAGCTTGCATGAAATAAGTCCAGTGTTTAATTGTCTCTGGTGTGGCATGAAACATATTATACTGATCACCAGAACACAATGTTTATGTTAAGATCATTAAAAAATTATAGTAATAATGAAAAATATTATTATGCATGGGCTCTTAGGACTTCTGTATAAAACAGACCCGGTTACACTGCATTTCACCCAAATATACTGGCCACCACCAGGGGGCAGCATTCACCTCATCACTAAATAAACCGACAGTGTTACCTGAGAAAGATGGGGTGAATGGATAAAACAGGGACAGGAAAACGCAACCCTCCCAGGACGTGGCAGATATAATAAATACTTCTATCCATCATTTGATCTGCTGAATGTCTCGCTTTTTCTCCCACACAGGCCCAAGTGAAATGTCAGCATGATTCAGCAGTCTCTCTGAATCTGTCCCACGCTTCCCTCCCTGTCGCTCTGATTCTCTCTTTCCAGCACTTCCTCCTCATATTTGGCAATGAGTCTGCATTTTCCATCTCTTATATTTATCAGGTTTGAAGGTAAGTGTGTGGACTGGTGCAGTGGTCTAGATTCTATTAAAAATGTCTTTGATGGTTCTGAGGAGAACGTCTTAGATGTGAACCAGGAGGACGCAGGAAATTTGTATCAATGAAATAACAAGCAACCAACGTGCACAGCTGCGAATCCCAACTCTGAATACCAGAAACTACCACCTCATAAATATTACATTCATTTATAGATTTATGACATCGACTCTGAATACGGTCCTCATGACATCATGTGATTCCCTGCATCATGAGGTCACCTGACCACAAATGTTAAAAGTAGATAGCTAATGTAACATAATCTCAATATTTATCTGGCCATCTTATTCTTTGGCTTCTTCGAGTTAAAACCACAAGCCAGACCTCAAACGTTTAGAGCTAATGATTGACAAGATTCAGCACAGAACCCTGAAACAAAGCAAGTTTATTTCTCACTCCTACCTGCGGAAGGTGGGTGAGGCAATGTCGGGGTATTTGGAGCCAGGTTGTCTAAGTCCTGATTGGCTGGATGTTGGACTGGATTTGGGTGATGTGCTCAGTGCTGCCCCCTCCTGTTCCGACACTGAAACCTTCTCTTTATCAGTCTGATTTAGGCTGACTGGACTTGACCTTCCTGACTCTGTCTTTCCTCCTTCTTTCCTTTTTGAACCAGAATTTACTGTTCCAGTTCCAGTTCCAGCTCCAGGTCCAGGTCCAAGACCAGTACCAAGTCCAGGCCCGAGTCCAGGTCCAAGTCCAGGCCCAAGTCCAGTTCCGAGAGCAGGGCCGAGTCCAGGCCCGAGTCCAGGTCCAAGTCCAGGTCCAGGTCCAAGTCCAGATCCGGCCCCACCCGCAGCCATAATCCCAGCCACGACTCCGCTTCCTTTCACTGTAGAAGAGTCGATGGAACGGTAGGATTTAGCCGGCCGTGGAAGTGAGCGGTATTGAAGGGGCATTTTAGACCCTCCAATGCTCAGAAGGACCCCATCATCATGGTGACGATACCCATCAAGGCTTGTTTTCCGTGCCCCTCCCACCACACATGTAGTCCCACCTACTTTCCCAGCTGATTTGGCTGATAAACTCTTGGGTGCTGCTAGTTCTGTAGCAGCTGGGATCTTCTTGAAGCCAAAAGAGCCAGTGGTGGGTGGGGGACGAGTGATGGCAGACTTTTTACCCTCATCACCACTGCTTTTGCCCACATCTGATGGGGAGCGCTGCATGCTGGGAGATTTACATGGAGTCTTAACCTTCTCTGAGGCCTTAGCATCATCCGTTTTACCTGCTGAAGAGAAGAGCAATGATTATTACAAAAGAGCAGACCGTAAATAATCTGCTGATCAGGGACACACTTATTTATCTCAACTCAAATGCCCACCCACCTGTTTCACTAAAATCCCCCACCTGTCTCACTCAAATACTCCACCTGCCTCACTTAAATACCCCACCTGTCTCACTCAAATACTCCACCTGTCTCACTTAAATACTCCACCTGACTTACTCAAATACCCCTCCTGTCTCACTCAAATACTCCACCTGTCTCACTTAAATACTCCACCTGACTTACTCAAATACCCCTCCTGTCTCACTCAAATACTCCACTTGCCTTACTCAAATACCCATCCTGTCTCTCTCAAATACTACACCTGTCTCCCTTGAATACCCCACCTGCCTCATTCAAATATCCAACCTGTCTCACTTAAATATTCCACCTGCCTCACTTAAATACCCCACTTGTTTCACTTAATTGCCCCACCTACCTCAGTAAAATACCCTACCTATATCACTCAAATACCACCCTTTTTTCTACCTTAAGAGTACATCCCTCAATCCCCCACCTGTCTCACTCAAATACTCCACCTGTCTCACTTAAATACTCCACCTGACTTACTCAAATACCCCTCCTGTCTCACTCAAATACCCCACCTGCCTCATTCAAATATCCAACCTGTCTCACTTAAATATTCCACCTGCCTCACTTTAATACCCCATTGTTTCACTTAATTGCCCCACCTACCTCAGTCAAATACCCTACCTATATCACTCAAATACCACCCTTTTTTCTACCTTAAGAGTACATCCCTCAACTTACTTGTTGTTTTTATGTTCATATTGCTGTTTTTATTCCGTGGTGAGGTGAGACCTGATTGGGCACTCATGCCCCGCCTCCAAGACCCTGTCTGTGACACTGGAAGCCCCGCCCCCTCCATTTGAGACGAGGAGTCTAAGATGTTCTCAATCTCTTCATCAACCTTCTTCAAATCTTCAGCTCCACACCAGCTACTGGTATTCTGATTGCACTGCTGCTTGGACTAAACACACACACACACACACACACACACAAAGAATGAAGATACACACTTGACAGATGGTGCATCTTCTTTTAGCAGCCAAGACAAGACCAGCACACACAATCTGCTCCACACAAACACCTTTTACTTTATGCATGTATGTATGTGTGTGTGTGTGTGTGTGTGTGTGTGTGTGTGTGTGTGTGTGTGTGTGTGTGTGTGTGTGTGTTTGTGTAAAATACCTTGCTCCTGTGTGATGAATTCAATGTGTGAACATCATCAGCTCCAACATCAAGAGAGTCACTCAAACCACTGCTGACCGAGCTACTGTCATCATAACTACACACACACACACACACACACACACACACACACACACACACACACACACACAAGAAAAAAAGAGATTTTCCATTTGTACAATTTATGTAGCTGTAGGTTAAATGTTCCTTTGCTTATTGCCACAGGCACTATTTTTGTTTTTGTAATGCATTATGGGTAATAGATGTGTGCTCGCTAAACATTTTATTATTAGTTCATCTGCTGGAGGTGAACACATGTCTCTTTACCCAAAATGCACTCTGCCATGAAAATATACTTAATTACGTCAATTTAATTCAACTTCAAATTCGTTTCTAATGAATCTCTTCATCTGAACAATCAGCTACCAATGTTTCAACTTTCCTGTTAATAGCAACATCAGTGCTGTTGCTAATAGCAGTATTCTGTTCTATATAACTAGCAAAGTGAGTAGTCTTTTAAATTTCTCATGAGTATGAAGCTGTGTTTCTGAAAAACACTGAGGAGAGAAAGAAAGTGAAGATACAAAATTATAGGCCAAAACAAGCTACAACCAGAACCAGTGTCTAAATGAGGCCAGTGTAAACAGCTGTGTTTTTAAAGTGTTCCTTCAAAATGCTGTTGAGAAGAGAAGAGAGAGTCGCGTTGGTGGATAAAAGCAGCATGTTTTCTGAGGCGTGTTCTCTGAGGCGTGTCGTAACACCCTCATACACAATTCAACACTGATGAAGAAGCTCAGAGAGCAAAACTCCACACCCCAATATGTCTTATCTTCAACATGGAGGAAAACAGATGCTATTTTAGATAATAGGCACTGTAAGATAGTAACCAGTGTGAGATAGTAACCAGTGTGAGATAGTTAGCACTGTAAGATAGTAACCAGTGTGAGATAGTAACCAGTGTGAGATAGTTAGCACTGTAAGATAGTAACCAGACACTCGGCGCATGTGGCAGGGCATCCAGGCAATCACGAATTACAAGACCACATCACCTGCTTGTGACCGTGACGCACTGTAAAATAGTAACCAGTGTGAGATAGTTAGCACTGTAAAATAGTAACCAGTGTGAGATAGTTAGCACTGTAAAATAGTAACCAGTGTGAGATAGTTAGCACTGTAAAATAGTAACCAGTGTGAGATAGTTAGCACTGTAAGATAGTAACCAGTATGAGATAGTTAGCACTGTAAGATAGTAACCAGTATGAGATAGCACTGTAAGATAGTAACCAGTGTGATATAGTAACCAGTGTGAGATAGTTAGCACAGTGAGATAGTAACCAGTGTAATATAGTTAGCACAGTGAGATAGTTAGCGCAGCGAGATAGTAATCTGTGTAATATAGTTAGCACAGTGAGATAGTTAGCACAGTGAGATAGTAACCAGTGTGAGATAGTTAGCACAGTGAGATAGTAACCAGTGTGAGATAGTTAGCACTGTGAGATAGTAACCAGTGTGAGATAGTAACCAGTGTGAGATAGTTAGCGCAGTGAGATAGTAACCATAATATTAAATATTAAAATGATAATATTCTGTCTATTCTCAGCTCACCATCTCTAAACAGCTATTGTGTCCTTTGTTTTTTGGTTAATCCTGACTCGGAGTCTGACTCACCTTTTGTGCTGTGTGAGGTTACTCTGCCTCGCCAGATCATTTCGTGTGTCTGGTCTTTCTGTTGCTCACGGCGAGGAGAGAAGGAAAGAGTGAAGGAGGAGGAGGAGGTAGAGGAGGAAGTGCAGCTCGGCAGCTGAGAAAAAGCAGTGACGCAGTATGACTCCACCATCCTTTCCTCCTCCTCCTCCCCCTCCTCCTCCTCCTCCTCCTCTCATCTCTTCATCACCACAAACACTATCACCAGCACAACCACCATTTTTCTCACAATCCTTCATCTTTCCCATCTCTCTGAGCCACACCCTGACATTTAAGTCTCCTACAATCCGTCTCTAACCAGGTGAGAGACACGAGTTGAAATCTGATCACAGCTCATGATTTTTAAATACTTCACAAATCAGCTGTTTAATCAGGAGATCCGGAGTCTGAATCTCAGTTCAACCACAGCTATCCAGCACTGAAAGAGCCAAACCAGCGGTGCACTCGGAGTGGGAGGAGCAACCACACAAAGACATTAACCAATAACAGACACCTGTGAGCTCAGGTGTGAGGAACAGGGCAGACAGCCATTAAAAATAAAGAAGTTTACTGTAGAAAGCACCTCTGGATTTGGAGCTTGTATCCGCGATGTCGTGCTAAAAGCTAGCATTTAAGTTGGAAATCAGTCTGTATTCACCTTCTTCAGGAGTATCACTCAGAAGGTCCTAAAGTTGCTTTATACCAGGTAATAACTGTTCAGTTCCTCTGTAACTTGATCCTGCTTCAGGTTCCACCTCTGATAACGAGGATTATACAATAATACATTATAAAATATGTTGTAGGCATATAACACACACACACGCACACACACACACACACACACACACACACACATCACATCACATAGTCAAAGCCCCAAACTTCTCCTTTTGTGGAAGAAAAGAGGAAATAAACGGAAGAAAGAATAAAGTATTCTAGTCGTGTATGCACCCTGTCTGAAAATATCCAGTGTGTGGGATGTGTGAGATCTTCGCTACCAAGAGCAGGGTGCCAACAGTTTTTCACAACGTGGTAAAGGAACAGCAAAACTCCACACTGCTGATTACGGTGTGAAAAATTCTGCTCCACACAGATTCCCACTGAAGGTCTGAAAATAACGCAAACCAACGTCTCCTAGCTGCCTTTTGTAATGATTTCTCTGAAAGCGAAGGATGATATCTGTTCATTTCTCTCATTCTTCTGTACATCCCAGGACCTGCTGAGGTCTCCTCATCACTTCTACATCAACTCCTTTATTTATTTATACACAATGTATTTAAAGTGCTTTAGTGCACGTTACTGTCTCGGCCACACACACACACACACACACACACACACAGTGGGAGGTCCTCACTATTTAACACGAATTGGTGGAGATGTAAGTAGACAACATCCAAGAATAGAAACCAGAACATTAGACAAATTTAAAGAAACATTGTATCAGGACACCAGACTTCTCCAGCCAGATGTGATTTTTTACCAAACCATCAAAACAATGTTGAAAACACACAATTGTATCAGACGTCTTTGGCAGCGGGCGCATTAAATTCTCCCGTAACTTAAACAAGGAGAACTCAAACTGCACCAGCATGAAAATGTCTCTATGCACAAAGCGAGCTCCATGAAGATCTGCTTTACATGGGTTGGAAGATGTGGAAGATCTCCTGCTATAGAGCTCCAAATCTAATGAACATGATAAATGTGAACTGCACCCCAGGCCCCCTCACCTCAATGACATCAGTACCCGACTTTACCTGACTTTACTACACTTATAGCTGAATGAATCTCCACAAAATCTAAAGGAACATCTTCCCAGAAGAGTGGATGCAGAGATTCGATCTGATTCTCGTACACAAATCCAAAGCCCAGCTGTCACACACACGTGTCTGGAGCTCTGATTGTTTTTCAGATTGTTTTTTAGCTGTTTCTCCACATACATTGGGGGTTTCCTTCACCATTGAATGGAACTTGTGGTTGTTTATCCACTCAGCTGGACCACAATATTAAACAATGTGATGACCAGACAATGTTCTGCCAAGTAAACAATTTCATTTAGCTGCTTCTACATTATGTAACAGTCGTCATGGTTACAGCTCGTACTCGTAAGTGAAACGTAGTCATGTTCCACACCCTGTAACACATACACAAGTTCTTCTAGTGTAATGATCATGGTCTTATCTATGATTTGAACTTTTTAAGGCTATAACAAAAGCCTGAAGTGAAGCTTTGATTTATTGTCATCATATTTGTAAGTGACCACAAGCCTGTTATTCAGTTGTTTTTTGATTTGGTTTATGGGGTTGTGTCTGTGATTTGATTTTGCACGTTATTATCAATCT
This sequence comes from Silurus asotus, assembly GCA_024362625.1. Lineage (NCBI taxonomy): Eukaryota > Metazoa > Chordata > Actinopteri > Siluriformes > Siluridae > Silurus > Silurus asotus. Next base: position 130,474 of record MU561045.1, on the reverse strand, counting down.
TACCATCAATGTTATTTTGTAACTATTTTCTTATACCGGCGCTGCTTTGTTGCAGACAGCAGACCTTATTATTGTTTGTGGAAGTTTTGCACCCTTAAGGGATGTTGTACAATTTTTTCTTGTGCTATCTATAGCTAACATGTAGCTAACAATGTAACATCTCTCTGTTAACTTCAACACTTCATCATTCATTTACATTCTGTTTATATAACCTGAGTGCCAAAATAAAGAATTTATGAATCTCTGCTTATATATTGATACTACAATATTCTAATACTTATTTTAAATAAAACACAATAAAACCAAAACTTTACATACAATGAATCACAAACCTAAAGTCAAATAAATAATATATTACAATATTACTTCTATAAATGAAAATAAATTATATATTTCCGTTGAAGTATGTAGGATCCAACAAAACACCCTAACATGTGTGTGTGTGTGTGTGTGTGTGTGTGTGTGTGTGGGTGTGTTACCTGTCAGCCTCTCCCTCTTTAACCCTTTGGATTAGCTCCCGTGTAGACGGAAGGTCAGGGACACGACCTACTTTACGAGGATACACGCCTCCATCTGTTACGTATCTGCACACATAGCAAAAGACATCATGTTCTGTTACATAACAAAAAGTTAGGATTCTAGATAAAGTGTGTGTGTGTGTTTGTGTGTGTGTGTTTATGGAGGGGGTTAATCTTACCCACTGCTCATGTCATCAGCTCGT
>MU561045.1:119753-124753 GCA_024362625.1 Silurus asotus | reverse complement strand
AGGCACTGTTTGGCTGTTTTGTTGTAAGCGAGCTCTTTAGTAGGACTAAGAGAAGAATCAGGAACAACCACAGCAGTGCAGTCGTTCTCCGAGCAGGTCCTAACACACACAGGGACAAGAACATACTGTCAAACATCTATCTAGAACATTCACAATCACGCACACGCACACACACATTAACAATCACCATCACAAACCAACATTCACCATCACACACGCCAACATTCACCATCACACACACCAACATTCACGATTACACACACCAACATTCACCATCACACACACCAACATTCACCATCACACACACCAACATTCACCATCACACACACCAACATTCACCATCACACCGACATTCACCATCATTCACCATCACACACACCAACATTCACCATCACACACACCAACATACACCAACATTCACCATCACACACCAACATTCACCATCACATGCCAACATTCACCATCACACACACCATCATTCACCATCACACACCAACATTCACCATCACACACCAACATTCACCATCACACACACCATCATTCACCATCACACACACCAATATTCACCATCACACACACCAACATTCACCATCACACACACCATCATTCACCATCACACACACCAATATTCACCATCACACACCAACATTCACCATCACACACACCAACATTCACCATCACACACCAACATACACCAACATTCACCATCACACACCAACATTCACCATCACACGCCAACATTCACCATCACACACACCAACATTCACCATAACACACCAACATTCACCATCACACACCGACATTCACCATCACACAAACCATCATTCACCATTACACACCAACATTTACCACCACACACACACACACATCACCTGTACATGAAAGGTGGGACCATGGCTGTGTTTGGATGGTTGTGTTGCTGTTGCTGTGGTAACTGGACAGCCCCATTGCTCCCTGTGACTCCGCCCCCTCCACTTCCAGAGTTAGTAATGGTGGACCCTGCTAGAGCAGAAGAGCTTGTGGAAGACACCATGTTACCCTTCTTGCTCTCCACTCCCCCTGGAGGGCGCCCTGCATAGTACCCTTGCCCTCCTTTAGAGCTTTTTGTTTTTTCTGCTGCAGGTTTGGATGAAGCCGCTTGCGTCTTTGCGCCAGGCTTGGGGATGCCGCTGGAAGCAGGAAGTGCACTCTCTTTTTTTGCAGCAGGCGTTTTCCCTCCTTTAGGGATGAAGCTGGCAATTTTGGAGCCTTTTTTCGCAGCTTCTGAGGTCACTTCCTCTTTGGGCGGTGTGCTGGCTTTGCCTTTGTTTTTACTCTTGTCGTCTTTGGGTTGGGGCAGGGATTTGTTGGCATTCTTAGTGTTGTTAGCAGCAATTGTAGTATTAGTGTTGGCATTAGCTGTGTTTTTGTTCGAGAGTGAAGGGGATGGTGTCGGTGTCTTGCCTGGCGGTTTGGGGCACGTCCCAACATCGTCTCCGTACTCGGACTGATCGTCCTCTTCCTGCAAAGCCATGCGTGTATTAACCAGTCGGAACTTTTCCAGCATCGATCGCTGGTTACCCGGTGCTGACTTGGACGCATCTGAGAGCGATGGGCGTGACCTCTCTGAAGTGGGCGGAGGAGGTGAGGAGGCGGGGCTACCAGCTAACATTGAGGAGGTCGCACTGTGCTTCATGTTCATGGACTTGCTGCGCCATGATTGGCCGGTCGTCGGGGAGGGAATAGCAGATGCTATTTGTTGCCCGCTTACGCTGCCGTTTATCCCACCAATCAGGGGGACGGACTTTACTGACTCTATAACACACAGACACACACACAAACACACACACACACAAACATTTGTCATAAGTCTTTCTGCTTCCTGTTGCTATAGCAACCAGCCACTTCCTTCATTTACTAAGAAGAATGTTATTCTGAGAACTTTTATGCATCTCTTTCTCTTACTCTCTAAATCGTTCTCTGTTTTGTTTCTCTATCAGTCCTTCATCATTTCTCCATCATTTCTTCCTACTTCCTATTCATTCTGTCCTTCTCTCACTCTGTGTTTGCAGTGTTACTGACTCGCTTGTTCTCTTCTTTCTCCTTATCTCTCTCTCTTTCTTTCTCCCTCTGTCTCTCTATATGTTTTACCTTTTTTTTTGTTGGTCTGTGTGCCTCTGTGTAACAGTTTTTGATTAAGAGCAGATAGTAGAGAGGTAGCACCATCTGGTGGTCAGAAGAGGACATGGCATCTATACTTTGGTGAACCCAGTGTGTGTGTGCGTGTGCTTGTGTGTGTGTGTGTGTGTGTGTGTGTGTGTGTGTGTGTGTGTGTGTGTGTGTGTGTGCGTGTGTGTGCGCTCACCCCGTTCATTTCCGCTGGCATACTGCAGTGGTTTGTTGCGGTCGATGCTGTTGAAGCTCTGACTCCGGCGGTTCAGACTGGCTGAGGGTGGAGCTTTATTGTTACCCACCACAGGGGATCGGGATGGACCTGGCAACCTGGCACACAAATATACACACACACACACACACACACACACACACACACACACACACACACACAGGTAAGACAAAAGTATGTGCACCTCTGGGTTTTACAGTAAAATGCTGCAGGAGCTCCAGCAGAGGATCTGCGCCTCACTTCCCTCCTGTTTGTTGTGAAGAAGTGAAAATGAAGGAATGAAGTTACCTTGTGTTTTTCTTCTGCACGGGTCCTACACCAGTCTGAGGGGGCGGAGTCGCGTACCGCACCGTCACACTGCAGAGACACAGAGAGACCATGAGTGAGACATGTAGAGAGAGGGGTAGAAACAAGAGAGAAGAAGAGAATGAAGCAGCTACACAGAGAGTAAGACAGAAAGAAGGGAAGGTTGATAGACAGACAGGGAGTGAGACAGGTGAAAAGAAAAACAGGCAAAGAGCTAAAGAGACTAGACAGAAAAATAAAGAAAGACAGATAGTCAGAAACTAGAAGAAGTGAAGAGTGAGACAGGTAGAGAGAGTCAGACAGACAAAAGGAGAGTGAAACAGAACGATAGCAAGACAGGTAGATAGAGACTGAGACAGAAAAGGAGAAAGGCAGGTAGATAGTGAGACAGGTGGAGAGATAGAGATAGAAAGAGAGTAAGACAAAGAGAGTGAGAGATAAACAGTGAGTGAGACAAGTAGAGATTGATACAGGTGGGGTGTAAGACAGGTTTGTGTGAGACAGGTGGGTTGTGAGACAGGGAGAGTGTGAGACAGGTGGGGTGTGAGACAGGTTTGTGTGAGACAGGTGGGGTGTGAGACAGGGAGAGTGTGAGACAGGTGGGGTGTGAGACAGGTTTGTTTGAGACAGGTGGGGAGTGAGACAGGTTTGTGTGAGACAGGTGGGAGTGAGACAGGGAGAGTGTGAGACAGGTTTGTGTGAGACAGGTGGGGTGTGAGACAGGGAGAGTGTGAGACAGGTGGGGTGTGAGACAGGTGGGGAGTGAGACAGGTTTGTGTGAGACAGCTGGGGAGTGAGACAGGTTTGTGTGAGACAGGTGGGGTGTGAGACAGCAAGAGTGTGAGACAGGTGGGGTGTGAGACAGGTTTGTGTGAGACAGGTGGGGAGTGAGACAGGGAGAGTGTGAGACAGGTGGGGTGTGAGACAGGTTTGTGTGAGACAGGTGGGGTGTGAGACAGCAAGAGTGTGAGACAGGTTTGTGTGAGACAGGAAGAGTGTGAGACAGGTGGGGTGTGAGACAGGTTTGTGTGAGACAGGTGGGGTGTGAGACAGCAATAGTGTGAGACAGGTGGGGTGTGAGACAGGTTTGTGTGAGACAGGTGGGGTATGAGACAGGGAGAGTGTGAGACAGGTGGGGTGTGAGACAGGTAGAGTGAGTGCACGAAAAATACAAAAATGGAAAAGACAGATAAGACGTAGAGAAAAAGAAAAAAGCAGAGAGAGATCAAACAAAGTGATAAAGTGATTAAGTTCTTGTTCATCTAATGACACATTGTCTATGTGTGTGTGTGTGTGTGTGTGTGTGTGTGTGTGTGTCGGAAAGTACATGGTGCATCACACACCTCTGTAGGTCTCACACAGGAAGCGTGCAACCGCTCAACATGTTTGTGTTCACAGGGAGAGAGAGAGCGTAAGAGAACCGAGAGAGAAACCTGCTGTTTCTTTAAACAGAGATGTTTAGAGGACATCATTTCACCATCACAGCTCAGAAACTCAGAGCTCAGGTTTATTTCAGGGTGTATTTACTTAGAAAACCATATCCCTCCACAAGTTCCTCACAGCACTGTGCTGGAATGTTCTCTCCTGGTTCCCTCAGGTTCTTCTTCACAAAAACATCTGTATGTCAGTCACCTAACAACCTCCAGGGGAGGTTTGTGTTTAAGATCGTTGTCCTGCTGGAGATCTAGTTTCCACCATATGGTAACTTTCTAAAGCTTCACAGGTTCTCCATAATCCTCCATCCTTATGGTTCCTCTTCTCCACATGATGCTGTTGAGGTCTATGTTCATGTGTTTTTTGTTTTGAAGTCTTGACTCCAGTTGATTGGGTTTTTCACGAGATCAAGAGTAAAAAGCCAGTGATTCTACAATATCTCACCAAAAGTATCTGGATACCTGACTTTTCTGGCCTTATTTGGTTCTTTTCCAAAAGTTGGAGACACACAATTATATCAAGTGTCTCTGGATGCAGGAGTATGAAATTTCCCCTTCACTTGAACATGAAGACCCAAACCTGTTCCAGCATGATGATGGGCCTTTGCACACAGCCAGCTCCATGAAGATCTGCGATCCATGGGTTGGAGTAGAAGATCTACTGCTATAGAGCTCCAACCCTATTGAACACCTTTGAGATGAATCTAAATGCTGACTGCACCCCAGGAACCTCCTCACCTTCTCACCTTCATCAGTACCTGACTTTACTCACACTCTTGAAGCTGAATGAAGCTCCACAAATTCTAGTGGAACATCTTCTCAAAGAATGGTGCTCATTATAGGAGCAAAAAAAGAGACTTTAAAAAGCACGTAGCACT
>MU561045.1:81291-93791 GCA_024362625.1 Silurus asotus | reverse complement strand
GATCATATTATTGATATAAAGTTGACAGTATAGAAATGAAAGGAAATAGGATAAACCAAACATAATTGAAATGGGCTTCGAGCAGAACCCTGAGGAACGCTGCTCTTCGGTACGATTTCTTTGGAAGTGGAACGCTGGCTCAGAACTCCGTGAGCTGAGCCGAGTACTCCTGGGCTGTGTGCTGCTCTGTAATTAGCACGATGCTAGCAGAACCTGGAGGAGACACTCCTGCCAAGAAATCACTCGACCCAAAAAAAGTACACAGCTAACCAGTAATTTGTCTTTCACACACACACAAACAAATACACACACACACCCAACATTTCTAAACAAGGCTAAAGAGAAAAAAACCCACTCAATTCTAAGAAATAATACAAAATATAAAACATGAATACAAACAAACAAACAAATTAAAAAATAAATATTTAAAAGAAAAAAAACAAACATCAGTTTAGTTTTCGATTTAGCATCCGTTTGTCATGGTAATTAGTCATTAGTCAGTGTTTCATCTGCGTTTCGGATCTCAATTCCACTGACACACTAGAGGGAGCTCTCTCTCTCTCTCTCACACACACACACACACACACACACACACACACACACACACACACACACATTGTCCGAGTCATTTTCATCCACTTTGTGCAAAAAAATGTAAATTATAAAGCAGAGCGTAATAATGACTGCAACATGACCACCATCTGAAACCGCAAGCTATAAAACAGCCTTTCATCACCTAAACACACACACACACACACACACACACACACACACACACACACACACACACACACACACTGATGCAAACGTCTCATATCACATGTAACCCCAGGCCACATTACTGAGTGGGGTTTCGGGGTCAGTGAGTGTGTGTGTGTGCGTGTATGTGTGTGTGTGTGTGTGTGTGTGTGTGTGTGTGTGTGTGTGTGTGTGTGTGTGTGTGTGTGTGTGTGTGTAAACTATACTGTACGTTATCCGTGACTCAGTTCTCGTTTGAGTCAACTTTTTAGTATAGAATCTGTTTCATTATGAATCAACAAGGTGAATTGTGTGTGTGTGTGTGTGTGTGTGTGTGTGTGTGTGTGTGTGTGTGTGTGTGTGTATGTTTGTGATGAGGTTTCCTGTAAAAGTCTTTCCTCTGAACCATATAATCGTGTGTGTGTGTGTGTGTGTGTGTGTGTGTGTGTGTGTGTGTGTGTGTGTTAGTCATGTCTGCTCGAGTGTGACTCACTGAACTAAAATGAGAAATCGATCTTTTTTCTCTTTTCTCTCATTTTTCCTCGTCTCTCCGCACTGCTGAGTCACTCTCACTCTATCACACACTCATTTGCTCTTCAGCTTCACCACTTCCTGCTTCCTCAACATGTGACCAGGTGAGGTCTGAGAGGTGAAAGGTCACCTGACCAGACATTGTTCAGGATTTCCTCCTCCTCTCTCTCTCGCTGTATATAGAAGAACAACCACACCAAATTTCCTTCGTCACATTTCCTGCGGAAGCTAAAAAGCCTACTTGGCACACACACACACACACACACACACACACACACACACACACACACACACACACACACACACACGTGGAAAGGGAAGTCCGCTTGGCTTCTGGTTGAACACATCTTTCTCTCTCTTCCCCACTGCCTTACCTCCTCTTTCTGTCTCACTCTCCACATGTGTCACTCTCTCTGTCTCACCCTCTCTTTGTCTCACCCCCTTGCTCTGTCTCTCTCTCTCTCTCTGTCTCTCTCTTCCTCTGTTTTTCTCTCACTCTCTCCCTGTTGCTCTCTCTCTCTCTCTCTCTCTCTCTTTCTCTCTCTCACTCTCTCTCACTCTCTGTCTGTCTAACTCTCCCCATGTCTCACTCTCTCTCTGTCCTAATCTTTCTGTCCAATCGAAATCATTCCCCAAAATCAGCTCAGTTTTCACTCAGAAGATCTCAAAAAACAGCCACAATATCCAATCAAATCCATCCTCCATTTTCAGAAGAACCTGGAAAATCTTTACTGAATGGTTCTGTTGGTTGATGTGACTTTGAAGGACACTGGAGGCTGTGTTTTTTTCTCCTGAAGGCCGTGGCTCCTGGGAGGTAATGTGCTTCTGATTTGAACACAGGTCGCTGCTTGGTTTTTAGCTGCTTGGTAGAACAGATCGTATTCTGGTTTGACGTGGGGAAGCTTCTGCCTGGCCATTGGCTTCTTTATTGTTCTGGTTCTGACTTGGCATTCAGTAATCTTCTGGACATATAGAGTTTTGTTTCTTTCAGGAAATTCAGATTGGTTTCTGTGTAGGGCCTGGGCTTCTGAAGAGACCAGTTAGGCTGAGTTTGTCCTTCAGACCTGGCAACCTTCATCATGAAGAAGAGACAGGGAGTGTGTGAGTGTCTGGAAAAGCTGATGAGAGAATCAGGTGTTGAGTCTGTCTGGTGACATAATCAGATATTAACTCTCTCTCTCTCTCTCTCTCTCTCTCTCTCTCTCTCTCTCAACCTCTCTCAATCTCTCTCTCTCTCTCTCTCTCAACCTCTCTCTCTCTCTCTCTCTCACTCTTTTACTCTTTCTTTCTGATCATGATGGAAGCCTGAGCAATCGATTTTCCAGATCAACATTTTTCTTTCTTTCTTTCTTTCTTTCTTTCTTTCTTTCTTTCTTTCTTTCTTTCTTTCTTTCTTTCTTTCAGACAGTATGAAAGACAAGCATGCAGTTGAACTGTGGCTCAATTAAAGGATATGACAGTACAAATACAGAAACCCTGAGAAAATGATAGAGATGGAAAAGAGAGCGAGAAAGAGAGAGAAAGAAAGAATAGAGAGAGATAGAGAGATCACTATTGACCGCTATTATTGCCTTGTCCTGGCCTTTTACACTAAATGAGAGCAAAAACTGTACAGTAGTTGAGTCCAAAATTCTCATGTCCATAAATCTAGATCTGAGGGTAGTAGCTCAGCGGTAAGACGTTAGACTTTTGATCTGAAGGTCATGAGCTGAAATCCCAGCACCACCAAGCTGCCATGACCAGGTCCCTAAGCAAAGCCCTTAACCCTCAACTTTATAAATGTATAAACTATAAAAAAGCAAAGTAGAGCTAGAGGACATCTGGGAGTAAGGGGAATTAGGGGAACTTGTGCAGACATTGGAAATATGAGTTTAACCCTTTAGTGTACATAAGGGCTGAAATGTACTTTGAGAAATCAGGAAAAGCATAATGACTAAAGAAAATCACATATAAACCTAGAGGACAAGAAATTCAAATAAAAAAAACAAATCTAAAAACTAGAAACTGAATGAGAGGTGATGGAATTGATAGAAACTAAGAAGAAAACAAATTGAGATCGGAACTGGAACTAAAAGTGCCCTAAGAGCAACTATGGGAACTAGAAGCAGTAAAATAACCTAGGTCTAAAAACTATGAAAGAATGGAGATAAACAAGTTGAACTTGATGCTGTTGGCCTGATGGAGAAACGTTCACCATGAACACCATTCAGTCCACCTTGTTACTAATCTGTGTGCCGGAATTACCTTCACAATACCATTCACACAGAAAGAAAGCTACAAAAAAAAAATCTCAGGCATCTGACCTTGCTGTGACCTTGGGTTTGTTTGAATTAGATTCCAAATTTTGTCAGTTTCAGAGATTGACAGTCAGACAACCTGAGACAGTCAGACTAACTCCTCCAGGTAGAATGATCAGAGCTAACATTTATAAGAAAGTCTGGGAACTCTGACTAGGGGAACCAGAACTAGAATGGAAGTATAAGTAGAAATAAAAGCGCTAGAGATATGAAGGAGTCTATAAACTAAAGGACATTGGGCTGAAACCTACACGAACCCGGAGAAAGTAAGGACAATTTATAAGGCACTGAAGGTTCTATAATAAGACTCTGAAGCAACAGAGATGAGATACGAAGGTCACCTGAAGTAGCCAAAGCCAGAACCTGTAAATTCACTAGAAAACTAGAATACAGTGAGAAGACACGAGCAGAATTAACAGTAGAAACTAGAGGAACTAAGGACAGTTCCTGTTTGAAAGGGACTGACCCTGAATGGATGTAAGTGAAACTAAAAAATCTGTGTGTGTGTGTGTGTGTGTGTGTGTGTGTGTGTGTGTGTGTGTGTGTTTGCAGTTCCCACAGGAAGACCCAATGTCACTTCCTGTTAAAACTCACAATGTCAACTTGTCCCTGCTGGAAATACAAACTACTGTCAAAGTGTACCATCCGACACACACACACACACACACACACACACACACACACACACACACACACACACACACACACACACACACACACACACACACACACACACACATTCATTAGTTTTTGACTGTGCTTTAAAAATAAAGCTGACTTGTGGACTCAGATTTAGTCTGTGTGTGCGTGTGCGTGTGCGTGTGCGTGTGTGTGTGTGAGTGTGTGTGTGTGTGTGTGTGTGTGTGTGCACTTATTTTGACCAGTGAAAATACAGCTCTTTGCAATCGATACACACAGCCGAGTGTGTATAAAGTGTCTCCTGTGGCATTTTTGGGATGTGTGTGTGTGTGTGTGTGTGTGTGTGTGTGTGTGTGTGTAAAAAAAAAGAGATTTTCCTCCCAATAGGCAGAAAAATGATATTTTACCGCTGACCCACTCACCACACACTTACACACCACACACACACAAGCTTGTGAATTCTCTAGCAGTGAATGATGTGATGCAATCTCTCTCTTTTCTCTTTCTCTGTCTCTCTGTCTCTCTCTCTCTCTCTCTCTCTCTCTCTTTCACACACACACACACACACACACACACACACACACACACACACACACACACACACACACACTGATACCCCACGGTGGTGGAAAACTGATACACATCGCTTTAGATCTTTGAGGTTCACCAGGGACAAACTGCAGCACCTGGGCTTTCTCTCTCTCTCTCTCTCTCTCTCTCTCTCTCTTTCTCACATACACACACACACACACACACACACACACACACACACACACTCACACACACACACACACACGGAAAGTGCCTAACACACGACCACTCCATGATTTACTTAACATCTGATGTATGTGTGTTTCACACAATTGACTTGTTTAATGTCACACACACACACACACACACACACACACACACACACATACACACACACATCACTAAATTAACATATGACCCCATTAGTAATGAGCTTATATGAATGTAATGTGTTAAATGTTGTCCTTGACTGACCAGTGTGTGTGTGTGTGTGTGTGTGTGTGTGTGTGTGTGTGTGTGTGTGCACGTGTGTGTGTGTGTGTATGTTAAATAAACCCCACCCCCCACTGTATGTATAGAATTTGTGTGTAAAACTAGAACCAGAACCTACATAATCAACCACCCAAGAATTTCACACACTGTGTTCCTATTAAACCCAGTGTTAACACACACACACAAACACACACTCATATACACACAAACACACACACACACACACTCCTATACACACAGAAATACACAGAAACACACACACACACACACACACACTCGTATACACACACAAACACACACACAAACAGACACACACACACACACACACACACACACACACACACACAGATCTTCCTCCTACACACACCCCTACTGGGAGCAGGGGACGATGGGGAAAAAGAGTGTGTGAGAAACAAACTCATCTTTATTGATTTCCTTTGCTCTCTCACACGAGCGTGCACACACACATGCACACATATACACACACACACACACAAACACAAACACAAACACACTTAAAGTTAGGTTAAAACATAATAACTTACATGTTGGCAAAACAGGGGCCTCACACTCCCTCACACACACACACACACACACACACACACACACACACACACACACACACACACACACAAAGTTAATATAGGGGCAAAAAGATCAGATACGGCTAACCTGCTGTGTAGCAACAAAGAATCCTTTACGCTCACAGATCACACACACACTCTCTCTCTCTCTCTCTCTCTCTCTCTCTCTCTCTCACACACACACACACACACACACACACACACACACACACACTTCAGCAGTAGCTCACATTTCATCAAAGTATGTGCAACGTCTTTGAAGTTCAATCACCCGAAAAAGTATTAGGGCTGGTATTGTCCATGTGCATTACCAAGTGCTGTTCCTGGAACTGTGGGATCTTTAAAGCAGTTATTGAACAATAATGTCGAAATTATGTTTATACAATCCTTCAACACAACTACAGACTTGTCTGTAACTATCCATCAGCAATACAGCGAGCAGGAACACTTAGTGTACATTACTTTAATAGTAGAGTAAGTCTTAACAAGAGTCTATAGGAAATAGGGATGAAAACTTTGGGAACCTGGACTTAAAACTATGAGAAGTACAGGTAAGAAGACTTAAAACTATGGAACTAGGTGAATGGGATTGTGTGATGGGAAGATCAGATCATTTAAGTGACAAGGTTCTTTGAATCCTGTTAATCAAAATGAAGAATCTTTTTAGAGTAATTAAGTTAATTTCATGCCTTTGATCAGAAATCAAATAAAATGTTATATTTCAAATAATCAGATTGTCAACACATCAACATACATATATAGTTGTATAATATAATATATATATATATATATACAGTGGAACCCGGTTACCTCGACAACGTCAACGTTTTTGAAGTGGAACCGCCAAATTCTTGCTTTTTAACGTCGGTTATCTCGGTGCAGCCGCAGAAGTTAGTGCACATATGCCTTTTGTTGTTAAATGTTATGCGATGAAGGGGAGGTGAAAGCCGGGCTTGGCGGCGCGGAACGTGTGAAGACCATCCAAAAGCATAGAATGAACACCGGCAGGATCGGGGGGGAATCCGCGATGCGCTTTGGGAAGAAAAGTGTCCCAATTTCAAGCACGTTAATATACTGCCGCCATTTTGATTTTTGTTTATCTCCAGCAACGGTTACCTCGATGCTTTTTGGCGACTCCCTAGGACATATATATATATATATATATATATATGAATAACTGCATAGTATTTATAGGACTCACGTGATAAAAGAACCAAGGCTCAGAGTTGAGAGATGAAATACTAAATTCGGTTTCCTGTACATTACTTATGGAGATTTTGTGGTGCTTTGCGAAAGTGTGTCCAGTAGAAAATGAGCAAATTACTCTTTAAAATGACTCGTTCTTCTGAGTCACATTAAAGACTCATTTAAAATAAACAAATCATTCATGAGCAATTCATCACTACTAAAAACTAAATAAATTTGAGTTGACAACTAGTGAAACTACAAACTAAATGAGATGCTAATGAAAACATAGCAATACAATAGTTAAAAAATGAACTACAAACTAGCAGAACTGGAGCTAAAAAATGACAGTAGTTTAAACTATTCAGAAAAGGACCTAGAACTAGAAACTTAGAGATGAAGTGTAACATAGTAGTGGAACTAACAAAAAAATAGCACTCCAACCTAGAAGAAGTAGAATTAAAAAATGGCACATAAAGCAACTGTGGTAAGAAATGTGCAGAACTAGGACTGTAAACCAGAAAAACTAACAGATATTATAGCTAAACTAGTGAAACTATGGCTAGAATCTAAAACTTGAACTTGGTAAATGAACTTGGTAGAAACAAGCAAGACTAAGACAACTAGAAACAACTGGAAGAATTGCTACAATCTAAAAGAACCTCAACAGCTCCTCTAGTTCTATGACAATTAAATAATGGAACTCAAACTAGAAACTATCAGAACTAGTGACATAAATTAGTGTAATTACATCTAGACTGTAGAGGAGCTAGAAATATGTGGGGATTGTAGTTAACGAGTAATACAAATTTGCAAAAATAGCAGCAGATCCTAGAAGAACTAAGACAAAAAGCTAATGTTAGTTAGACCCCAGACTAGAGACAATTAGAGCTAAGACTGCAATATACAAAAAAAAAGGACAAGAATCTTAAGGAACTTGGGTAAGTCCCAGGTAAGAAATTATAACCTGTAAAACATGTTGGGCTTCAACACAAATGTTCTCAGTTCATCAAAAAGTGGGATAAAGTTCAACTTGAGTATTTCAGTCAGAGCAAAACTCGCTTAGAAACAAAAAGAAGGAAAAAAACAATTGCAAAAAGTAATTAAAAGTGCAATTCATTGTTTGGAAATTAGTGAACAAAAGTTACCATGTGATTAAAGTAGAAAACATTTAAAAACTGGTCACAATTGTGCTGGAGTTAACAAAATCTAAATGTTCTATGCTGCTGCTGTTTCTTTGTGTGTGTGTGTTTGTGTATGTGTGTGTGTGTGTGTGTGTGTGTGTGCACATACATAAGTAAATAAAAAATTCAGTTTTCAGAAGAGAATTGAATTCTGGATGTTTCTCAGATTTTTTTGTAAAAAGGAGATGGTGGGAAAACCAAGAAAAACCTCCAGAGGAAGAAGAGCTCTCTCTCTCTCACACACACACACACACGCACACACACACACACACACACACACACACACACACACACACACACACACACACACACACAATTTGTTGCGTAACATTACACAAACTGGCTCTCAACAAAGCGCCAATATCTTTAACTGCAGCTGGGAGTTTGTCTGCACAAACCAGCTCTGTGTGTGTGTGTGTGTGTGTGTGTGTGTGTGTGTGTGTGTGTGTGTGTGTGTGTTTGGCCTTGGCCAGTAAGATGAAAACCCTCTCTCTTATCAGCAGTATGAAGTGAGGGATCTAAGAGTCTCATTCATCTTCTCTACACACACACACACACACACACACACACACACACACACACACACACACACACACTTACTTTTTAAAAGGTTTTGTATCTTTTGTAGGAACATTAGTTACTGTTCAATCATTTTGAGGACCTGCTGAAAATAAGGACTTTAGACTTTGTCCAATAATTATGAGGACCTGATGACTGGACAGTGTCTAATGCCCTTAATATCACAATGAGGACCTGGTGGTTATGAGAACATAAGACACTGTCCAATTATTATAATGACCTAGAGATTATTAGGACATTTGACACTTTCAGCCATAATTTTTTAGCTTAATTATCTGTAAGACACTGCCCAATGTTCATGAAGACAGATAATAATAAGAACATTTGACACTGTTCAATCAATATGAGGAGTCATTGACCTGGTGATTTTAAGGACATAAGACACTGTCCAATTATTATACAGACCAATTTATTTATGAGGACATTTGACACTGTCCTGTCATTATGCGGAACTATTTATCTAAAATATTTATTTGCAGTCTGGTTTGTTCTGTCATGAAAAAATAGTTTCATATCTGCCTCTGTTTGCTTCTGTGTGAATAAAAGTTTGTGTCTATTTTTACACCTATAAACCCGTGGTGTGTGTGTGTGTGTGTGTGTGTGTGTGTGTGTGTGTGTGTGTGTGTGTGTTTGCTTCCTTTGTGGTTACAGTGCTCTTCTTCAGACAGGAAAGAGGATGTTTGCAGTGAAAGCAGTGGCACTGCAACTCTGAACTCACACACACACACACACACACACACACACACACACACACACACACACACACACACACACACACACACAGAATCCAGTTAAACCATCCAAGACCTTCACCTGACACATTAATGTCCTCCAGCTGTACAAACACACACACACACACACACACACACACACACACACACACACACACTGATCACATCAGGTGGATTTTATAACCATCCCCACTTTCACCTCACTCAGCTATAAACACACACAGCTAGTAGACGATAATTAAATTTAAACACCGTGACCCTGACACTTCCTGCTACACGGGGGTCAGCATGGGGTCACTCTATGCTGGGTGCTTTCACTCAGGTCCTGTAGAATGTGTTTATCCAGTGATTAGCATTGTTTATTTTCTGGAAGGAGAAGCAGAAATGTGAACTCCAGCTTGTAACTGTAGCCACTTCAAACGGAGGCCCACACACTGACTCACGGTGTGTTTAGAAAGATTCGCACGAGTCGGTGTCCTCTTCCCAAAAACACACACCAGATGGACACATGAGAGTGAAAGTGTGTGTGTGTATGTGTGTGTGTGTGTGTGTGTGTGTGTGTGTGTGTGTGTGTGTGTGTGTGTGTGAGTGAAGTGTAGTTTTACAGCCATAGATGGTAGTGTAAAAACATCATGATGGAAAGAATTCTAACTCACACACCTCTAACCCACGTTAGAGTTTAGGGGTAATATGACAGTTTGGTATATAATTAAGTGTAGTTTTTAAGTTAGGATAAAGGGAAATGTTTAGAATTTAAGTTTTAAACTTAGTATTAGATTTAGGATTAGTATTATGATTAAGAATGAAGTCATAGGGATTTAAACTATTAAGACCACACTTAAGTTTACAGTCAAAATTATGATTTAGGCTCAGGATAAGATGTTATTTTTAAACTCAAGAATTTCAATTCTGAATTTTGGAGCTAAAAATAGAATTTATGACAGTTTTGGGTCAGATGAAGTATTTTTTGTGGGGATTTTTGGTTTAAGGTTTGTGCTTACTGCTTAGGTTTAGATTAAGCATTTAGCATTTAGCAGTTAGCATTGTCATGTGGTCTAGCATTAAATGTAGCTCACAGCTAAGGTTAAATGTTAAATTCAGCTCAGGTTTTAGGCTTGAATTGAGGCTTAAAGGTCAACTACTTTGCTTTAGTAATGATGGTGGTTTAAGGTTTTATATTTAGTTTAGGGTTTATTGTAAGGGTATGAATATGTTCAGAATTTATAGATTAAGCTATTGCTTATGTTTAGAGTTAAGACTAAGGATTAGATTTAAATCAGATTTAAATTTAGTGTGATGTTTAGGGGCAGAATTTTTATGGATTTCAGATGGAGTTAGTGATAAAATTTACAGTTTAAAGTTTGACTAGAAATACACGACTAGTATTAGGACAAAGGTTCAGAAAGGATTATTATAATTTGTACCTGAACCAGTCAGCTACACCATTCAATGAAATCTTCACTCTGTAAACACCTAAATTACAAATGTACAAACTTTTTATAGTGCAAATACATTAAACTACTTTATAGAAGTACGTGTCTGTATAAAGGGAGTAAAAATGATAGTCAGCATGACAGCTGGCCCAGAAAATACTTCTTATGCAATAACACATATTGCTCCTTCAATAAAAGTTTTAACGATCAGTCACCTTGAAGGGGAAAAAATAACCACAGTCCATGTACAGTAGTTAATTTAATTCAAATCTATAAAATAAAATAAGACGTAAAGTAGGACTTTTCATCCAGGTCATTGGGTTTAAAGAAAGAAAACCAGAAACATGCGTAGTCAGTAATTACTAGCAGTAGTTTCTGGGAAAACGTTCAATTCGATTCAGCTCAAAGTGACAACAAATGGAACGTCGGTCCGAGCCAGAACCCGAGGTGAACGCCAGACACCGGACCCATAATTCCACATTTCATCAAGCATTGACGGATACACTCAAGTATTCAAGCACATTTTCTAAATTACAGGCTTGTAGGGGAGCCTTGTCGGAGAACCGCAAGCCCTTCAAACCTCTTATTCAGCGTGACCTATTTCAACATGGTCCTGTTACAGAAAAGATGATCGGGTCAATCCGACTCTCTGAACCCGAAAAAGGTGACGCTAACAGCTGCCCCATTTCCATCCCATCTGCTTCTAAAAGATCAGTGAGATTACCAGGTTTCTGGCCTCCAAATGTTCTTCTATATTTCTCAGAAACCCAAAGACACCTCAGGATGGAGCATTAGGCTACAGTAGGGGTTGAGTACGGAGTGTATCTCACTGTACCATGGTGTGTAAAGTGCAGTGGCTTCCAATGCAAACATTCCTTAGGGAGCTTTCTGGCAGAAAGTCAAGTCCACACCCCCATTAGTGGGATCTTTTTTTTAAGACAAGACCAGACAGTTTAACTCCAAGATCCTGTCGCTGTAAACGACTGCAGTCTCACTTACCATGTTCTTTACTTCTGATAGTAAAGTAATCTGATCTAATGTGTATTTTCTATTTAATATCTCAGAGTGTTTTATATCCTCAAAAGTTTGCTTAGTTCCTGTGTGTTTATTGTATAGTAAAGAATATTGTAGAAGTTGTGCAATGTGTCCAACAGTACGTTACATGCTAATAAGCATAAGTGCATATGATTAGAAACAGTTACAGACAAACCTAAAATAAACCCAAAATCCTTGATCATAACCATAGCGCTCAACTTGAAACGCTAATCCAGAACCTAGACTTAGACCATAATCACAATATCTGATAATCCTTAAAATACTAAATTGTAATCCAAGTCCTCAAAATAAATCCTCAACCAAACCAAACAAAACATGCTAACACTAATTCAAAACCCAGCCTTCATTCTTAGATATTTTCTAAGTATTATGTTTTATCCTGAATCCAACACGAATCTCTCTATAACCCGATTCAAATCAGCTGATAACTTATCCTGAAAGTAGGACTAATCCCAAATACTCAGATTATCCGTTAACCTTTATCTTAATCCTCAAACCTAAACCAATACCTGACAGTGAA
>MU561045.1:73791-76291 GCA_024362625.1 Silurus asotus | reverse complement strand
GCGTGTACGGCTGTCAAAGACCTCGGTGTGATTATTGACCCGAGTCTTTCCTTTGAGTCTCACGTGAATAATATCACCAGGATCTCCTTCTTTCTCCTTAGAAATATTGCTAAAATTAGAAATATGGTGTCGTTACAGGATGCAGAAAAACTAGATGATGCTTTTGTAACATCTAGATTAGACTACTGTAACGCTTTACTGTCTGGTGTTGGAGTTTGTGCAGAAATAAGCTTCAGTTAGTCCAGAATGCAGCAGCGAGTCCTCACTAGATCTAGAAAATATGATCACATCAGCTCTGTTTTAATCATCTACACTGCTCCAAATTCCATCTCACACTGATTATAAAATACTACTACTGACGTATAAAGCACTTAACGCTCTCACGCTGCAGTATCTGAGTGAACTTCTGTACCAGGATGATCCTCCACGCCTACTTAGATCAAAAGGTGCAGGCCATTTGTTGGTACCTCAAATAATGAGGACTCCAGCAGGGGGCAGATTTTTCTCTTATAAACCCCACAGTTATGGAACAACCTTCAAATCAGTGTTGGGACTCAGACACAGTCTCAGTGTTCAAGTCGAGGCTGAACACATATTTATTTAGTGGAGTCTTTAGTCAGTAGGTGTTTGTGAGGTAAAGGAGCAGATCTGGAGGGATCATGGATATGGAGTGTTTGGTTCCTTCTGGTTCTCCCTTTTAGTTCTGCTGTTACGGCGAGTCTCAGGACTACAGTTTGCTCTGATCTCCATCTCTACACCCCAACATCGTATATCTGTAATAAATGGACATTCGGTGGAACCCAGATGAGGATGAGGTTCCCTCTTGAGTCTGGTTCCTCTTAATGTTTCTTCGTTCTGAGACAATGTTCATTGTTAAAAGCGCGAAACAAATAAACATGAATTGAATTGAACTGAACTGAATTGAATATATAATATTGTGTTAATAAAATTAGTGCCATTAAATTACATTTGCGTTAACGTTTTGGAAGTTTTTTTTACAGCAACTATAATATTGTACACAATATAGAGAAACAACACAAAATCAATTAGTTGTGTATTAGCGGTACAAATGACTTTTTATTGCTAATAGACATTTAAAAACAACCTAGATAAAATGTCCTCTGTGTGTGTGTGTGTGTGTGTGTGTGTGTGTGTGTGTGTGTGTGTGTGTGTGTGTGTGTGTGTGTGTATTTTCACACACTAATCAGGGTGTGAACCTGCTGTCCTCGCTGTAAATAAAGGCAAACATGCCCAAGCAAGCATGTACACACACACACACACACACACACACACACACACACACACACACACACACACACACACACTCAAAAATAAAATAAAAATAAGTGTACCACCTCATGACTTTTAACCCAGGTAAGACAGGTCCTCAGTTGGTCATGTGTGTGTGTGTGTGTGTGTGTGTGTGTGTGTGTGTGTGTGTGTGTGTGTGTGTGTGTGTGTTTGGTGCTATGGGCTTGTGTGTGTGAGTGGGGGGCTAACTGATTTAATAAGACAACAGCAAAGTTTACAGCTTTGCTTTATTTAAGGAGCTCTGACACTGTAGACTCCTTCCACACATGTTGCATAAACATTTCATTATGGAAAACTTCTACACATGACCATCAGTGTGTGATTGGCAGAACGTGAGCTGTACAAGCTCCTGTGAACTGCATGTTACTGTGGAAGCCCTAACATATCAAAATGATTGCATTAATCTACACCTGCAGTGCTCTCAGAGTTGCTGTCCTAGAGAATGTATCACCACCTAAAGGTCACTAATCAGAAGCCAGGGTTCCACAGCACAGTAGGGTTTCCTCCTGCAGGAATCCCACCATAAAAAACAACCGGATGCTTCAGAAACTAGCTAAACATCTGCATAGTAATTACTACAGGTACTATAGCCACCAGCTTAGCATCTATGTCCAGCGTGTGTTTGTGTGTGTGTGTGTGTGTGTGTGTGTGTGTGTGTGTGTGTGTGTGTGTGTGTGTGTGATGAGACATGAGCAAAGAGTGTGTGAGATCACTGACATATGAGTCAATGATAACACACATTTCCACTTAGAGATTTTCCCTGGACCTGGACCAAGTGCCTGGGCTTTCACTCACACACACACACTCACACACACTCACACACACACACTCACACACACACACACACACACACACACACACACACACACACTTCCGGCAAGAGGTATTTCAGTCACCTGTTTTAATTCCAGTAACCATTTCACACTGTATTTTGAAGGAAATTCTGAACGTTTTTAATTTTATATTAAACATATTTTTTTACATTTCTTTAATGTAAAATAGGACACAGGGAAACAGTGGTTTCTGAGGACTCAGAACACATAAACGGAAACATGGAAATACGTGAACCTTAGAAACTATATACAAGAAAAGAAACTAGGGACAGACACTTGGGGCATTAAAGAATAGGGAGCACTGAAAATAAGGAAATAAGCGGTCATAGGAAACTAGGAAACATACAAAACATGTG
>MU561045.1:63791-66291 GCA_024362625.1 Silurus asotus | reverse complement strand
ATCCAGCTTCTTGATCATCCTCTTTTCCTCCTTCATGGTGTCTCCATCCTCAGCATTCTCCTACTGATATACCCCATGTCCCTCCTCTGCACATGTCCAAACCATCTCAATCTCACCTTGTCTCCAAAACATCCTACATGCGGTGTCCTTCTAATAAACTCATTTCTAATCCTGTCCATCTTTGTCACTTCAAACGAACATCTCAAGTTATTCAGCTCTGCTACCTCCAGCTCCACCTCCTGTCTTTTACTCAATGCCACTGTCTCTAATCCATACAACATCTCAGGTCTCACCACAGTCCTATAAACTTTCCCTTTCACTTTCACAGATACTCTTCATTCACAAATCACTCCTGCTATCACTCTTCTCCACCCACTCCACCCTGCCTGCACTCTTTTCTTCACTTCTCTAACACACTCTCCATTACTCTGCACTGTTGACCCCAGGTACCTGAACTTCTCCACCTTCTCCACCTCTTCTCCCTGCAACCATCAAACATGCGGATGATCCGCTGTGGCAACCTCTAATGGGAGAAGCCCAAAAGAGAGAAAGAAAGAAAGAAAGAAAGAAAGAAAGAAAAAACAGTTTCTTCTGAAGAGGTAACAATATCATCTGCAAACATCATGGTCCACAGAGACTCCTGTCTGACCTCGTCCGTCAACCTGTCCCTCACCACTGCAAACAGGAAAGGGCTCAGAGGCGATCCTTGATGCAATCCAACCTTAAACCAGTCTGTTGTTCCTGCTGTTGTACACTTTCTCCAAATCCACAAACAATGCAACTCCTTCTGACCTTCTCTATATTTTTCCATCAACATTCTCAAAGCAAATAATGCGTCTGTGGTGCTCTTTCTCGGTATGAAACCATACTGCTGCTCACAGATGGTCACCTCTTCTCTCAGCCTGGCTTCCACTACTCTTTCCCATAACTTCATGCTGTGACTGATCAACTTTATTCCCCTGTAGTTACTGCAGGTCTGCACATCTCCTTTATTCTTAAAGATCAGTACTAGCACACTCCTTCTCCATTCCTCAGGCATCTTCTCACCTTACAGAATCTGGTTAAACAATCTGGTTAAACACTTCACTGCATCTCTCCTAAACATCTCCACGCTTCTACCGGAATTTCATCTGGTCCAACCGACTTTCCACTCTTCATCCTCTTAATCACTGCTCTCACTTCCTCCTTACTAATCCTATCTACATCCTGCTTTACCAACTCCACATCCTCCAGCCTTCTCTCTCTCTGATTTTCCTCGTTCATCAGGTGCTCAAAATACTCCCTCCATCTTCTCAACACACTCTCCTCACTAGTCAACACATTTCATCTCCATCCTTTACTGCTCTAACCTGCAGCACATCCTTTCCAGCTTTCTCTCAGTTTTATGCAAGTTATTGCTAGTTTCAGGAGTGTTCAATGGTACGATAGGGGAACATACACAGCTAACTAACATTAAAAAATTGTGCAGCTTGTCATCTGTTGATTTATACTGAATAGATGTATAGAGTTATGAGTATAAATATATATAAACACAAAAACGGTTAGAATGACGTACCTAAGACTCGCATCGTCACACAAAAGCAACCAATTGAATTGCAGACGAGTGTTTGGTTACAAATCAAATACAAATATTTTTTAGAGAATGCATACAGGCTTAATAGAAACTAACATACACCCACACACACACACACACACACACACACACACACACACACAGAATTGGCAGTGACTCTACTATAACGGTTTGAGTTCCAACATCTCTTATGCTGGCACACTTCACCTCACAGTTCTGAAAAGCCTTACAGGGTAAAAACATCTCCATCTTCATACACACACACGCACACGCACACGCACACACACACACTTGACCTCATATAGTAAAACACCTACCTTAGAACAAACACACTGTAGACTGTGTGTGGTTCATCAAACAGTTTAAACTGAATGTATTAAAAAATTAAATGATATTAAAATATAATATATATTTTCTTTTATTTTCTTGAATTTGATAAAGATGAGGAAACTTTTTTATTTATTCATCCTGTTTATGTGGTACTGTGTGCTGTTTTTGTTGTTTTTTGTGCATGTGTTTCTAGTATTTTGTACAGTTTTGTGGTATTGTGTAATATTTATGTATGTTTTTTTGAAGCATTTCCTGCGTTTTTTGTGATATTGGGTACTGTTTTTGCAGTATTTTGTGCTGTTTCCTGGTACTCTTTGCTGTTTTTGTTGTATGTTGTGCTGTATTGTCGTATGTTGTGCTGTTATGTGTTGTGACGGTCTTGTAATACAGTAGAAATGTAAGTTAGTATGTGCTTTAAATATGTTGTTTATTCAGGTTGTAAAAAAAGACTTCAGTGACACACAGTGTGGAAAAGAACACCTACACACCCTACAGAACTAAAGAGTACAGTGATGAGTGTTCACTTGAACACAGACAGACAGACAGAGAGACAGGCAGACAGAAAGACAGACAGACAGAGAGACATACAGACAGAGA
>MU561045.1:53791-61291 GCA_024362625.1 Silurus asotus | reverse complement strand
TGCTGTAAATGTGAATATAAAAATTGACCTGGGAGACGCCTTTCGTAAATTTGTCCTGTCTGAGCTCAGATCCAAACTGGCTCACTATCTACCCTTTTACATTCTTTACTACAAATTGTTTTATGCACATTAGCGAGCTACACTGTATTTAACAATGTGGATTGCTAGGCTATTAGCTAGCCTTTTATATAGTCTTGTTAGCATTCCTCACACAAAAACAAACATCCCTTAAAATTCTAGCTCATAGTGTAAAGGAAGCTAGTTTTCAATACAGGATATAATAATGATAAATAAATATGAACATGGAATGAAAGAAATCTACTAGAACCAACTGAATGTTCTAGAATCTGACCAGGTTATACACAGCCTGTAACACAGCGCAGAGAAAATGAATGTGAAAGAAGGGGCGTGGTCAGATCGGGAGGAGGTTTGTGATTGGCGGGCAGATCCAGGGGACGTGAGTGGTAATCATTACTAACGAGGGTTTAATGTTCTGGTGAGAAGAGGACAGGGATAAACGAGGGAGAGAGGAGAGAAAGTGAGAGAGACAGGGAGAGATAAAACACAGTGTTAGCATGTTAGCGGGTACACTGAAAAACAAAAGTGAAACCTAAGGGAAAATAAAAGACCCTTTTTTGGTCACTCTGTCTGTTATCTGTTACAAGCCCCGCCCCTTTCTTTAAACAGTGTGATGGGACGCAGTCCTGCAGAATACACACATCATTTATCACTTCTGTTTTCAGTTACAAACAGTCCTGCTTTTCCTGACGACATCCATCCTTCTTTCTTACTACAACCTAAAAAATGCTTGGATAGGACGTGCACACACACACACACACACACACACACACACACACACACACACACACACACACACTCCAAACAGCTGACACACTCTGAAAACAAAGCCAGAAGGAAGCACAAGTCCAAATAAGGAAGTGAAGAGGAAGTCATGGACGAGGTAGAGGTTTTACACAGAGCATTACAGAGACACAGAGGGTCAATATTTGTGTGTGTGTGTGTGTGTGTGTGTGTGTGTGTGTGTGTGTGTGTGTGAGTGAGTGTAAGTGTGTGTTAGTCACACACAAGTCAAAGATTAGCCAGTTCTGCTCGGAATGTACAGTAACCCGTTCTACATGTTGATTGTAACTGTATCCATGTTTCATTTAATAGAAAAGTTCACACACTTTTATTCAGTCAGAAGAATCACATCACACCTGCTACTGATACTAAAGAAAAAGCAAACAGATAAAAAGGAAAGAGTGAGAGGGATATCAGTTTTAGAGAGAGATCATGGCTGAACTGGAAACACCGCATGGCAGATCAAAAGGAGAGAGAGAGAGAGAGAGAGAGAGAGAGAGAGAGAGAGAGAGAGAGAAAGTTGGAGGGGGGGGTATGATGTAGTAAACACAGATTTAGGACACAGCCGTAAATGCGTTAAGGACACAGTCCGCTCGTTCATCTCTGTCACTGCTACATTACCATAATTAGCAAACACTACTGTTATGCTCATGTTTAGCGTAGCATCTCTGCCAAAAGTATGGATATACTCATCCTGTTTAGTTTCTCCTGTAGCATGAATCACCGTCTCCCTCTGTCTTTCTAACGCTCCCTCTTACCCTTCCTCTCTCTCTCTCTCTCTCTCTCTCTCTCTCTCTCTCTCTCTCCTTCATAGCACATTCTTTATTTTATACACTATAAATATATATATACTGCATATAAAATAAGTAGATGGCTGTATGGACGCTTGTCTCTCGCTGTATGGACGCTTGTCTCTCGCTGTATGGACGCTTTTCTCTCGCTGTATGAACGCTTGTCTCTCGCTGTATGGACGCTTTTCTCACGCTGTATGGACGCTTGTCTCTCGCTGTATGGACGCTTGTCTCTCGCTGTATGGACGCTTGTCTCTCGCTGTATGTAAACTTGTCTCTCGCTGTATGGACGCTTGTCTCTCGCTGTATGGAAGCTTGTCACTCGCTGTATGAATGCTTGTCTCTCGCTGTAGGGACAATTGTCTCTCGCTGTATGGACTCTTGTCTCTCGCTGTATGAACGCTTGTCTCTCGCTGTATGGACGCTTGTCTCTCGCTGTATGGACACTTTTCTCTCGCTGTATGGACGCTTGTCTCTCGCTGTATGGACTCTTGCCAATCGCTGAAATAATGCTTGTCTCTCGCTGTATGGACGCTTGTCTCTCGCTGTATGAACGCTTGTCTCTCGCTGTATGGACGCTTGTCTCTCGCTGTATGGACTCTTGTCTCTCGCTGTATGAACGCTTGTCTCTCGCTGTATGGACGCTTGTCTCTCGCTGTATGGACGCTTGTCTCTCGCTGTATGGACTCTTGCCAATCGCTGAAATAATGCTTGTCTCTCGCTGTATGTACGCTTGTCTTTTGCTGTATGGACGCTTGTCTCTCGCTGTATGGACGCTTGTCTTTTGCTGTATGGACGCTTGTCTCTCGCTGTATGGACGCTTGTCTTTTGCTGTATGGACGCTTGTGTTGTGTTTTTACTTCTCTTTATCACAATTTCTCTTTCTCTCTCTCAGTTTTTATTTCTTTCTTAAAATATTTATTCTGAAACATCTTTTATATTTCCCCCACACACACACACACACATTTGTGTGTAATTGTGTAGCGTGTGTATTGTGTGTATTTGTGCAACATTGTGCAATTATGTAGTGTATATGTATGTAATTGTGTAGCGTGTGTATTTGTGTGTGTGTGTGTGTTTGTGCATAATTGTGCAGCATTGTATAATTGTGAAGTGTGTGCATTTGTATGTGTGTGCCTGTAATTGTGCAGCATTGTGTAATTGTGCTTAGTGTATATGTGTGTAATTGTTTTATTTAACAAGACGTTTAAGAACAGATTTCTGATCAGTGATTTATTACTGCTGCTGACGATTCAGCTACAAAACAACCAAGAGCCGTGACCACACACACACACACACACACACACACACACACACACACACACAGAGCCACAACACTGGTTTCAACTCAGCCCGTGGCCGGAAAACACACTTCTGCGTTTATTTATTTGTGGGTAAAAGTGCTGAGTTGCCGCTGTTGGAGAATCTCTCATTACGCAGAGGGAGGAAACGTACACTTAAGTGTGTGTGTGTGTGTGTGTGTGTGTGTGTGTGTGTGTGTGTGTGCATGGTCAATGGCTTGGCACATGATTGGAATGTGCTACACACAGTCAGTGGCTTTGGATGGAGAAATAGGTGTGTGTGTGTGTGTGTGTGTGTGTGTGTGTGTGTGTGTGTGTGTGTGTGTGCTCCTCCAAATTGGATAATATGAAATAAAGATCAGCACGAGGTGAAACTCAGTTGCTGAGTTTCCTTATAATCTGACTCCACCCACATGCCACCTGAGCTCTAGGACAGCGCCGTTGCCATGGTTACTTATAAGACCACCCATAAACTGTCATCTTTTCAGTATGTAAAATCTGTTGTTGTTGTTGTTGTTGTTTTGTAGCACTGCCATGCGGATGCAAAAATAAACACCAAGCACCAAGTGATGTTTATGGCGGTTGCCATGGATACAGTGTTTATGGCCCAGTAAAAATGAGGGCCATTTATTTTACACAGTGACGATATCGGCCAATCAGGATCAGACGTTTTTTTTATTTTTATTTTTAATTTTTTATAAAGAGTTGAAAGCGATAGAAGGAAGGAGAAAGATGAAAGGAATGAGAGAGAAAAAGTGAGAAAAGAATATTACAGCAGAATATTAGAGCATTATTTTTTACTTTTATAAGTTGTTTAGAATAAGGGCTTCTCCCAAATACCATAAATGTAAATATGGTTAGAAGGTTTCAGGTTTATCCGAGATTGTGTCAAACTTTAAACTTACTTACAAACACTTGATTTTTTTCCTCAAAAAAATTCAGGTAGCTACAAAAAATTATTTTGTTAGGGGTGGGCGTACAAACTTTTGTGTTATCAGTGGCTTTGCATTGCCACTATCACATTAATAAAAGCAGATCAGTTAAACAGCATGAGATTTACACCGTTATTCAGCAGTGTGTAGATGCAGCGCACCACAGGTTTAAAGAGAACCTGAAAATCCAACTTGAGTAAAATTATAGATACATTACTGCAAAAACTCCTCCAGTACAACATCAAAGTCACCAACACACAGCACTTGTGACTCATGTTTAATGTAGGCTCAAAGATGCACAAGTCTTCAACACCAAAACACATGCTGAGGAAAAGCCGAAAACAGTTGCTTTGTGAGGTTTTATTTTATACAAATCAAATTATACACCATTAACTCTTCATTAACCATCAACACAACAACCTCGTCAACATGCCAGAATGAATCATGTATGAACACACTGTACACCGTACACACTGTACACACAGAACACACTGTACACACAGAACACACTGTACACACTGTACACACCATACACACTGTACACACCATACACACCATACACACTACACACCGTACACACTGTACACCGTACACACTGTACACACAGAACACACTGTACACACTGTACACACCATACACACTACACACCATACACACTACACACCGTACACACTGTACACCGTACACACTGTACACACAGAACACACTGTACACACTGTACACACCATACACACTGTACACACCATACACACTACACACCGTACACACTGTACACCGTACACACCGTACACACTGTACACACCGTACACACTTTACACACAGAACACACTGTACACACTGTACACACCGTACACACTGTACACACCGTACACACTTTACACACAGAACACACTGTACACACTGTACACACCATACACACTGTACACACCATACACACTACACACCGTACACACCGTACACACCGAACACACCGTACACACCGTACACACTGTACACACAGAACACACTGTACACACTGTACACACCATACACACTGTACACACCATACACACTACACACTGTACACCGTACACACCGTACACACCGAACACACTGTACACACCGTACACACCGAACACACTGTACACACCGTACACACCGAACACACTGTACACCGTACACACTGTACACACCGTACACACCGAACACACTGTACACCGTACACACTGTACACACCGTACACACCGTACACACCGAACACACTGTACACCGTACACACTGTACACCGTACACACTGTACACACTGTACACACCGAACACACTGTACACCGTACACACTGTACACACCGTACACACCGTACACACCGAACACACTGTACACACCGTACACACTGTACACACTGTACACACCGTACACACTGTACACCGTACACACTGTACACCGTACACACTGAACACACTGTACACACCATACACTCCATACACACTGTACACACCGAACACACAGTACACACTGTACACACTGTACACCATACACACTGTACACCATACACACCGTACACGCTGTACACACTGTACACACCGAACACACTGTACACCGTACACACCGTACACACTGTAAACACCGAACACACTGTACACCGTACACACGGTACACACCGAACACACCGAACACACTGTACACACCATACACTCCATACACACTACACACCATACACACTGTACACACCGTACACACTGTACACACTGAACACACTGTACACACTGTACACCGTACACGCTGTACACACTGTACACACTGTACACCGTACACACCGTACACACTGTACACCGCACACACCGTACACACCTTACACACTGTACACACCGTACACACCGTACACTCCATACACACTACACACTACAAACCGTACACACTGTACACCGTACACACTGTACGCACCATACACACCGTACACTCCATACACACCGTACACACTGTACACCGTACACACTGTACACTCCATACACACCGTACACACTGTACACACCGTACACACCATACACCATACACACTGTACACACCGTACACACTGTACACCATACACACCATACACCATACACACCGTACACACTGTACACCGTACACACCATACACCATACACACCGTACACACTGTACACCGTACACACTGTACATTGTGTTACTGTGCTGCTAAGGTAAATCAGGTGTGTGTGTGTGTGTGTGTGTGTGTGTGTGTGTGTGTGTGTGTGTGTGTGTGTGTGAGCAGGATTGAGAAATGCAATTAACCAACCAGGACATGACCCAATCCAAAAACAACAACTAGTGAAGAAGTTCTCTCATTTCCCTGGTACTCAGGTCCCCACTTTTCAGCACTTTGTATGAAGTGAGAGCTGGACGAGGAACCGACTTTCATCCTCCGCCAGGAAATCAGCCAAGCCTGAGCGGTTCAGCCATACGAAAGCCATTAACTACACACACACACACACACACACACACACACACGCACACACACACACACACACACACACATATGGAAACAGTGCAGGAGGAATGTCTTCAAGACTTTCACATATTTTATTGGAAAATGAGGCGTGTTTGCTGTAGATCTGTTCAATCTGATCAAAAATAAAATTTTAATTGTATTAAATATCAAGGAAATTATTATTATTTTTTTTTTTATAAAAAAATCTTTCTTTTAGTTACTGTAACCAATCAGGGCACAGATCCCGCCCCTCAATCTCACATCACTAATTTAAAGTTGGTTCCTGCCCCAATGTTATTGTAACCAATCAGTTTCCATCTCTCATGTTATTGTAACCAATCAAAATGTAGTTCCTTCCCCTAATGCAACTCTAAGCATGCAGGTCTCATCTATTATGTTAATATAATCCCAGTTTCCACCTCAATGCTATTGTAAGCCATTGAAATGTAAATCCCTCAATAAAGATATAACCAATTAGATCCCAACCCTAATGAGGATGTGACCAATCAGATCCAACCCTTAATGATGATATGTGGAACCAATCAAATCCCCCAGTGTTATTGAACAGATTTAAAGATAGTTCCTGCCTAAATGTTATTGTAACCAATCAGTTCCTGCCCTTTATTTTAGCGTTACTTTTAATATTTTCCTGTTTTGTTGAAAAATCTGAAATGAATAACACTAAATGTATGATGGCGTTTAGATTCAGTTACATTTCAGATGATAAAATCTTTAGTGCTAATTTTAATCTGAGAACCATCTGAGCAGAACTGAGTGTTGGAAACGGTCAGGAATATGAGAGCGTGAGAGTTAATGAGAACGTACTGGAAATCAAATGTAAATGTTGTTCTTTATAAAGGACACATTCAGCACATCATAATACTGCTATTATACTTATATTTTATTTATTATATATTCCTTTTTCAACCTGAAATCTCTCCAAGGACAATAATCGGATTTAGGATCAGAATATTGCTGGCTACAAAAACGAGAAACTAATGCTAACGCTAACATCTGCGGCTGCTAATGAACACTTGCCAGACTCTAATAGAGAACAAAAGGCTCTCCTCAATCTGCTGTGGCTTTGGCAAAAATATCCGAGCTGCTCTCAAGGAAAACGCTCACCATCAGAAGCCTCCAGCACAAAGCAT
>MU561045.1:38791-48791 GCA_024362625.1 Silurus asotus | reverse complement strand
TGGTTGTTATACTTGTTGTTTTGGGTTGTTGTAGTTGTTTTTGTGGTTGTTGTTGTTTGTGGTTGTTGTGGTTGTTGTTTTTGGTTTTTGTGGTTGTTGTCGTCTTGCTGTTCCACTCCAGGTTGTGGTGATGGTGGTGTTCAGTGAAGAGAGAGTGATAGTAGGAGTGAGAGAGTGAATGAAGCGCTACAGATCAGCGTTAGTGCCAAAAGCATCGTGTAGAAACCTGTCGAGTGTAAACTCTGTGCCGTGTCACCTGCGAGGCCGTAAAACACAGCTGATGAAAAGATAAACAGAGAAAAAAAAACAATATGCACAATTACACAAAGCAGTACAGAACACACCGCGGGCCAAACCGATGCAGATTAACCCTTTACTGCACGCTGTATCTCCACGCCAACGCTACCAACATCCTCACATATTACACATTTTATAACTTTTTATAACTTTACTGAGAAAAAGAAAAAAGGGGAATAACAAAAAAAATTTCCTGTCACATGACCAGGAAATGCTGTTGGCATCTTGTTTCCCTGCAGTCATGTGACATGGTGAAGGTCAGCCTGAGGACACCTTTCAGCAGAGAAATGATCTGAGATAACCTTAGATTTTGATCCTGTAGACACGTCTGTACACTGAATATTCAGTTAAATGATAGAATTTTTTTTTGTCATGGCAACAATTACAATTTTACAATTCAAAAAAAACTTTACTTAATTTATCTTCACTAAAAACATGTTCAGGATCCACATGGGTTATCTAAATTTTGCATCATGGAGTTCCAGGGTTCAGACTTTCAGCTTTCTTGTGGTTATTTATTCCAAGTTTCTAAAGTTCCTTAATTGCAGGTTTCTTAAATTCTTAAGTTCCAAGTTTAGGCTTCTCATATTCTTTAGTTCCAGATTTCTCATATTCCTTGGTTCCATGTTTCTCTGAGTTCTTTGGTTCCAGCCTTCTCAAGTTCCTTAGTTTCACGTTTCTTGAATTCTTTAGTTCAAGTTTTTTGCTTAAAATCTCCAGGATTCTCAAGTTCCTAAATTCTTTAGTTCTCAGTTTTTCATATTCCTTGGTTTCAGTTTCAGGCGTCTTACAATCCTTAATTCCAAGTTTATAGTGTTCCTTATTTCCAGGTTTCTTATGTTCTTATGTTTTGTTCTCCAGAGCTTTTACTAAACCGCTTTAAACCCATGTTACTCACAAATCCAATAATTTTCATCTTAATCTGATTATTAATCTATTTTTCTTTTTTCTGAATTTTATTAGTTTTTATTTTTGTAGGTTTTCTACCTTTGCGAAGTTCTCAGTTTTTTTCCTCTGCACTAATTTGTACTCGTCTGGTGTTTTTATTGATCCAGATCTTTACACACTCTTGTATTTTCTCTCTGTTCCACAAGATAATTACTCAGTTTTACTATTCCCCTCATTTTCCCTCGTTTTCTTTCTGTAGCTATTTTGTTATTTCGAGCTGGAGGTCAGTTGTGTGAAGAGATTTATGTCGCTATTTCCTATGTTGTTCTACACACGAAACACCAACAAATAAAATGGAGATGTTGTGTAAGATACTGTGTGGTGTTGCTGCTATAAAGAACCCTAAGTAGACGCCGTGCCGTTTGGGACGGAGCCCCGGGGCTGTTGGGGCTAAAAGGCTGTGGAGAGATTTGTGAGGTGAACTGCCATCACTCTTTAAAAACGTGTGTGTGTGTGTGTGTGTGTGTGTGAGTGTGTGTGTGTGTGTGTGTGTGTGTGTGTGTGTGTAAGGATGCTTATACATGCTTCAGGAACAAAGCTCTTTTTTTCGGCTGCATTCCTGACGTCCTCATGACGGACCCTGAGGTCATGTATGACAGAGACATGATGAGAAAGTGAGTTGTTTATTTTCTCCTCGTCCTGAAACTGCAGAGCTCCAGAGTTTCACTTCCTGATGATGCCATCAAAAGAATGACAGATGGACAGACAGAAAGAGAAAGAGAGAGAGAGAGAGAGAGAGAGAGAGAGAGAGAGAGACAGAAACTGCCAGAGGCTTCATCTCAAATCACGCGTAACTACAGTAAATATTGTGTCAAAACATAACCACACTGTAGGTGCCATAGTTACCAAGGGAGAGTGGAGGGATCTTGAGGACATTGGCGACTACAGGACATTGAAACTAAGGGACAAGGAACAGAATGGACAAATTAAATCCAGGGGCCGTGATGAAAAATTGAGAAGGAAAACGAGTTATTTGCAGCAAACATTGTGAACTAAGAGAAAAGTGAGTGCTCATAAAGACAAGGGGAAAAGAATAACATACACATCTTAAGGGACATTGAAGATTGAAAGAAAAGGAAATTAGTGGACAAGCAATATTAGGGACTGTGAAGAGAAGAGGACAGAGGGAACTAGTGAAAACTGAAGAGTGAACTGAAAGCCACTGTCAGTGTTGGAACTGTGGTAGGTAGGAAACAGTGAAAACAAGTGGACAAAGGACACTAGAAGACGCTGTAAACCACATGAGTAGAAAAAAAGACACAAGATTAAAAGTAATGGTGCAGAATATGGAACAGCGAAGACAAGGGGACAAAGTAAACTAGGACACAGGTATATACTTAACATTGGAAAGTAGGACACAATGAAAACTAGGGGATAAGGACATTTGTGGACACTAGAAGGTGCTGCAAAACGAGGACAGTAAAAAGAACCAGTAAATAATAAGGGACAGTGTCGTCTCAGAGACGCTCTATCTGCAGGACAAAGGAAACAACATGACAAGGAACACTGGGAGAATCTACAAACTAGGTCATTAAAATAAAAAAGACGTGGGGACAATAAAAGCTGAGGACTGTGTGGGAATACTGCATAAAGGACACTGGAAATTAAAAGACAACAGAATAAGAGGAGAGTAGACAGAGAAACCTGAAAACAAAGGGACAAAGAAAGCTAAGAGACATGTTATCTTGGGGACACTAGATATTAAAGCACAAAGAAAAGTAGTGTGGACACTATATGACACTGAGAAAAAATCTATCTATCTATCTATCTATCTATCTATCTATCTATCTATCTATCTATCTATCTATCTATCTAATCTCCTTTTCTTTCTTTCTTTCTTTAAAAAGATTTGATGTAGTAACGCTCAGCACCAGCAGAGGGCTTCCTCTCTCAGCTCACAGAGTCCTCACATACAGGAAATAAATGCAGGTCCCAGAAACCTGGAAATATTGTACTGAATCCATCTGCTTTCCTTCTGTTCCGTCAGCACACACATGACTTTATTTTCCTACTACATAACCCCAGCCAGCACACACACACACACACACACACACACACACACACACACACACACACACACACACACACACACACACAATTTGTATTGCCCTTGTGTTTCTGAAAGTCTTATATTTCTATTATTTACAGTTTCACCCTCTCAAGCTTTTTTCATTATTTAGTTTATTATTATTAGTCGTTATTTTCTTGTACAGTAACTTGTCATTTATGAATTTATTTGCTATTTTTACTAGTAAAGGTTGTAACTGCGATTAATCCCAGTGATAATATAATTAGCTCAGATTCGTTCACCGACTTTCTCTATAGGTTACATAAATGCAGGTTAGTTTTGGGGGCGTGGTCACGAAGGAGGATGCGTAAGTTGTGTGTAACGGGACACTCGGTTTTAAAGTCACGGTTCAGTTCAGTTCCGGTACAGTTATGGAGAATAAATATGAAACATAAAATTGCTTGTTGTTGTTTATTAATATATAAATATTATTATTACAATTTGTGAAAATAAACAGTTATTTTTTTTATTCAAAATAAAATATCTGCTTAGTTAAAAAAAAAATTATATATAAAAATACAATAGAATAAGTCATTATTATATATAAATAATTTATTATTTTGATTAAATTGAGTATATATCTATATCGCTGGACAGTGACACTCTGCAAAACCGGTAGCAGAGAAATGATCCTGTTATTGCCATCGTTTCTGTGACAGACTCGTGATAAGGATATAACGTTAATTTAATCAGTAGAATTAAATGTGTATTGCATTATTCTGATTTATTCTGTTTTATTTGTATAGATTTTATTATTTGAGTGCGAGGTGGAGACTAACCAAACTTGTGGTCCGCCACTTCAATTCAATAAAAAGAGGCGTGTCCTTTCAACATCTCTAACCAATCACATGCTCCTTCACAGCTGTGGGAGCAGTTGGATGGAGGACATGGACTATAGGTTTTCCAGGTCTTTATTAATCCCTGATAGTTTCCATGTGTCCAGAGTGTATTAATGGTTTCAATCCTTCTTTAATTTTCTACTTCTCCATTTTACCTTCCTGCCTCCTTCAGTCCTCTGTTTTTCATGTTTCCTTCATTCTCATCAAGGTTCTTATGAGATTAAACTCTTAAAAAAGATTTGTGGACACCTGAGTGTAAGACTGCTATCTGAATATCTTTGAACATCTCATTCCAAATTTAGTTTCTATTTAGTGTTATAATTTGGAGTTAGCAAAATGAACAGGAAATAAAAGCACTGCACTCATATGCACACCATCAAGAGTTCTCCACACTCTCTGAGGTAAAGTTTGGTGTTCCACAAGGATCTGTCTTAGGCTCACTGCTTTTCTCTTTATATCTGCTGCCTCTGGGTGAAATTATACATAAACATGGTATTCGCTTCCATTGCTATGCTGATGATACGCAACTGTATATTTCAGCAACGCCTTTCTCTCTCAGTCAAGTTAAACATGCTCCTGAGGTTCCATTGACCACTGTTCCTGCTCCTCCCCTCTTCTTAGATCTGTCCACTTCATCCTGGTCTGCCTTTGGTTGATGTTTTCTTCGATTGGAGGCGACTCTGTGTAGCTGGGGACGGTTTCTCATCAACGCTCTGGAGATCGACGAAATCACGGAGTAAGAACAGGAACTCGGAGGATTTGGACTGTAGTTAATATCATCGGTCTACTACAGTAGAGTCTGCTACACTGACTCAGGACTACAGTTTGCTCTGATCTCCATCACTGCTCAACATCGTTTATCTGTAATAAATGGACATTCGGTGGCACCCAGATGAGGATGAGGTTCCCTCTTGAGTCTGGTTCCTCTCAAGGTTTCTTCCTTCTGCATCTCAGGGAGTTTTTCCTTCACCACAGTCTCCACCGACTTGTTCATCAGGGACAAACTTACACTTATAAAGAACTTATTCATTTTTATCTCCACATCATCTGTGTAAAGCTGCTCTGAGACGATGTTCATTATTAAAAGTGCAACACAAATAAACATGAAGTAAATTAAATTGAATTGATTGAGCTCCACTCTTTTGGAAAGATGTTCCATTAGATTTTGTGGGAATTCATTCGGCTACAAGGGTGTTAGAAAAGTCAGGTACTGATGTAGGTGAGAGGGTGAGGAGGTCTGGGGTGCAGTCAGTGTTCACATTCACATTCATCCCAATTGCATTAAGAGCTCTATAGCAGGAGACCTTCCCCTCCAACCCATGCAAGCAGATCTTCATGGAGCTGGCTTTGTGCACAGGGGCATCATCATGCTGGAGGTTTGGGCTTCAGTTAATGTTAAGGAAAAATGTCATGCTCCTGCATCCAAAGACTCATACATACAGTTTACGATGCTCCTGTAGTGTACCACTGTGTAGCTACCAGCTAATTTAATAGCCTGTAACACAAAGGTCAGGATCACAGTCTCCAACACACACGCACACGCACACACACACACACACACACACACACACATTTATGGATGGACAGTGTGAAGGTAGTTCCATTCTCATCAAAGGTCAAAGATCAGCTGACGTTTTATAGGGTCATCACTCACCCTGATCCCGTAATGAGATTTTTATTAGGCTGAACACACACACACAGCAACAACCTGATCTCTCTCATACACACACACACACACACACACACACATACACACACACACACACGGCATGACACCACAAGCACTTTAAATTTTATTAATCTTATGGAATCTAATATAAAACTAAATGCTGTGAACTCAGACTGTTAGACTTTACTATATCCTGGATCACACACACACACACACACACACACACACACACACACACTATTCTCCCTCTGCAGGTTGTAGCAGTGTGACCCATGTGTGAACTTCGCTCAGATCGATAACTATAAATCGTCTTTTTCTCGTCCTCTGTCCTGTGGCTTCAGTCCCTCCATCTCTTACAGCCACTCCTGCTACTGCCCTCTCTGGGGTACAGGGTATTGGGTGGGATGCTTTTAAGGGGAAAAGTGAGTGAGGGGTTAGAGTGGAGCATGTAGGGGTTTGGGGTATTTAGAGTGGAGTATATAGGGATTTGGGGGTATTTAGAGTAGAGTATAGAGGGGTTTGGGAGTATTTAGGGTAGAGTATAGAGGGATTTGGGGTATTTAGGGTAGAGTATACAGGGGTTTGGGGTATTTAGAGTGGAGCATGGAGGGGTTTGGGAGTATTTAGGGTGTAGTATAGAAGGTTTGGGAGTATTTAGGGTGTAGTATAGAAGGGTTTGGGGTATTTAGAGTAGAGTATAGAGGGGTTTGGGGTATTTAGAGTGGAGTATATAGGGATTTGGGGGTATTTAGAGTAGAGTATAGATGGGTTTGGGAGTATTTAGGGTAGAGTATAGAGGGGTTTGGGGGTATTTAGAGTGGAGTATAGAGGGGTTTGGGGTATTTAGGGTAGAGTATAGAGGGGTTTGGGGCATTTAGGGTGGAGTATAAAAGTGTTTGCGGTATTTACAGTGGAGAATAGAAGGTTTTTGGGGTATTAAGAGTGGGGTATAGAAGGGTTTGGGGTATTTTAAATGGTATTTCAGGGAGTAGTGTTAATAAGGTAGAGGGGGCTTTAAGAGTGATACTGCATGTTAATGCAGGGGAGGTGGTAGGTCAGTGGTTAAGGCATTCGGCTTTGGATCAGAAGATCACAGGTTCAAATCCCACCACCACCAAGCTGCCACTGCTGGACCCTTGAGCAAAGCCCTAAGACCCTCTGGATAAGGGCTCTGGATAAGGGCGTCTGCCAAATGCCGCAAATGTAAATGTAAATGTAATTGTGTTTGGGTGTTTTCTCTCAACCTCTCTCACCTGCTCCCTTCATCAACTCACCCTTTCTTACCCTCTATCCCTTACCCTCTCTTACCCTCCTCCATCACCCTCTTTCACCTGTCCCCATACATCACCCTCCCTCACCCTATCTAACCTGTCCCCATATTCCTTACCCTCTCTAACCCTTCCTTATCAGTCCCTCCTTTCCCTGTCCCCCTCCCTCACCCTCTCTCACCTGTCCCCCTCCCTAAACCTCACTTAGCTGTCCCCCTCCCTCTCTACCTGTCCCCCTCCCTCTCTACCTGTCCCCTCCCAGGAGCTGGAATTCGTGTATAATAATTTATCATAATAATCCCCAAATATATCCTCTGATTTATTCATGTGAGTCTCAAACTGTTGCCTAGTGATTCAGTATAATAAATGTTCTTTCTCACTCTCTCTCCCCTTCCTTATCCCTCTATCTCCATCTCTCTCTCTCTTTCTCTCTCTCTTTCTCTCTCTCTCTCTCTCTCTCTCCCACCTCCATCACCTGCTTTATCGTATACAAACTTTTTATGTGCTGTCTCACCCCCTCACCTCTAACCCCCTCACAAGTGATACTCCTTCACCTGTCTCACCTCCTCACCTCTAACCTCCTCACCGGTCTCACCCCCTCACCTGTCTTACCCCCTTACCTGTCTCACCATCTTACCTGTCTCACCCCCTTACCTGTCTTACCCCCTCACCTGTCTCACCCCCTCATCCGTCTAACCCCCTCACCACCCAAATCTTACTCCTCTTTGCCCCCTCTTTGTACAGTGGGTTAAGTAGAGTGAATGACAGCACAGTGTAACTGGGGGTCAGAGAGGTCTGCTGAGGACATGGGGTGATGGAGATGTGTTCTCTCCTGGAGTAGGGTAAATAGTAGGGTACATCACCCCAGGGGGGCAGAAACTTTACACATGAGCCACACTTCTCTCCTCCCCATTGTATTATGAGTCCTATCCTCCTACAGCTCCTCCTCAGTGACGGCGTCTCGTAAATCCTCCCACACCGTGTTTAATACGATAATATGAAAATATTGTCTTACTCCCTAAAAGCCATTACAACATGAAGGGCTAATAAATTGTAGCAGAAGCCCCCCCGTCTGCCCCCCATCTGCCCCCTTCTGCCTCCATGTCTGCTAGAATAGTGTCTGGGTCAGCTGTGGAAATGTACACTTAATATCTCAAATTTACAGAGTGCAACACACACACACACACACACACACACACAAACACACACACACACATGTGAATTGTAACATAATAATAATAAGATGTATAGAGAGGGATGAGAAGTTTGGATGAGTGTGTGAGACATGAAGGAGCTGCAGTGGAAACTATTTCCTCTCTGTGAACGTTTAAAGCCTGGAGATGGTGGTGAGGTTCAGGAAGAACAGACAGATGGACATTCTGCCATTTTCCACACGACATGATGATGGAAAGTGAAACCAGAAATAAATAAAATAAAATATTACAAATATAATTATATACAAAAATATCATGTATTTCACAGCCATTTGATCAGTACTGCCCCTCCCCCAACATTATATGATCACATGATCACACGTATTCCAATTTTATTATATTAATAAATATGAATAGATTCTACACTGAACTGGTCGTAGAGCGGAATAGAGAGAGAGGCGGGGTCAACCTTAAACCCCGCCCACAGCTCAAACTCACTAGTTTATTTAGAATATATAGGAGACTGATCAGAATACGCTCGATTACTTTCTTTCTCTCTCTCTCTCTCTCTCTTACCCCTTCCTCACCTGTCCTGATCATTAAGAAATCAATTAGAGATCACTAAGAAAAAAAATGAGAAATCACTGAGAAATTACTGAGAGATTACGGAAAAATCACTGAGACATCACTGACAGCTCATTACTCACTGATGAACAACTGCATGTAAGTATAATACAGCAGGAATGCAGGAGTGATGATTAGCCTGAGGGTTTCCTGCGTGGCTGCAGAAAAAAAATAAATAGAAGACAGAGAGGTTTAACCAAACACACACACACACACACACACACACACACACACACACACACACACACACACTTATTATTACTTATTACACTTTTATTATAATAAACAGTTTACCAAAGACAAATTTCGTGCAGCTTTACAAATTCACATCAACACATCATGAAGGGCAGAATGAAGGGCTGCTTAGCATCAGCATGCTAACACCATTCAGCCATTAGCATGCAGCGTGTGCTGGCTTCAGGTCAAGTGGGTTCATCACTTCAATATAAACGAGGCAGTTAGCAGAGCTCATGGTGGGAAGATAAGAGGATCAAAAAAAATGTGCACACCTGCACTGAGGGGTGAGTCCAAATACTTTCATTCTAACACACACACACACACACACACACACACACACACACATATGATATTACCACATATACATCAATCACTGCAGGCCAGGCCTGATCCCAATCTGAGCGGCTGTAGCGCTACCGCTATCAGCACGCATGCAGTGAGCTGGAGGAATGGTGGTGTACGAGAGTGCGGTCTGATAAACACTGATTTATACACAGCTGGGGAATTACAGCGCGCCGTGCTAATGCAGCTAAACACTCCGTAAACACTGAATGTGAGCGCCATTAAACGTGGCATGTGCCGTGACCTGAGGAAGTAAACAAGTCTGTAAACGGTGTAGTGTAGTGTGTGTGAGGATCCGATCAATCCACACACACACACACACACACACACACACACACACACACACACACACACACAGCCTATATGGGGTATAGGCCCCTTTGTTATCATGAGCTAGAAAGGTACACAGAAACTCTGTTTTTGAATAAGACATGATGCCTCAGATGACAAAAAACAACGTGTGACAATTTAGCGTGCTAATATATCTCTAATATTAACACTTTAACGGGTTAATATATCTGCATTATCACTTATATATATATATATATATATAT
>MU561045.1:26754-29254 GCA_024362625.1 Silurus asotus | reverse complement strand
GAAACACAGAGTTACTGATCCACCTACAGACAGTACCATGAGAGATCAGCCAGGATCTGGTCTGGGATGAGAATCTGGAATGGTGTTGGATAAAGATCCTGGATAAAGATCTGTGCTGGTGTGGAATGGAGATCTGGGATGGTCTGTAATGGAGGTCCGGGATGGTGTGTGGTGGAGATCTGGGATGGAACTCTGGGATCGAGCTCTAGGATGGAGTTCTAGGATGGTGTAAGATGAAGAACTGGTATGGAGGGGAATGTAAATCTGGGATTGTGGGGGAATGGAAATCTTGGATGGTGGGAGAAGGAGATCTGGGATGGTGAGTAGGGAGATCTGGGATGGTGTGTGGTGAAGATCTGGGATGGTGTGGTATAGAGAGTTGGGATGGTGTCTGATGGAGATATTGGATACGGCTCTAGGATGGAGTTCTAGGATGGTGAGAGATGGAGATTTGTAATGGTGGGAATGGAAATCTGGGATGGTGGAGGAAGGAGATCCTGGATGGCGTGGGATGGAGATTTGGGATGGCGTGGAATTGGATCTGGGATGGTGTGTAAGAGTTTACACCACACAGCCGTCACTTCTATACCCCCCCCCTCCAAACACACACACACACACACACACTCTTACACCACACCACTCAGACCAAACACCATACACCAGTCACTCCTACACCACACCCCTTACTTTTACACCACACCCAGTCACTCCACACGCCTCACTCCTACACCACACACCCCTCACTCCTAACTCCCCCCCTTCACTCCTACACCACACCCCTCACTCCTACAGAACACCTCTCACTTCCACACCACACACCCCTCACCCCTACACCACACACCCCTCACCCCTAAACCACACACTGCTCACTCCTACACCACACCCCTCACTGCTAAACCACCCCCTTCACTCCTACACCACACCCCTCACTGCTGAACCCCCCCCGCTTCACTCCTACACCACACCCCTCACTTCTGCACCACACCCCTCACTTCTGCACCACACCCCTCACTCCTACACCACACCCCTACACCACACCCCTCTCCCTATGATGTGAGATTATAGGGTAACTCATGTATATATGATTAGTGAAATGAGAGACCTGTATGTAAAGGTCATGTGGTTCAGCTTCATTAATCACATTCCTTGGTGACCTTCTCCTCCCCTCCACATGATAAAGGTGGACGTCTCCACATTTAGCCTCATCTATCAGTGATGTAATTTTACACAGAGCAGGAAGTCCAGAGTGATTAAACTATAAATCAGAGCTTGAATTCTAGAAGGTCTATGGGATACACATTACTGCTATTTCCACTACCATATTATATCCATATATATTTATGTCCAACTGCTGGAACCAAATTCCTTGTGTGTGAACTCACATGGCCAATAAACCTGATTCTGATATATATATATATAAGTAGTATTACTTGTACAATAATTATTTAAATATATTTCTGTGTGTATGTGTGTGTATGTGAATGTGTGTTTGTGTGTGTGTGTGTGTGTGTGTGTGTGTGTGTGTGTGTGTGTGTGTACAGCAGGTGTTTCTAGTCAACCAGCCATTCTTCTAACATTCCCCCACATGGGCAGGGATGAAACAAAAGAACAACAGTGTACGTCTGTGTGCATCTGTGTGTGTGTGTGTGTGTGTGTGTGTGTGTTTGTGCATGTGCCTGTGCACGTATTTAAGTCTTTTTGAGGACCACAAAAGACCAAATGTCCTAAAAAGAACAGATTTTCTTAAAAAGAAATAAACAAGGTTAATAAGGTTACAACAGATGATGTGTAGGTCCTTATAAAGATAGCAAGACCTGTGT
The DNA here is from genome assembly GCA_024362625.1 of Silurus asotus. Lineage (NCBI taxonomy): Eukaryota > Metazoa > Chordata > Actinopteri > Siluriformes > Siluridae > Silurus > Silurus asotus. The sequence continues at coordinate 27,434 of MU561045.1, read as the reverse complement.
GTGTGTGTGTGTGTGTGTGTGTGTGTGAAAGAGAGAGATGGATGAAGCGATGCTGGTTGAGCCCCTCCCCCACCCCACACCCCTCTCCTCGCTCTCTTTCTCTCTCAGATTGCTTTGCGCTGATGAAATTTTAATGGGTCCTTTATAATCGAAATAGCTTAAACACACACACACACACACACACACACACACACACACACACACACACACACACACACAAGTCATACTGCAGATGCTGTTTATAATTTTTTGGGGGTAAATACTACATGTGGATAAGATACTAATGTGTAATGATAATATTAATAATAATAATAATAATAATGAAGAAGACAATGGTGATGATGACTGTGATGATGATGATGATGATGGTGGTGGTGATGATGGTGGTGGTGGTGGTGGTACTCAAGATGTGGTCATTGCTCAGTATCTTTCTGTCACGTGTTGTGTTTGTGCCTCATGACGTGACGTGACGTGACTGTGAGCTGCATTACTCCACCGTTACACACCCAGGAAAGTTTAAGACCCTGCAGTTTCAGGCCATTTACATTCACCATCTACAGCATCTACAAAAAACATCTTCAACTCCATCTACAGCATCTACAGCTCCATCAGCATCTACAGCTCCATCTACAGCATCTAAAGCTCCATCAGCATCTACAACTCCATCAGCATCTACAGCT
>MU561045.1:0-13836 GCA_024362625.1 Silurus asotus | reverse complement strand
AATCACTACACAACATCCACCATCACACTACTGAACTCTACACTACACCGCTAAATCACTACACAACATCCACCATCACACCACTGAACTCTACACTACACCGCTAATCACTACACAACATCCACCATCACACCACTGAACTCTACACTACACCTCTAATCACTACAAAACAAAACACAACACAAAACAAAACATACCCAATACATGTTCATAATAAATACTTTTCTGTTACTCATTACATCTGCACTACTTTTATCTTTATATCATTACTGTACATTCTGCCCATCATTCATTCATTTGTGTATATAGGAGTGTGTGTATGTGTGTGTAGTGTATATTCAGGATTGTGTGTATGTGTGTGTAGTGTATATTCAGGAGTGTGTGGAGTGTATATTCAGGAGTGTGTATATGTGTGTGTAGTGTATATAGGAGTGTGTGTATGTGTGTGTAGTGTATATCCAGGAGTGTGTGTATGTGTGTGTAGTGTATATTCAGGAGTGTGTGTATGTGTGTGTAGTGTATATTCAGGAGTGTGTGGAGTGTATATTCAGGAGTGTGTATATGTGTGTGTAGTGTATATAGGAGTGTGTGTATGTATGTAGTGTATATTCAGGAGTGTGTGTATGTGTGTGTAGTGTATATTCAGGAGTGTGTGGAGTGTGTGTAGTGTATATTCAGGAGTGTGTATATGTGTGTGTAGTGTATATAGGAGTGTGTGTATGTGTGTGTAGTGTATATCCAGGAGTGTGTGTATGTGTGTAGTGTATATTCAGGAGTGTGTGTATGTGTGTGTAGTGTATATAGGAGTGTGTGTATGTGTGTGTAGTGTATATTCAGGAGTGTGTGTATGTGTGTGTAGTGTATATTCAGGCAGGTTCTTCAGGTTCCTGTAGTGGAATAACTGAAGAACCCCTACGGTTGGGGGAAAAATAGTGTTTACATGCAAACACACAAACCGAGCGTCCAGAAATCTGCAGCTTCTTCATTTGTAACTAAAAGAGTGCAGTTAGCAAACATGTGATTCCAGATGTTCTAAAAGCTGTAAGACCTGAAAGTTCTTACAGAGGCAGAGGTGATAATGGGATAAGGAATGTGGGAAGAGAAAAGGAGGAGAATTAAATGATCTAGCAGAGGGACTCTCTTCACATAACTGACACATTCATGTGGAAATCTCAACTCCACATCCTCCTCATGCACAGATCCATGGAGACGGGAAGACCCATCTCATCTACTCGTTTACTAACTCCATCCAAACATCATTCATCTTTCAACACCCAGTTTAGAACCACAGTAGTGCAAAGGAGGAAACTCTTCTTTAAGATGGAGCAGAAGATCATCAGAGGTTCACATGTGCATATAAATTGCATGCATTGCATAAGGAACTGCAGCTGAAGACTTCAAACCATCACCTGCATGTTCTATCACACCTCTGAGACTTCTCCAGGTCTTTCCTAGTAAAAGTGACCTAAACTGAGCTTCTGGACCTCCACAACCATGTAGATAAAACAGGAATTTCTTTTTTTACACACACACACACACACACACACACACACACACACACTGAAGGACTGAAGAATAAGCACATTTATAATTTACTCCATGAAACTGCTTTATACATGGAGATGTTCAGTGTCTCTGATGGACACACTTCTCCTCACATATGTAAAAAAAAGTTATATTATTCCCTGATGAAGTTCTTGCTGCTCCTCACTCAAAGAACGTGTCCAAATCGAGCAGAACTGGGACACGCCTCTGTTCTAGATAAGCTCCGCCCCCTTGTGTGTGACACTCAGAACTTGTAACAGTGTTTAAATCCGTGGCTACGTCTCGTCTCTACAAATTCATTTCCAAATCCACACTGTACAGACCGAACTCTGAGAGCAACTCAGTAACGTGAGACACTTACATCTCAGAGGGTTCCTTCCTGAGGAACCTTTTACTTCCAACATTTTTCTGTGATTTATTCATGGTTCTGGAACCCTGAGGATCTCTCCTGAACCCTGTGTAGATCTTCAGCTCGGATTTTCATTCACTCCTACTAAGAGTAATGGACACTGATGGACCTGCAGCAGATCAGTGGTTTTTGTGGCTGTTGTGGTTTTTATGCTCGAACCTGATTAAAGTCTGGATTATGTGGACGTCTTCGCTGAGACTGAACTCCTGCCTGAGGGAACAAAACCGAGAGCGAGGAGTGAAAATAAGGGCGTTAGGATTATTACATGTAGCACACAATGCAGTGTGTCTCATTCACACACACACACACACACACACACACACACACACACACACACAGTCATTCAGTTCTGCTTTCAATTCAACATGCAGGTTCAATTCTCAGGATCTCCTCTGCATCTGAACCTCATTCTGGTGTTTGAGCTTTTTCAATCTGTTCAACATGAGCAATCAAGTGTGCAATAGAGAGAGAGAGAGAGAGAGAGAGAGAGAGAGAGAGAGAGATGAAGAGAAAGAGACAGCACCCATAAAGAGAAGCGCGCGCGGCTCTGCAATCTGCTGCACTTTCGATCTGATCCTGGTCTCATTGATCAGATCACAAATCATCAGCAACTGATCTGAAGCGCATCACATCAACATTACACCTTAAGCTATAAACAAATCACACACACACACACACACACACACACACACACACACACACACACACACACACACACACATGCGGGTTAAATGAAAGCCGATTCCACACCCGTTGTTGATGTAAATCGAGATGCCGCACACAGGTGTCCACCTGCAGCCGTGGAACATGAGGAGAAGGTGTGAGCAGAAACATGTGATCGCTGCATCAGAAGCAGGAGAGCTGAGGGTCAGGAGGAGGATGAGATGATGAGATGTGAGCCGAATCCTTTCTCTCACCTGAGACACAGACGCGCTGGACTGGAGCCTGGAAACAGTGAGAGTGACGGGTCAGATATCTCCAGATGATGATTCTCTAGATGTTTTTCCAGATGTTTCTCCAGGTATTTGTCCAGATTTACGCTGTCGCGCAGGATATTTTGGGGCAGATGAATGAGAGTGCAGGGATCCGGGAGCGCTGTGATTCCTCCCTGCTGCCGCTCCCTCTCACTCCGCCTGCACCTCCGAAACCCACCGCTAGGGGCCGCTACTAAAACATCAATAGAAATAGAGACGAAAATGTAAATGAACAAAATGAAGCGATACATAAAACTGGATCCTTCTATAAATTAAATACTTCTGATCTCTAAAATCAATTATTTAAACCGTTTACTAATTAAAACAATTAAACATCAATTAATTCAACACTGTTCAGTTAATATTAATTAAGCATTTTACTCAACATTCTTTCGGCGTTTGCAGTAATAAAACCCAGTACTTTCTTTAAAACTGACATTTTTTAACCTGCATCTTATATATATATATATCAATTATGAAATTTCAGCTGATATTATTTATATGTATAATAAGTGATTCTGGCTGGTGACTGTAATAACATTAGGAAAAGCTTATAGATATGTTTAATTGGTGTGTGAACAGAACCTGATAAAACTCTAGTGACATTAAGTAGCTCAGTGATAGTTGTGTGTATGGAACTGACTTTCCACAGTCTGAAGGTCATTAAAGTGCACTAACTGCTTTCCTTCATCCACTGGACAGGAAGTTCGTGAGTCTGCAGAAGCACAGCATGAACTCTCAATGACTAAACTCACTCAGGACACTAAACTGATATCAGGAGTCTTTTCTTCACCTCCTCCATTCGCTATAAAGTTATTGTGTGTATTTAAATCTATTTCATTTCCCAGCATTTATAACATCCCTGGTGTCTTTCAGAAGTCATTAGTATTGTCCTTTTGTCCCTTTTGTTCTTTTTTTGCCTCTGAATTTGATCTGTTTTATACATTTATTGATTGATTTCTGTTTTGGACTTTATTTTATAGCTCTCTGCCCAACAAATGTAGCATTTATAGAACACCAGCGTGACTTTTCCAGGTCCTGGGCTTTAATCGTGATTTTTATTATTTGAATATAAAAACATTTACAGAGACCTGAGCAAGAAAAATAGAAATAACGTAAAAAATAAATATCAGAAAATTTAAAGTGGATTCAGGTGAATTAGGGAACTACTTTCCCATCAGCCACTGCACCTTCTTGTTTCACATCCACAGCTAATTATCTGATTGTGTTATAGACTCATTTTGCACTACCCTCTGTCTCGTTATTGCTCACCCTCAGGTTTCCATGTTCCTGAGTTTAGTTGTGAATCCACCATCACCTCTGTTACACGACTTGTAGATGATTGATGCTGAAATAAAGTTTTTTCTTCAACTAAATTATTTCAGAACATTTTGTAATTGTAATTTTAATTTCTTTAAAAATAAATCTGAAAGGATTCGTGCTCCAGAACATGAAGCCAGAACATTGACTCTGAACATGAACTGTTCTGTATGATTACGCAGTTTTTATTCCCTTTTTAAATTAGTTCTTATATTTGTCTTCATTCATATTCTTTCATATTTCCCTCATATTCTTCTGCACAGTGTTGCAATTTCTTCTCTGGGAAAAGCCTCAACATTTTTGTACATTTATCTGCATCTGTCAGTTTGCACACTGCTGCTATTTAAACTTCTGGTTGATACTAAACTGCATGTTGTTGCTGTGTACCTGCTCTTTGTCATGACTGTAATGTTGTATGTATTTTGAAATGATTTGTTGTATCATGATTGTACATGACTGTAGCATGTTCATGTTGTCAAGTCAAGTTTATTTCTATTGTGTTTATCACAACGGACATGGTCTCAAAGCAGCTTTACAGAGTTTCAGAGTGAAGGTGAATAATGTTTTTATCCCTGAGCATGAAGTCTGAGGAGACTGTGGTAAAGGAAAAACTCCCTTAGATATTATGAGGAAGAAACCTTGAGAGGAACCAGACTCAAAAGCAGAACCTCATCCTTATTTGGGTGACATCATAAGTGTGATTCTAGTCTTTAAACACTACAGAACACTGGAGAGTGAGAACTAACATGAGCACTGGAGTGTGGGATGAGTGATGATCTTTCTACAGTCTTATACAGTCAGGTTAGATTATGGAACCAGGAGCTACTAAACAACTCATAAAATAGCTCAACATCTGAGATCACAATAGATCCAACACCAGCTTCTCCATGCCAGAGCCTTTAAACACTCAAAAAGGTCCAACGTCCAAACTCCATATGAAGTGAAATCCAAATGGTGCTGGTACGTCTCTAGATGGTTCAGGATTCTTGCTGAGTCGGCATGTACTTCTTTAAAGGTCCACAATCTTCATGAGGTGGGACGTAAAGACGATGTTTTAAATGCTAGACCGAGATGAATCCTGGCCCTCTGCACCTGAGAAGGTCAGTAACTGTGAGTTTAGAAGCACTTTGCTGCCACCTTCTGGAGTGTAGAAGATTTTTATCATAAATTAATATACATATAAAAGTGACTATACTCCATTCTTTCATATTTATATTATGTATTTATAATTTTATATATAAAATTTAATATGGATGGAATAAATGATGAGTAAATTATAAATGTTTTATGTTGTCATATCTTTTTTAATTGTATTTAGGCAGATTATGTGACAAGTGGAGCGGGAGAGTGGAGGCAGTATGGATTCTTCTTCCTCTTTCTCTTCTTCTTCTTCTTCCTCTTCCTTTCCTTCTTCTTCTTTCGGCTGCTCCCATTAGGGGACGCCACAGTGCATCATCCGTCTGCATACCACCCTGTCCTCTACATCTGCCTCTTTCACACCAACTACCTGCATGTCTTCCCTCACCACATCCATAAACCTCCTCCTTGGTCTTTCTCTTTTCCTCCTTACTGGTGTCTCCATCCTCAGCATTCTCCTACTGATATACCCCATGTTCCTCCTCTGCACATTCCTCTTTTCCTCCTTCCTGGTGTCTCCATCCTCAGCATTCTCCTACTGATATTCCCCATGTTCCTCCTCTGCACATGTCCAAACCATCTCAATCACACCTCCCTCACCTTGTCTACAAAACGTCCTACATGCGCTGTCCCTCTAATAAACTAATTTCTAATCCTGTCCATTCTCATCACTCCCAACGAACATCTCAACATCTTCAGCTCTGCTGCCTCCAGCTCCACCTCCTTTTTTTTTACTCAATGCCACTGTCTCTAATCCATACAACATCTCAGGTCTCACCACAGTCCTATAAACTTTCCCTTTCCCTCTCACAGATACTCTTCTATCACAAATCACTTCTGTCACTCTTCTCCACCCACTCCACCCTGCCTGCACTCTTTTCTTCACTTCTCTAACACACTCTCCATTACTTTACACTGTTGACCCCAGGTACCTGAACTTCTCCACCTTCTTCACCTCTTCTCCCTGCAACCGCACCCCTCCACTGCCCTCCCTCTCATTCACACACATGTACTCTGTCTTACTCCTACTGACTTTCATTCCCCTTCTCTCCAGCGTGTACCTCCACCTCTCCAGGATCTTCTCCACCTGCTCCTTACTCTCACCACAAATCACAATATCTGGAGGAAGTTTCGATTAAAGTAATAAAATTCTCCATTAGAAAGGTAAAAGATCATAATTGTATTTCATGTTCTCTATAAAGAGGCCATAGTAAGATTATATAATAAACATAAGAATGTTAAAGTAGCTTTGCAACAAATTCATAATTTTATTACTTTAAGAGAGTCAACAAAATACAGAAACTTTAGCAGAATATTCACAGAGAAAACAAAGCTAAATAAACCCAAACACAAAGACCTTCAGTGGTTAAACTCGAGTATCCTGAAGACTCAGGACAAACAAACTCAACACAAAGAACACACAAAAATCAATGGTGAATAAAATACACAAAAAAGTGTTTAATTAAACTTCCATTTGATTAAAAGTACAAACGTATTTGCCTTAAAATGTATTTAAGTATCCAAAGAAATATGATTAATAAAATTAATAAAAACATTTTTTTACACAAGTTACATTTATCTCATTACTGTACACCACTCATAAAAACACATCAGCGACATAAAAGGTAATCTAAATACACACACAGTAACGAAACACTGGTAAAAACACTAAACACATCAACGCAGATTAGGGATTAGGGAGTAGGGATTAAGGGCCCACTGGCGACATCTGGTGGCTAAAAAACAGAAGAACTGTAATAATAAAAACGCTGAATAAGTGATTACAGATTCAGGTTGGATTTTGTCACATATAAAAGACATGCACAGGAAAATATAGTAATTTTGTTTGTATGGAAATTACAATAAAATGTACAGTGATGGAGTTGAGGAACTGATCACTTACAGCATTTATGCATTAAAAGTGTGAAAAGGAGAATAAATTTGGTTTATTTGGTTGATTTCTTGTGAAAAGGTGTTTGATGGTGTGTCTCAGTCACTCTCCAGCATGAGAGCAGTCAGTGTGTTTCTTCAGGGAATGATGACAGTCCCACAGGTGAATCTCATCCCCTCACTACAAAACCATGAAGATAAAACCTTATATTTACTGAAGATCCTGAAATTATTTCTTTCATGTGTAATAAATAAATTAATGAACTGTCTGATGATTAATAAAATTTGAAGCAGGAAGATCAGCTTTAAGTTCTCTTTAATGATTTTATCACTGTTTGATTTTGATGAAATGTGAAGAAGTTCAGATGATCTCAGGATGGTTATATGAGGAAGCACATTAAAGTCCTTAGAAAATTATTTAACACATTAGAAAATATCTTCTGTCTTTAACAAATACAAATGAAGAACAAACAGCTTTTCTTTATAGATCTTTACTTGATTATTGTTTCTAGAGGGAAATGAGGAGCAATGTTCTTGTGTACCTTGTGGACCACCTGTGCAGGTAATATGTGCCACCTCATCACTATTATCACATCTGTTCTGTCCCCAGGGTGAAGATGGACACTGCCACAGATTAGAGTCGTGTTTCCTACACTTCAAATAATCCAGCCAGTTAGGAGCAGATTTTACTCGAGCTTCAGTGTTTTTCAGACTTACACCTGTTCCACAGTTCAGCTCTCGACACACCATGTTTACTGTTTCATCATTCATCTGATTGTGACACACGTTACACGAATATACTTGTGAATTGCAGCACGGCACTTTGGAGTCTTACTGTAGGCTTTATAACCTGTATAGTCTTTTAAAAACAACAATGTGTCTTCTATGTGGAATCTCAACTATGTGCTTGAAATCTTCAAGACGTCCCAGGCTGCCATTTGCTGCTGATCAGTTCATCTTTAATGCACTGGTGGTCAAATGACTGTAAAGTAACCATGACCATGACCATTTCCCTGCCCACTGGAATGAGTGGGTCATCTCCAAACACAGAAAATCATGAGGTGTGTTTGGTCTACATGGCAGTTTGGCTTTGGTTATCAAAATGGCTCTCACACTGGAGGTTCTCTTGGTGGTTTTTATTTTGTATGTCATTGAAATTAATCCCTGTGATGTTATCTTGTGTTCATAGAATCACCGAAATATGCTCACCCAATATTTCTTTATGAAACTGTTCAAGGGTCCCCAGTAAAGACACATGTAGACTGATAGATAATTCTTTACAACAAGCATCACACTGTACCTGAGCACACGACTCCTACATCCTCCTGGTGTCCACATTCACCCTCTTCACACAGCAGAAATCTGCAGTTCCACAGGGATGTTTCATTTCCCTCACACTCCACCCCACAATCCACCCCCAAACCCAGTTCCAGGATCAAACCAGGCTGGTGTGTGGGTACTGAGGGCCCGTCCACACTGCAGCTGTCTGTACACCACATCTGCATCCTCAATACCCCAAAAGTCATCACACACTGTTCCCAATGAACCACTGTGGGAAACCTCCAGGCTTCCAGCACAGTCTCCTCCAGAACCTACCAGTCTGATGGAGCTGTGGGCTGGAACACACACACACACACACACACACACACACACACACATACACACACATACACACAGACTCAAAGTATGTGGTTTAGTATGAGTACTGTATTATTTAATCAGTAAAAACATAAATTACATAAAAAACCTATAATAATATTGCGGGGATGAGGTTTAATGACCTGTAGCCTAGGACCAAGTCACCATTCAGATTCTTCTGACCTCACTAGGTTATGTATGTAACCCTAGTTTCCTGAGGGAACAAGAGCTGTTTCAAAAACACTTTGGGAACATCTTCGTGAACCAGGAAGCCACAAAATGGGAGCACAATAGCAAAAAAAAGGAACAGGAGAAGGTAAGCGCTGCAGGGAACTAGAGATACATATGTAGCCTAGTGACATTCTCTTTCAGGAACTTGAGCTGTGTCGAAAATTATTTGGGAACGAGTGTCCAATCACACCATACTGACCAGTCCCTGCCTAGAGTGTCTGAGCACAACCTGTATGCAGAACAGAGGAGCCAGGAGTGGCACTAATGTCTAGGGCGTAAAACCTGACAAAGGTCAGCGGGGTGGACCAGCTTGCAGCATTACAAATGACTAGTGGAGGCTGCCATACCCCGGGTGGAATGAACCTTAACTCCGAAGGGAGTGGGTTCCAGAGGACTCATAATACAGACAAATAGCATCCACAATCCATCTTTTAAGCGTCTGCTTATTAGCTGGGAAACCTTTCCTATGAGGGCCATGGCAGACGAACATGGCAGACGAACAGCTGCTCTGACTTGCTCGGACTCATCCTGTGGAGGTACGTGTCCAGTGTTTGGACACAGTCGAGTTAGCTTTTCCTGTTTACCGGCTAGAAAAGGAGGAGGGCAGAATACTTGCAAAACGAGAAGTCATGAGAGAGCCGCAGGCACCTATGGCACATACCCCGGTTTAGGGAAAGGATAGCTCTGGCTATGCCATGGACAAACTCCAGAAGAGACAGAACTATGGAAAGAGCCTGTAGGTCCCCGACCCTCTTAAGGGAGGAAATTGCCCAGAGAAAAGCAGTCTTAAATGACAGACAATGGCCAGGGGCTCAAAGGGGGGTCAGATAGATCCACCAGCACAACGGCCAAGTTCCACAAAAGCACTCTGGGTCATGTCCCGGTCCTCAGTGAGATGGTGTTTCCACAGCGACTGCCTCACTAGCAGGGTACAATAAGCCGCAATAGCAGACATTTACACCTCCAGAGTTGACTGAGCCAATCCTGTGGCAAACTCTTTCTGCAGAAACTCCAGAACTGAACCAACCGGGGCAATTAACAGATGCAATTTAGCGGCATACAACCTTCTCGTGGAGGAAGCTCTGGAATATAGAATGGTCTCTACTACCTTAGTAGAGAGACCAGCTGTTAAGAACTTCACCCCCTGCCTGTTCCCCCTGCCTGGGAGAGAAGATCCCTCCTGGGAGGAATTTCCCAAGGAGGTCACTCGAGAAGGAACAGCAGGTCTGTAAACCACAGTCTGCCTGGCTAATGAGGTGCCAACAGGAGTAGATGAAGAGTAGATGCTCCTGGAAGCTCTAAAACTCCCAGGAGCAGTGCGATAGGGGAAAGGCGTACAGACATAGCCTCAGGCTGGATGAGAGAGAGAGAGAGAGAGAGAGAGAGAGAGAGAGAACATTAGGGGACAGTGCAAATCTCACTAGTCGCAAAAAGATCCACCGGGGCTCTGTAATATCTCTGCCATATCTGCTCCACCACCTCGGGGTGGAGCCTCCATTCCCCAGGCCTCGGCCCTTGCCTTTAAAGGGCGTCTGCTCTCCAGTTCAACCAGGCCAGGAAGTAAACTCCTTTTAAAAACAGGACCATAGGAGGATCTGCCATGCCAGCCTGAACAGGGGGCAAGACTGGAGACCCCCTGGTGGTTGATGTACGAGACCAACGAAATGTTGTCCATACAGACCAACACTTGGCGACCTCTCAGGTCTCAGTGAAAGTGTTCTAGTGCCAAGAACACAGGCACCATCTCCAGGCAGTTTATGTGTCATTGAAGATGTGACTTGTCCCACCGACCTTGGGCAGAGCGGGCACTCATGACTTCTCCCCACCCCGTGAGAGATGTATCCATCGTTAGCTGTGTGCGATGACAAGAAGCTTCCAGGATAGGGCCTTGGGACAGTAATGTAGGTTCTTTCCATACTTAAAGGCCCGAAGGGCTTGCCACAAGAACGGATTGCCCTTTCGGGAGAACCCTCTGTCTCTGAGCCACTACTGAAGGGGTCTCAAATATATAGGAAATATAGATCTTTTAGATCTATTGTGACACACTAGTCTTCAGACTTGATCTGAGACACGATCTCAGGAGTGAGCATCCTGAACCTGAGCCTCCTGAGTGAGAGGATCATGGAGCGCAGATCTAGGATTGGCCGCATTCCGCCATACTTCTTCGAAACAACGAAGTACTGGCAGGAGTAGCCTGACTCTCTGACTAAGGAAAGAACCACCTAAATGGCCCCTTCCCTTAGGTGGGTGCACACTTCCTGTTCCAGGACCAGAGCCTGCTTGTGTCCCACCACGGTAGGTTCACAACCTGTTGAACTGGGGAGAAGGGGACCCTAACTAAATCGAGAAGTCCTTCTCTACTGTTTGCAGGACCCACTGGGATATGTCTGGCAGGCCTTCCCAAGCTGCCAGGAAATCTCTTTTGAGGAATTTCTCGAGGCTGGTCTCTGACCCTCCCAGAGTGGCTGGAGCAGTGGCCTGCAGCCATTGGGGCCTCCTGAGAGGCAGCCAGTCTCCTTCATCCACAGCAATATGTCAGGTGGAAATGGAGGGAGACACCTGCAGGAGGGAAGCTGCACTCTGAGGCACGTTAAGGAGAGTTAACAGCCTGGCCTCCCCATCTGCCCGGAAGACTGATCGGAGAACCAGCGTCTCGTGGCTGGCTTCTGATATTCTCAGAACAGCTTGGGAGTTCCCAAAGACAACAACTCAATGTCCAAGCTGCAGACACGTTCCTTATTCATAATGTGACCAGAGTTACATCATCTTTTGTTGACAAGAACAAGAACTTTTGTTAACAGCCCCCACCCCTGTATAAAAGAAGAGCTGTAGCAGCTGCTTGAGGAGAACAAAAACATATCTACTAATGCCAGGTGTCTCTCTTTTTCTCTGTACAGACAATAGGATAACACCACTCCTCAGTCTCTGCTCCAGCATTATAATGAACCAGCGTAACCATCACTCTTTAAAAATACCTGAACTTTTAGGATGAAATCCTTCCTCAACCCTTTACATTTACACTCTCACCAAAAATCCTAATTCCCTTCCCTTGCCCACCATGAATGCCCTGATCAGGCATCACCTGAAGTTGACCATCTGACAACAAGGAGTAACCCAGGAGCTAGCTGCCAGACTCCAGGCGGCCTTAATCCTGCCCAAGAGGTGCAGTGGCTGTTCACCAAGATGTCAACAAACAATGAGACAGAGGTTTTTCTGCACATGTTTGAGCACACTGCTATGTGGGAAAATTGGCTAACGGCTTTGTTTCCCTCTGGTGTTCAGTTGGCCTTTTATAACGTTCCTAAAAAAGATAACAGAAATTATGATGCGCTAATAGGGGAGATCTTAGTGTGCTATAGACTATACTTTATGAATGTGACCTCAAATTTTCATAAGTAGACCTACCAATTCAAAAGATCATAAATGGGGGTGCTGCTGCACAAAAAAATGGCTGCAGCCTGGAAAACTCAACCAGGAAAGTCACAGAGTTCCGAATTTTCTCACCAACACAGAGAGCAGAGCAGTAGCCAGAAGCGGCGAAACCTGACACATTCACATCACCATCCATTCCTATTGAAGCGTCTCCAGAAGTGCATAGGAAAAGTCTGCAGCTGCTGGTCAGAGGGCGATCAGCTGGTCCTGACTGTAAACAATGGCTGCATGTGTGTGTGTGTGTGTGTGTGTGTGTGTGTGAAGTTCTAAATTGTTCGTGGTCGAGCTCCCGTTGGAGCTGGGTTTTGAACTCATAACCATCTGATCAGTAGATAAATATTTTTTTTTGTTACCGCCTGAGATGTTCTAGAACAGGGGTTTTCAAACGGTGGTCCGTGGTGGGATTGTATGTGGCAATCACTTTTTTTTCCCATAATTTATTTTTCCAAACATTCCAGAATATATGCACATTAGTGGGAAAACTGAATTTAATGAAAATATTTAAGTGCTCACTGTAAAAACTGGCTGCGTGTGTGTGTGTGTGTGTGTGTGTGTGTGTGTGTGTGTGTGTGTGTGTGTGTGTGTGTGTGCGTGAAGTTCTGAATTGTTCGGGGTCGAGCTCACGTTGGTGCTGGGTTTTGAACTCATAACCATCTGATCAGTAGATAAATATTTTTTTTTGTTACCACCTGAGATGTTCTAGAACAGGGGTTTTCAACCGGTGGTCCGTGGTGGCATTGCATGTGGCAATCACTTTTTTTCCCATAATTTATTTTTCCAAACATTCCAGAATATTTGCACATTAGTGGGAAAGCTGAATTTAATGAAAATATTTAAAATATTCAAACTGACACAGGATAGGCTAGCTTTGCACCTATCAGGCCTATGCTTTGCTAACGTTGTGTTTTGCGTCATATACGTACACATTCATTTTGCGTGCGAATAGACCAGCATCTCAGAGTTAAGAAAACACATTATTCAGGTTTTATTGAATAGATGCTTAATACTTTTGGTGAATTGAGAATTGGAGTGAAGCTGTTAGCTAACGTTTCTAACTAAGGTGAAGTTTGCTAGTCAGCACCAGCATGGATCACTTTTTACAATAGTAGGCCACAGAATACTTGTTAGTCAGAATGGTGGTCCCTGGCACAGAACCAGTTAAAAACCCCTGTTCTAGAAGGACATTAAGCACAGATTCATCACTACAAGATCCACTCACTTAACTCAAACACACATCATCACATTCTAGTGAAAATAATC
>MU560820.1:101723-115733 GCA_024362625.1 Silurus asotus | reverse complement strand
AACCCTAATTTCTAACCCTAACCCTAAAACCTAACCTAAACCTAACCCTAATTTTAAAACCTAACCCGAATTTAAAAAAAATTAACCCTAACCCTAATTTCTATCCCTAACCCTAAAACCTAACCTAACCCTAACCTTCACCTAACCTTAACTCTAATCTCTATCCCTAACCCTAAAACCTAACCTTAACCCTAATTTCTATACCTAACCCCAATTTCTAACCCTAACCCTAACCCTAATTTCTATACCTAACCCTAAAACCTAACCTTACCCTAACCTAATCCTAACCTTAACTCTAATCTCTATCCCTAACCCTAAAACCTAACCTTAACCCTAATTTCTATCCCTAACCCTAATTTCTAACCCTAACCCTAAAACCTAACCTAACCCTAACCTTAACCCTAATTTCTATCCCTAACCCTAATTTCTATCCCTAACCCTAATTTCTAGGCCTAGCCCTAAAACCTTACCCTAATTTCTAACCCTAACCCTAATTTCTAAATTTAACCCTAACCCTATTTTTTATCCCTAACCCTAACCGCTAACCTTAACCCCAAACCTAACCCTAACCCTAACCGCTAACCTTAACCCCAAACCTAACCCAACCCCTAACCCAACCCTAACCCTAACCCCTAACCCTAACCCCTAAACCCTAACCCTAACCCCAACCCTAACCCTAACCCTTAACCTAAACCTAAACCTAACCCTGATTATAAAACCTAACCCTAACACTAATTTCTATCCCTTACTCTAATTTCTAACCCTAACTCTAAAACCTAAACTAACCCTAACCTTAACCTAAACCTAACCCTTATTCTAAAACCTAACCCTAACCCTAATTTCTATCCCTAACCCTAAAACCTAACCTAACCCTAACCTTAACCTAATCCTAACCTTAACCCTAATTTCTAACCCTAACCCTAAAACCTAACCTAACCCTAACATTAACCTAAACCTTACCCTAATTCTAAAACCTAACCCTAACCCTAATTTCTATCGTTAACCCTAAAACCTAACCTAACCCTAACCCTAACCTTAACCTAATCCTAACCTTAACCCTAATTTCTATCCCTAACCCTAATTTCTAACCCTAACCCTAAAACCTAACCTAATCCTAACCTTAACCCTAATTTCTAACCCTAACCCTAATTTCTAACCCTAACCCTAAAACCTAACCTAACCCTAACCTTAACATAAACCTAACACTAATTCTAAAACCTAACCCTAATTTCTAGGCCTAGCCCTAATTTCTAACTTTAATCCTAACCCTAAAACCTAACCCTAACCGCTAACTTTAACCCCAAACCTAACCCTAACCTTAACCGCTAACCTTAACCCCAAACCTAACCCTAACCCTGACCCTGACCTTAACCCTAACCCTAACCCCTAACCCTAACCCCTAACCCTAACTTCTAACCCCAACCCCCAACCCTAACCCTAACTGTAACCCTTTAACCCTAACCCTAACCCTGACCCTGACCCTAACCCTAAACCCAAAACCCTAACCTAACCCACTAACCCTAACCCCAACCCCTAACCCCAACCCTAAACACTAATCCTAACCCTAAGCCCTAACCCTAACCCCTAACCCCTAACCCTCCCCAAACCCTAACCCTAACCCTAATCCCCACTCGGATTTTGGCATGGTGCCTGGAGCTGCGGCTATTTCCCCTAACCCTAACCCCTAACCCTAACCCTCCCCAAATCCCTAACCCCAACACCTAACCCTAAACCCAACCCTAACCCTAACCCTAACCCTAATCCCCACTTGGATTATGGCATGGTGCCTGGAGCTGCGGCTATTTCCCCTAACCTAACCCAGCCTGTGCCACCCCGAGTTGCTGCGCCTACACCCACTTCTGCACATTTCCTGAAGAGTAGAGCCAATTTTGGAAAACGGAAAAGAAAATGATGGAAAAATAAAGCCAGTTTGGAAAAAGGAAAAGGACATGGAGAGTCTAAGCCTGATGATGGACGGAGAAAACTAATTAATAATAATTAGAGTGTTTGGAACAGCACTGAGTATGGGGGTGCCAATGTTTTTGAGCAGTGCTGTCTGGGGGTGCCATTAGTTTAAATTTCATGGCATGAGTAAAGCCAGTTGGAAAATGGAAAGACGAACTGAACAAAATAAGGAAAGAGAAAAAGCAAAAAATGAAAAAGGAAGCCAGTGGGCTAAGCGCTAAATAGCGAAGACCCAGTCACTTGGAGAACGGAGCATCTCGTGGAAGGGGATTGAAGCCAAAATGTAAAGCCAGTTTGGAAAATGGAAAAAGGAAAAGAAAATGGTAAGCCTAAGCCTGATGAAGGTCTAAATAAATGGAAATGTTACTTGATGAGAGAGTTTGGAACAGCACTGAGTATGGGGGTGCCAATGTTTTTGAGCAGTGCTGTCTGGGGGTGCCAATAGTTTAAATTTCATGGCATGAGTGTCCATTATTAGAAAAATTATCTAAGAAAGTGGAATGTTCAATGAGCACTGAGTTTGGGGGTGCCATTTTAACCAGTGCCATTTGGGGGTGCCATCGGATCAATTTTGAACAAAAGAAGGAAAGCGAAAAAAAGAGAAAAAAAAAACTGAGAAAGGAAGCTACTGGGCTAAGCGCTAAATAGCGGAGCATCTCGTGGTGGGAAATTGAAGCCAACAGGGGAAAATGCAAAGCCAGTTTGGAAAATGAAAAAGGGAAAAGAAAATGGTAAGTCTAGCCTGATGAAGGTCTATATAAACCGAAACGTTGCAACAGACTTACCATTAAATGACGTCATGGGGATTTGTAAAAGGGCAAATAATCTGCTGTAAATGAACAAAATCAGAAGTCGCTAGCTAAAATGAAAAAGGGAATACACCCTTCATTTAAAAGGACAAAAAGGGAATTGATTACTAGCAAGGGGGAAAGAAATGGGCAAATGTCCACTTCTCACTGGAAACACAAAGAAAAAATGCACGATAAAAGGGCAATTTTCCTGCCAATTATAACCCGCAGCAGCAAGAGAAAGAGAGAACGGGCAAATGTCCACTTCTCATCCGAAACACGAAGAAAAAAACGCACGATAAAAGGGCAATTTTCCTGCCACTTATCACCAGCAGCGGAGATGGAATGTGAGTGCTTAGTGACTTGGAGTAGGCCAGTGCACAACATAGGCTCCGGGCTTGTCTATGTCTGAGTTTCCTCACCAATCCATAGCCCTAACCCCTAACCCTAACCTTAACCCCTAACCCTAACCCTAGCCCCTAACCCTAACCCTAAACCCTAACCATAACCCCTAACCCTAACCCCTAACGCCTAACCCTAACCATAACCCCTAACCCCTAACCCTAACCCTAACCCCTAACCCTAACCATAACCCCTAACCATAACCCTAACCCCTAACCCTAAACCCTAACCCTAACCCTTAACCCTAAGCCCTAGCCCTAACCCTAACCCCAACCCCTAACCCTAACCCCAACCCCTAACCTTAACCCTCCCCAAATCCCTAACCCTAACCCCAACACCTAACCCTAAACCCAACCCTAACCCTAACCTAACCCCCACTCGGATTTTGGGATGGTGCCTGGAGCTGCGGCTATTTCCCCTAACCTAACCCTCTAACCCTAACCCTAACCCTAACTCTAACCCCTAACCCTGACCCTGACCCTGACCCTAAGCCTAACCCTCGAACCCTAAGCCTAAACTTAACCCCTAACCCTAACCCCAACCCCTAACCCTAACCCTCTAACCCTAACCCTAAATTTGTATTATATTATATATTTACTTCTTTTTCCGTCTTTGTACATTATAAATGTTACATACTCATTGGATTGTCCAAAAACAATTGAGTCTATGCAACTGACGACAAAAAAAAAGGGGGGCGGAGCTTCCACTTTATATAGGCTGCAGCTGCAGGCAGACACACATGTGCCAGACTGATCTATGCAGCACAACTTCACTTACTATTGAGCTTGTCAACCCACACTTATTTTTGACATATTTATTGACTTCTCATTGTCTTTTGAATTGATTTCATTTAAAAGTATCTGATTTGTAAAAAGATTTTTTATTTTCTTATTTCTTTTTTTTCAGAAAAATGGCAGGTCGTGCCTGAAGAAGGTGTAATAAATACCGAAACGTTGCAAAACTGACTTGCCTTGTTACTTTTACCCACACATTTTATTCACATTTTTATTTTATTTTAAAATGCCTTTTGATTTTGAAAATACGACTTGTCAACACAGACCATTTCCTACAACTAATTGTTTCTACTCACCCCAGACCAAATTGGCATCACCCTTGGTCCTATCAGAGGAGTAGCTCCTCTGATAGGACCAAGGCTGATGCCAATTTGGTCTGGTGATGTGGCTGATGTGGCTGAAAAATATAGACCTCAACACAGCACAAAAAATTACCCTCAGCTCACAACAGTAAGACATTTTTGGAACTATGGGGAACGCCCTTCCGGACAGTCTCCAGAAGGATTCACTTATTCCTCCCAAACTCTAAGACCTGCACTTAGATCCAGGAGTGCAGGCCCTAAGGTCGTGAATTTTCATGGACGGGGTTAAGGAGATAAAAAAAATGCCACAGAATCTCTTCCCCTTATTAGTAATGGCCACTCCCCTCCACTGAGCCCGATTACAACATCCCCTCAGCAATACAACTTTGCATCACCTACACCACTCCCACAGAGAGCCCCCAAAAAATCCATTAGGTTGGTTAAACAGTACCTAAAAGACAAAATCCGGTCGTAGTGAATGTGGATGACATCTCTGATATTTTCTCAATTAGTGTATGTCCAACACCACAAGGGGAAACTGAGTTAACTACTCTGGTAGCCATTCCCAAGCCTCGAAATACTGTTCATAAGGAACTGTCACAAATTGTAATGGTACACCCTGAAACATACAATCCCCAACTCGACCAGGAAACTGACCAGAACATTCAAGTAGCTACAGCCGGTGATCTATCGGTGGACTCCCTGCTATGCATCTCTGATCAGGATGTAGAGCAAAGCCCTCTACCTGGGCCCCAATTGACCCCAATTGTAAAGCCAGCTCCATCGCCTAGAGTGTTTAAAGCTACCAGACATTTAAATGTTTCTAAAAAAAATGGGAAGTTGGACGTTTTGTGCCAGAAAAAAGTGGTGTATTGTGGGTGACTCAAATTTGAGTAGGATTCCTCCATATGACCTGGAGGACCTACAAATTGATAGTTACCCAGGGGCCACATTCAGGCATGCGGAGGCATTCATTTCTATAGCCAGTGTAACGCCCCTTTAAGTTAGTCAGCACCTTGTGGCTTATTTAAATGCCCAGGTGAATTAGACAGAGGGTAACATGGACCAGTATTCTAGATTCGGAGAGAGCAGCAGTGAGAGACTAAATAAACAGACAGACAACAACGATGAGGTTAAATTATAATAAAGATATTATATTGTAGTGAAGAGAAAATTAAATAAAAGAAACCAATTAATGCTTCTCTTTTAGCAGAAACACAAAATAAAGAAAATAAAGAATTCTATAAACTCAGATCACTTATTCTTTAAAGAATGCAAATAGAATTAACCAAATTAGTCTCTATATTTATTTCTTTTTTATATTTATATTAAGATTTATTCTCTTTTTAATCTAAGCCAATCTAATTTTACTTTGAACCCCTTTAATCTCAACTGTTATACTTTGAACTAAATTTAGAATTTGAGAAATCCTTCCTAGTTAAATCACACCTTTTATAATCCCAATAACTCTTAACTTGGATAGAACATTTAAAATGGGCAAAAAACTATTCTTGAAACCTGCAAAGATATAGGACTCAATTTAACAATGTATGCCAACCGTCAATAATCACAATGACCCTTAACCTTAAACTGTAATGAGCAATCAAGTGGAGTAAATAATAATGCCACACAATTCAACAGTCAAAAAATTAAACAATTGTGATGCATAAATTCGATAGATCTCTTTCCTTTCAAACACCAGTCTTTTGATTCGAAGCGAACAGTTTGTCCTTACCGGAATAATGCCACACAATTCAACAGTCAAAAAATTAAACAATTGTGATGCATAAATTCGATAGATCTCTTTCCTTTCAAACACCAGTCTTTTGATTCGAAGCGAACAGTTTGTCCTTACCGGAGTGATGTTAGAGGAACAGTTCAGGCCTACCGGAGTGATGTTAGAAGAACAGTTCAGGCCTACCGGAGTGATGTTAGGGGAACAGCTCAGGCCTACCGGAGTGATGTTAGAGGAACAGCTCAGGCCTACCGGAGTGATGTTAGAGGAACAGTTCAGGCCTACCGGAGTGATGTTAGAAGAACAGTTCAGGCCTACCGGAGTGATGTTAGAGGAACAGTTCAGGCCTACCGGAGTGATGTTAGGGGAACAGCTCAGGCCTACCGGAGTGATGTTAGAGGAACAGCTCAGGCCTACCGGAGTGATGTTAGAGGAACAGTTCAGGCCTACCGGAGTGATGTTAGAAGAACAGTTCAGGCCTACCGGAGTGATGTTAGAGGAACAGTTCAGGCCTACCGGAGTGATGTTAGAGCAACAGTTCAGGCCTACCGTTCTGCTGACCAGAAAAAATATAGTCCACAAATGATTGAGGGAAACAACCGAAGAGTTCATGTCGGGTCAATCTGTCATTTTACTTTTTTTTATTATTTTTTTTTTCAATCCAGGAAAACAAAGTAGTGAATCCACTGAAGTCCTCAGATATCCTCGTTTCACTCGGCTCGCGATTTTGTTCCATGTGGTAACAAACTTAGTCCGTGTTGTTGCCAAATCCAAACTTTAACCAATTCTACAAAAAAAGACATTCACTTCAAACTAAACTAACATTTTACTAGAATTTACTTCTATTTTTTTTTTTTTTTTTTTTTTTTTTTTTTTTTTTTTTTTTTTAATTCTCAAACGCGTTTTTTTTCTTTCTGAAATCTCCAACAATCCTTAGTATTCCTCTCTTTTTTTTTCACGCTGTGTCTGAGTCATTCCTCGGCAATGAGTCCTCTCACTTCATTGGTCAAAATCTCACACTCTCTTAAAGGAGACACGCTCAGTAACGACCAAATACATTTCTCACATTCAGAAAATAAAATAAATATACATATTTATTCAATTATAAATGTTTTTTTTTCCTGAGTTCAGTCAATAAATTTCTCCTTCCTGTTTATTTAGTATCCCTTACCCATTTACTATTTATTTATTTATAATCACTCTGGGTTTCACCAGCACACAAATGTTAATGTTAATGGGATTAAATGCACACATTTAAAGGAACATGCCATACTTACCTCTGCTACCAGATATCCAGTTCCAGGTCAGCCAGGATCAAATTCACTGGACGCCAAATTGTGCAAAAGCGACGTTGGAACACTGGTGTAACCACCTAAACTTCAAAGCCCTGTAAACCCGAAGAAGGGACTACAGAGAGGTCTTGAAGTGATATATCTTTTGAAACACTTCAGACCAACAAAAGAACAATACAAGGTTTTAAACAAGGGCTTAGCGTTTATCCCCACGCCAAAAATTAACAGGGACACGAAAAAACAACTCTGTGCAACTCGACATGCAACTGTATCACAGAAAACTGTTATTACTGTCTTATTTCAGATACAGGGGAGGAGCAGAGCCTCTTCCCTTTACTCCAAAAGCCGTGTAGACCCCTAGTCTGTCCCAGGTCCCTAATCAGGTCAGAAAAGTAATCAGGGCCGATAGATATGCATTTAAAAACCTTTCATGGAAATATTCGCAAAAAACGAAACCTTACTATCATAGAGAAACGGGCTTTAACCCAGCTCCAAAAGAACAAAATCGTGATAATTAAACCGGCAGATAAAGGCAGTGCGGTAGTAATTATGGATAGAGCATCCTATATTCAGGAAGCTTACTGCCAATTAAATCAGTCGTGCTACTATCGGAATCTAGACGAACCTCTATTCCGAACAACAGGGTTAGGGTTAGGGTTAGGGTTAACTACTTTTACTAGTATTAGGAAAATACTAGTAAAATTTAATGAAGATGGTTTTATAAACCAAAGGCAATTCACTTACCTGTTGGGACTGGACAATCCACGGCAGAGACTTTTTTACCTTCTTCCCAAGATCCATAAGGACCCTAAAACATGGAGCATCCCATTCGAAATGCCCCCGGGCCGGCACATTGTCTCCGACTGCGGTAGCGACACATATGCTACAGCGGAATATATTGAACACTTCCTGAACCCCCTCAGTACCAGACACCCTAGTTAAATTAGGGACACTTACGACTTCATGGACAAAATTCGACACTGCACTTACCTGTACACTGTCTTATACATGTTACCTGTACACTGCTTATACACCAACACAGATACATCGGCAGGAATCAAAGCCGTCCGGGAATGGTTGCGCTGTGTGTAATGTGCATGTAAATGTAAACATCTCTACCTTTCTCCTCTCCATCATATCAGCTCCCCCTCTCCCTTTACCAGTCATAGTCCCAACATTTACCCACCCAAACCTCCACTCTTTACCACTTCTTCTTTCCCTGCTGTCTCTGTAGAAGTCTTCCTCCTCTCCTTCTCCTCTTTCGGCCAACAGTAGCCCAATTTCCACCAGTACCCTGTTGGTTAACGATACCTGTGGTGGTCGTTGGTAACCCGGGCCTAGACCGATCCGGTATGGAATTCTAAATCGTGATCCGCATATTTGTTTGCCACATGTTTTATGCTGGATTTCCTTTAAAACACAAACCTCCACATATATCTGGGCTCGAGACAGACACTAAAAGTGACCTGACTTGTGCAACCATAATGGCTGGATTAGCAGGTTTTTATTTTCTGTTTGATGGAAAAAAGATAATTACTTAACTTTTATGTCCACAGAGCAAAAAAATCAAAACACTGAACACAAGCTTTTATCCTAAGAGCACACAGTTACATAACAATTTCCACATTTAAAATTACAACTTGAAACTGATTTAGATTTAAGTAATGACAGAAAAGCACGATCAATCAACAGCATTCTTTCTCTCACACTGAAGGTTATTTAAGGTCATAAATCCAAATTGGCTGATGTGTAAAGTTGTTACAAACTTATTTTGATAGACATTGGGATAACACTAAAATGGACCAGATTTGATAGTAATTAGTCTCCCATATGTGTGGTCTATGTTCTTCTATACAATTTATTTTTTCCTTTCAAAAAATGGAAAATAATTGAGGCTATACTGTAGTCTGCCACTGTGCTGTGTTTCAAAGTTCCCAGTTTTGTACTTCTTCAATTAACCTCATCCAGAAATTCTCTACTTTTTCATGATTTATCATTATCCCTGCTTATTAATTTTTGAGCAAAATATATTTTTTTTATAATCATAAAATATAGGTTTAATTACAGATATAAAAAAACTACAATATTTGTAGTATAATGTACATATAATGTAAATCCTTTACATTATTTGTAGTTCATATTGTTTTAAAATAACTTCAAGAGAAGTAAGAATGTGGCAAATTGGTAAGGCAGTGGGATAAATAACTCCATTAGATCTCAGTGGGCCTTTTACACAGGGGACCTGCATTCAATTCTTATTCATCTTTCGGCTTCTCCCATTAGGGGGTGCCACAGCGGATCATCAGTCTCCATACCCCCCTGTCCTCTACATCTGCCTCTTTCACACCAGCTACCTGCATGTCTTCCCTCACCACATCCATAAACCTCCTCCTTGTTCTTCCTTTTTTCCTCCTTCCTGGTGTCTCCATCCTCAGCTTCTGGGATTTTGAGATAGGCTTGTGGGGCATGTCTGAAGTATAGCCAGAGCTAATAGTAAATAAGATACTAAACTTCTAATTTTATTCATTTTTATTGTATATTGTTTTTAACAATGAATATTGTCCCAAAACAGCTTTACATAGATAAAGAGGTTATAATGTTTGAATGTATAAGTTTTGTGTCTATAATAAAAAAAAAAAAGAGTGAGCCAGTGAAGACTGTGGCAAAACACAAGTCAGGCCAGGAGGGGTCACCGTGGCGCTCAGAAGGAAGCTCACATCATCCCCCATAGCAGGCCAGCCTGGTATGCCTGCAACACACTCATCGAGTGAAGCAACCCGCAGCCTGATAGCCTTCATAGATGCAGCACTTGGGGAGAGATAGCTAGCTAGCGTCTCTACCACAAGCGGCATCGTCCCGTAGCCACGCTACTTATTTCCAATAACATTCAAGCACAGTAAGAAACATTGGAAAAGTACGCGCCACACACGGCCCCCCCCGGGACCCAGACACCTCGGTGCGCAGGTCAGGGAAGGCGCTGAGGCTGTGACACAGGGCGCAGGAAACGCACATCCAGCCCACTGGGTGCGTGCTGGTTCTGCTACACGTTCAGCCCAGGCTGCGAGATGTCCACGGCTCGCTAGCATCCATCATCTCATCCTCCTCGGAGAGAGAGACATGTAATGCTGCGCCACCCGCACCGTTAGAAGACGTAGCCACCAGGCATGCTTTCCACCTCGGAGGAAGAAATACGGAGCACTGCGTTACACACACCGGGAAAAGAAACTGCCAAAAGAGCGCTCTCCCCGGGGAACGGGAGCTCGGCTAGCAGCCGGGAGCGCATAGCCACACGGCTAAAATGCTAACAGCCGATACCTTTGTAAATGTCTGCAAGACAGTTTAACTGTGTTTTGTTGTTTTTTTAAGTTAATTTCATTTCATGGAAATTTAAACAAAAGGTTAAAAATGAAACGTTATGTTCAGAGAATGTGTATGTGTATGTTTCTTTAAACGATGTGATGTACACGTAAAGCCAGTGTTGTGCGCGGGAAGAGGGAATTGTGGGTAAGAGCGTAGCAAAGACATGAACACGTTAAATGCTGATACGAACGGCTTGCACTAATAACTACCATTTATCTGCATGTGGTTCAAAAGGCGCACACGGTAACGGTTAATATTGTGTCTAATATTATAATGTTGTTCATGTGCTGTTATGTAGGATGTGTTAAGTATTATATATATATGTATATAAATGTATTGTGTTTGTGGATGTTTATTGTGATTGTGAGATGTGTATTTGAATGTTATATGTTTATATTTGTTATAGTTTTCACGGTGTTTGAAGAGAGAGTGAGTAAATAAACTCGAACAACATCAGTATGATGCGTGGGCATTATTAATTGAACCAGTGCAGCTACAACCTTTGAGCACTTTCCAAAATCTCTCCCACCTTATATTTTTTCACATGCTGTACATATGCTACATATTTATCTTCACTATTTGCACAATTGCTACTTTTTGCACTTCTGGTAGATGCCAAACTGCATTTCATTGCTGTGTACCTGTACAATGCAATGACAAAGATCGATCTATCTATCTGTCTATCTGTCTATCTATCTATCTATCTATCTATCTATCTATCTATCTATCTATCTATCTATCTATCTATCTAGGGTTACCCTTGCTTGCAAAATTTTACCGTATTTCACGAGCAAATTTTGAAGGCACGAGCGAACCCACGCTGCCGGTTCCCCACTTTCAGCCGAGGGTCGCATTAGTCCCTTAGTTGATGACGCATCACTCGGTCCTTCTCGTTGTTCAGTGCATCAAAAACTTAACTTTTTATAGTCTTATATTTTTATTTCACTAGAAATCTTGAAAAATGTCTCCCAAGAAAATTTGTAAAGGTTCTGGGGAAAAAAAGGAAATCGAATTACCATGGAAAACAAGGAGGTTATGAGCGTGGTGTAGCTTTGTGCGTCTCACACTCGCAATTAACAACTATCACATGAGTAAGTGTTAAATTATGTTTACATTACAGTAATTTGTGGTGTATTTGTTTGTTATAATAGGCTACAAATACTTTTTAAGTGCAGAATTAAGCGATCGAATGAGGTTTCGGAACGGATTAAATCACTTTTACATTCATTCCTATGGGGAAAATTTGTTCAAACATACGAGTAAATGGACCTACGAGCAATTTTCAAGAACGAATTATGCTTGTACAATGGGGTTTTACTGTATCTGGACTTCTACTTAAGTAAAGTGTGTGTGTACTTTCGCCACCTCTGCAATGGCTATTGTTAAAAATTCAACTGAAAAAATCTAAATGTATTATTTTGTAATAAATCCTGCCCACAAATCACATCTTACAAGAGACTGAAACCACTCTTGATTAACTACCGTATAGAACTAATTATCACAAAACATCTAAACAACATCACAAAATCAACAAGTTCTAACTTGGTAAATAAAATAGTAGACAAAAGTCAGGATCCATATTCAGTGTCGTGGCTCCAGTCATTTACTGTCGGTGTGACCCTGATGGCTTTCCACATCCGAACGCTGTTTCGGAATGACGTCACTGGGCTCGATGAGGAAGTGTGGAGAGAAGTTGACAGTGCGGCGGTTCCTCATGTTCCGGGCTGCATTAATCTTTAATAAAGTTCAAGCGCTTCAGTGCGGAGTGTTCTGAACTACTGAGCTGTAATTAGTGCTCCATTTAACAGTAGTCATTCAGAGAGAGAAGTTTGTCCAGGCTGAGCGGGATGGAGGTCCTTCACCTGACGGAAGACGAAATGGCCGAAGTCAAGAAGAACGTGAGTGAGGTTCATCAGAGTGGTGAAGCTGGGAGCAGATCCAGCGCCGGGATTTGGTCCAGAGAGAGAAAAACCTTCTAATAAGCATGTGCATTAAACCAGCAGGCGCTCGGCTGAAGTTCAGCTCAGTTTTAGATCTGATTAATTTTTGCTGTAAATACGGAGGTTTTAGACTTTTAAAGCGGGGGCGCGCATTTCCTCTCATTAGCGCGTGCAAAAGAAAAAAAATAGTTGTGGTTTACAGGTTAGTCAGGCTGCGTCATAACATCTGCTCATGACGTCACGCAGACTTCCGACCAATCATAGTTTTTGTAGTCGTGGCCTAAAGTGAGAGAGACAGGTAGTGTGTGTGTGTAAGAGAGAGAGAGAGAGAGAGAGAATCAGTGTGTGTGTGTAAGAGAGAGAGAGTGAGAGAGTGTATCAGTGTGTGTGTGTGTGTGTGTGTGTGTGTGTGTGTGTGAGAGAGAGAGAGAGAGAGTGTGTCAGTGTGTGAGAGAGAGTGTCTCAGTGTGTGTGTGTGTGTGTGTGTGTGTGTGTGTGTGTGAGAGAGAGAGAGAGAGAGAGTGTGTATCAGTGTGTGTGTGTGTGTGTGTGTAAGAGAGAGAGAGAGAGAAGCAGTGTGTGTGTGAGAGAAAGTGTATCAGTGTGTGAGAGAGTGTATCAGTGTGTGTGTGTGTGAGAGAGAGTGTATCAGTGTGTGTGTGTGTGTGTGTATCAGTGTGTATGTGTGTGTGAGAGAGAGAGACCACAAGAGAGTGTATGTGTGTGTGTGTGTTTGTGTGAGTGAGAGAGAGAGAATCAGTGTGTGTGTCTGAGAGAGAGTGTATCTGTGTGTGTGCATTTGAGAGAGTTTATCATAGTGTGTGTGTGTGAGAGAGAGAGAGAAAGAGAGAGAGGGAGAAAGTCTATCAGTGTGTGTGCCTGAAAGAGAGAGTGTATCAGTGTGTGTGTGTGTGTAAGAGAGAGAGAGAGAGAGAGAGAGAGAGAGAGTGTATCAGTGTGTGTGTGTGTGAGAGAGAGAGAGAGAGAGAATCAGTGTGTGTGTGCGTGTGAGAGTGTTTCAGTGTGTGTGTGTGAGAGAGAGAGTGTATCAGTGTATGTGTATGTGTATGTGTGTGTGTGTGTGTGTGTGTGTGTGTGTGAGAGAGAGAGTGTATCAGTGTGTGTGTGTGTGTAAGAGAGAGAGAGAGAGAGAGAGAGAGAGAGAGTGTATCAGTGTGTGTGTGTGTGTAAGAGAGAGAGAGAGAGAGAGAGAGAGAGAGAGTGTATCAGTGTGTGTGTGTGTGTAAGAGAGAGAGAGAGAGAGAGAGAGAGAGAGAGTGTATCAGTGTGTGTGTGTGTGAGAGAGAGAGAGAGAGAGAATCAGTGTGTGTGTGCGTGTGAGAGTGTTTCAGTGTGTGTGTGTGAGAGAGAGAGTGTATCAGTGTATGTGTATGTGTATGTGTGTGTGTGTGTGTGTGTGTGTGTGTGTGTG
>MU560820.1:73099-83351 GCA_024362625.1 Silurus asotus | reverse complement strand
ACACACACACACACACACACACACACACTCTCTCTCTCTCTCTCTCTCTCTCTCTCTCTCTCACACACACACACACACACACACTCTCTCTCTCTCTCTCTCTCTCTCTCTCTCTCTCTCACACACACACACACACACACACACACACACACACACACACACACTCACTCACTCTCTTTCTTTCTCTCTGTCTCTCTCACCCACACACACACTCACTCTCTCTCTCTCTCAAACACACACACACACACACACACACACACACACACACACACACACACAAAAAAAAGGTGTGATGAATGTCAGTGGTGTCGGAGGTTGTGGTTGGCACTCACATTCGGCTAAACATCTCCATCTGTGTTCTACTATAGAAATTTGAACAGGTTTAAAACATGGAGGTAAATAAAAGAAGACAAAATATTTATTTAAATAACAGTTACAACATACAACAAGTTTTACACTACAGAATAAAAAGAACAAAACCAAGCACTAATAGTAATAAGTAAACAAGTAATTATCTTAATAAATGGCATCAAATGAGACTAATGACATAACATCACCTATACTGGCTTTCCTTCTCAATCAATTCCTCGATGTTCCCCCTACAAAATCTCTGATGTTTTGTGCACTGCGCCCCGCTGAAACAGGCTCCTCAGCTGTCTTATACCGCTCGCACTCTTTTATGCCTTGCTTTCTGGGAAGGTGGAATTCACCAAAACTGTCCGACTCAACATCAATCAACAGCTCCTCTTGACAAAGCAAGTCAAACTCTTCATACAAACAAGATGCTTTCCTGGATTTTAAAGTTATTTTTCTTTGCCCACAGATAAATCCACTGGGGTTTCCTCTGACCTCAAAGATTTTCTAAACTTAGATGATGC
Organism: Silurus asotus; assembly: GCA_024362625.1. Classification (NCBI taxonomy): domain Eukaryota; kingdom Metazoa; phylum Chordata; class Actinopteri; order Siluriformes; family Siluridae; genus Silurus; species Silurus asotus. Next base: position 82,473 of record MU560820.1, on the reverse strand, counting down.
ACCTTAATTGTCTGTATTCTTTAATTGATAGTGAATCTTCCTCTGGACTTACATCATGTTCTCAAGATATATAATTGATATCCAGCAATTAAAGTATGTTAATTCAAAAACTAACAATTAAACATATAAATGTAACAGTCACTTACCCATGATGACTGTTTTTCACTTAATTTATGATGCTTTTTATAGCAGGACTTATGCCAAAAACTAGAACACACTAGGAGAGAAATCATCATGTATCAGGGCATGTTTAGGCATTAACATGAGATTCTACACCTAAACCTACAATGAAAACAATATTAAACCCTTATTCTTATTGAAAGTTTAGAGTTAAACAATTGTGAATTCATAGCACAACTTGTTAAGACATTCAGCACACTTGTCCATGCTGCAATGTTGCTAAAGTCATATCATGCTTGCTTGGTGTAAAAAAAAAAAAAAAAAAAAAACATTTGAGAATGTGAAATCATAGTAGAAAAGAGATAAACACATAAACCTACATTATGAGCTACAGTAAGGCAAATAAAATTTGATCCACTGCAAAATTTTTCAAGCTTACCCGCTTACAAAGAACGGAGAGAGCTGTAATCTTCACCGTAGGTACACCTCAACTGTGTGAGACAGAAAAGAATCCAGAAAATTGAATTGTAGGATTTTTAAATAATTAATTTCCATTTAATTGCATTAAAATAAATATTTGATACAATAGATATTGTATAGAAAATGTATGAAATATATACATTTAAATTTTATTTTATAAAAATTAAATTAATATTTAGTACAGAAACGTTTGTTAGCAATTACAGAGGGCAGACATTTACTGTAGTTCTTGACCAGGTTTGCACACACTGCAGGAGGGATTTTAACTCACTCCTCCATACAGGTCTTTTCCAGATCTTTCATGTTTTGGGGCTGTCGCTAGACAACACAGAGTTTCAGCTCCCTCCATAGATTTTCTATTGGGTTCAGGTCTGTAGACTGGCTAGGCCACTCCAGGACCTTGAAATGCTTCTTACGGAGCCACTCCTTAGTTGCCCTGGCTGTGTGTTCCTGTGTGTGCCTGTGGGGTCATTGTCATGCTGGAAGACCCAGCCATGACCCATCTTTAATGCTCTTACTGAGGGAAGGAGGTTGTTGCCCAAAATCTTACGATACATAGCCCCATCCATCCTCCCCTCAATATGGTGCAGTCATTCTGTCCCCTTTGCAAAAAAGCACTTCCAAAGCATGATGTTTCCACCACCATGCTTCATGGTGTTTATACCAAAAAGTTCTATTCATGACCTTCTCCCATGTCTCCTCTGAATCATCCAGATGGTCTTTGGCTTCAGATGGGCCTGGACATGTGCTGGCCTGAGTAGGGGGACCAGCTCTCCTCAGGTCATTGACCAGGTCCTTCTGTGTAGTTCTAGGCTGATCCCTTACCTTTCTCAGGATCATTGATACTCCATTAGGCAAGATCTTGCAAAGAGCCCCAGTCCAAATAGGAAATTGACAGTCATCTTGAATTTTCAAATATTTGCACCAACAGTTGCCTTCTCACCAAGCTGTTTCCCTGTTGTTCTGTAGCCCATCCCAGTTTTGTGCAGGTTTACAGGTCCCTAATGTCCTTGCACAGCTCTTTGGTCTTGTCCATAGTGGAGAGGTTGGAGACTGATTGATTGAGTGTGTGGACAGGTGTCTTTTATACAGGAAACGATTTCAAACCGGTGCAGTTAATACAGGTAATGAGTGGGGGATAGGAGGATTCTTAAAGACAAACTAACAGATCTGTGAGAGACAGAATCCTCGCTTTTTGGTAGGTGATAAAATACTTATTTCATGCAATAAAAGGGAAATTAATTATTAAAAAATTATACATTGTGATTTTCTGGATTTTATTTTAGATTCTGTCTCTCACAGTTGAGGTGTACCTACGGTGAAAATTACAGATCTCAGAAGTTGAAAAATCACTTGAAAAATCGGCAGTGTATCAAATACTTATTTGCCCCACTGTATATAATCAGTCAATAACTATTCAATATATTTGTTTAGTCAAAGAAAATTTGTGATCATATTGTAAAAAAAAGACCACTTACAATCATTAAAGAACATTTATGTTATATAGCTTACCATTTGATATATAGCAACAAATGTTTATTTAAACATTGCCTATTAATAGAGAAAACATCTCATTAATTAAATACTTTTGTAAACAGTTTATTTATTTTGAAGTATTCAGATGCGCATTGAGGTGAAATTAATGACTTGCTGTCTATGCGTATTAACGGACATCTTAAATAAAGAATACATATAATTCTTTTTAGCACTTGCCCAAACAAACACCTGTAAATATGTAATGCTGGCATACATAGGTATAATAAAGATCATTTTAGGGGAAGCCAAGGAAGAGCACCACAGACACATTATTTGCTTTGAGGATGTTGATGGAGAAGTATAGAGAAGGACAAAAGGAGCTGCATTGTGTGTTTGTGGATTTAGAGAAAGCGTACTACAGGGTGGAGAGAGGAGTTGTGGTATTGTATGAGGAAGTCTGGTGTGTCAGAGAAGTATGTGAGGGTGGTGCAGGACATGTATGAGGACAGTGTGACAGCAGTGAAGTGTGCAGTAGGTACGACAGACTGGTTCAAGGTGGAGGTTGGACTGCATCAAGGATCGGTTCTGAGCCCTTTCCTGTTTGCAGTAGTGATGGACAGGTTGAAGGACGAGGTCAGACAGGAGTCTCCCTGGACTATGATGTTTGTGGATGATATTGTGATTTGTGGTGAGAGTAGTGAGCAGGTGGAGAAGAGCCTGGAGAGGTGGAGGTACACGCTGGAGAGAAGGGGAATGAAAGTCAGTAGGAGTAAGACAGAGTACATGTGTGTGAATGAGAGGGAGGGCAGTGGAGGGGTGTGGTTGCAGGGAAGATTTTAAGGGAAGCATATTTAATATTTTCATTAACTGTAAATATGCTCAATACACTCATCTCTCCCAAGGAAAGTGCTCAAGAAGTTGTCTGCTCATATAACAGCAACTCCAGTTGCACTTTATTGTTTTAAGTTTAATTTTAGAGCATTTTAATGAGTACAAGCAAATATACACAAAGTATTACATCCCTTACTGATAATGTGCATTTATATTTTAAATCGTTATTTAAATCAGCTTTTGTAATAGTATACTATGTATAATACACTGGTCTGTAAAATAAATGTAAACTAAATTAAATATTTTATAAGTATTATTTTACAACAGGTCATTACAATACATTTGTCTACATTCTTTTAGGTTTTAAGGTATACCTCTCATCCCTTGTTGAAAACCTGCAGGTTCAGTGAAAAATGTTTACAAATGCTATCTACATATCTGGCAAAACACTGTAATTATCTATAGTACATCATCTCAAGGTGCATGCAGAGTTCACTGCATTCATTTCCTGAGAACTGAGATGGAAAAAAGCCAGATTGCTAACTGATCTCGCAAATCTGATTTGTAAACATTTTTCAAAGCAATGGCACAAGACACAATGTCAGACAGTTTGTTATTATGCAATGTAAAAATATTTTTAGTTCATTCAGTTTAAAATGTGGTAGGACAGGTTAGAGTCAAGAGTCAAGTCAAGAAGGTTTTATTTTGCTTTCAACCCTATACAGTGGTGTAAAAAAGTGTTTGATTTCTTCTTTTTTTCATCTTTTTCATACTTTAATGTTTCAGATCATCAAACTAATTTAAATATTAGTAGAAGATAACAAGTGAACACAACATGCAGTTTTTAAATGAAGGTTTATATAATTGAGGGAAAACAAAATTCTAAACTACATGTCACCGGACCGTCGTAAAAAGCATTTCACTGCAGGCCTCACTGGAACTCTGCCATGCATCTCTTATAGTGGAGTCATGAACACTGACCTTAACTGAGGCAAGTGAGGCCTGCAGTTGTTTGGATGTTGTTGTGGGTCTTTTGTGACCTCAAATCAATTCAAATTAAATTTTATTTGTCACATACACATAAATACAGGGTACGACATGCAGTGAAATGCTTTTTACGACGGTCCGGCATGAGGGAATAAAATGGGGTGAAAAAAAATATTAAAAAAAGAAAAAGAAGGCAGATAAATAAAGTATAAAAACTATATAAAAATAAGAATATATAAAAATATGAAGATATATATATACAAAAAAATGCTTATGGCAGTGAGCAGTTAAACAGTAAACAATTTAAGCATGGTTTTTGATTGTCCATAAAGTGTCTGTGTGCGGTATGGTGTGGTGTAAAGTGTCCATAAGTGTCCGTGTGCGGTATGGTGTGGTGTAAAGTGTCCATAGGTGTCCGTGTGCGGTATGGTGTGGTGTAAAGTGTCCATAAGTGTCCGTGTGCGGTATGGTGTGGTGTAAAGTGTCATAGCGCAAAAAATTAGATGTGTGCAGGGAAAAAGGTCTGATGATGCAGAGAGTAGGCCAGTTTTTTTAGATCCTGGGTGTTTCCTGGTTCAAACTCCAAATGGCCTGCGGGGAGAAGCTCCTCCTCATTCTCTCTGTGTTCGCTTTCAGGGAGCGGAAGCGTTTCCCCGAACGCAACAAAGAAGGTCCTTCATAATCTTCCTGGCTCTGGTCCGGCACCACGTGCTGTAGATGTCCTGCAGGTCAGGGAGCTCGGTGTGGATGGTACGTTCAGCTGAACGCACCACCCTCTGGAGGGCTCGCCTGTCCTGCATGGTGCTGTTCCCAAACCAGGAAGTGATGCTACCTGTCAGAACACTCTCAATGGTGCACGTGTAGAAAGTCTTAAGCACCCGAGAGGGTAGTTTAAAGTCCCTTAAGCGTCTCAGATGGTACAGATGCTGCCAGGCCTTCTTCACGGGGGTGTTGATGTGACAGGACCAAGACAGGTCCTGTGTGATGTGAACACCCAGGTACCGGAAACTGTCCACTCTCTCCACTGGTGTCCTGTTGATGGTTAGCGGTTGGTATGACAAAAAAAAAAAATCATACATTGTGATTTCTGGAATTTTTTTTTTTAGATTATGTCTCTCACAGTGGACATGCACCTGCAATGACAATTTCAGACCCTCCATGATTTCTAAGTGGGAGAACTTGCAAAATAGCAGCGTGTTCAAATACTTATTTTTCTCACTGTATATATATAATATACAATGTAAAATTAGTTTCTACAATTCATCCCTAATAAGCAAATCAGGGAACTGGGGCAGGAAAAACCTTCTGAGCCTTCATGAGGAAGAAACCTTGAGAGGAACCAGACTCCTCCTCCACACCACATTGTTGAGGTTATCACCTGTTCATGGTGATTGTAGTCCTGAGCCACTTTCAAATGTTTATATTCATTACAATCCAAATCCATCTTCATGCTTCTTGAGTTTGAGTGGATTTTATTATAAATCTGTGAATAATTTCCTGAATTGCAAAAAGAGAGAAACACTTCTCCTTTTTTACAGACAGAGTCAGCAGTGTTTTCCACTTCTAACGACAGCTTCTCAATCACGAGTGTGTGTGTGGTTTCAGGGTTTATGTAATTATGTCACTATGCTGCAGTGATTCTCAGTCAAGCTCCTGAAGAAACAGTGCAGGATTTTCCCTGGTTTCCAGTTAAATATGATTCAGAGCTGTTTCTCACTCAGCTGTAACTCTGCACTTCTTCACAAAGCAGATTCTACAGATGATGTAAGAACAGATGATGTAGAAACAGATGAACTGTAATTTCCCGACTATTAAACGCACTCTTATATAAGCCGCACCCACTGAATTTCACAAAGATGTTTATTTTTAAGATAAATAAGCCGCACCTGTCTATAAGCTGCACCTGTCTATAAGCCGCATGTCTTCACTGAAACTAATGAACTTTACACAGGCTTTAATGAAAGACAGTGTCTGTTACACGGCTTGTATCTAAACAGTAGCTACTAAGAAAGTCATTGTTCATGTCTTCCTCCTTCCTTTCACAACTATTTCTTTCGAGAGTTTATCTTCTGTCATCGTCGTGCGTTTAAAAATCACCATCGGTGAAGCTTTTCTCTCGATGACGTGCAGCTCAGAACACAGGTGAAGTGTGTTTTCATGGCCGGTTGTTTTCAGCGTGACGAATGATTCACATTTCCTGTAGACAGTCAGAGTGAGCGGCAGGTCAAACCTCAGAGGAACATCATCCATATTTATGATGTGGTGCGGCCCGATTCAGTGGCTGATTTAATATAAAGAGTTTCATTGGTTCACCTGAACCCGTTCTGTGATTTCATTGGTCTAATGTTTTGGGGTTCAGTTTTTTATCTTGAAGTTTGTGAAACCGAGAAAAACACAGGAAAAATCCCTAAATTAGCCGCTTCATTGTTTAAGCTGCGGAGTTTAAAGCATGGGGAAAAAGTAGCAGCTTATAGTCCGGAAAATACGGTAATAGCAAATGTTGTAGGAACAGATGTTGTACTAGCAGATATGATTAGTATGATTAGATATACAGGATGAACAGATGCTGTAGGAAGAGATTATTTAACAGTTGTTGATGTGTTGCAGGTGGTGTTTGAGAACAGTGCACAGAGCGGAAGGATGAGGGTGTATGTACATGGTGGTGTTGGTGTGAGTGTGTGTGCGCACGCTAAAATCTCCGGATCCAGTAAGTCACTACTTCACCAGTACAGTAGACAGTCATCTCCAGCTGTTCCTCACACTGTACTGCACATCCAGGGGGAAAAATATTTTAACTCTGTCATGTTGTTGATGAGACATTAACATCATCCCTTCTGTTCATACACAACATTATATCATCTGATTACACTGAGAAAACTATTTATACATTCAAAATTAGAACTGTTTAAATACAGTTTTATATTTGTATTTATTATATTTCTATTTTTCTAATTAAATAAAATGTATATAATATAATATTTACAGTGCCTAGTCTTTTATAGTTTTTGAGACACATCACATTTGGACTCATCTGTCCGAAAACTTTCTTTTGGTCATTCACGCTCCAGTTCTTGTGTGTTTTTGCCTTTAACAAAAAATACTTTATTTAATGAAAACAAAAGGAACATGTCTGTCCCACAAACTCATAAATGACTCAGTGTTTATACACGTTTCACAGTCGCTTTTCCACAGAGGAATTTGTGTGTTTTCTACAGATGCAGTCAGTCACTTTCTGCTGATGGTGCTGTATGATTTGCTGGTGGTTGTGGTGTGTGTGATCTCTCTGGTGCTCTGCACGCGCTCAGTACAAGCTGGCATGCGCCTCATCAACGTGAGTCACTACTTTATCTCTTACACACACACACACACACACACACACACACACACAATACAGGAGAAATGAGTCTTACACAAATACTCACAAACATTACAAACTGTTCAGTGAATAAAGTATAGATAAGGATAATAAGTATAAGTGGTGGTGATGATTGAGGATGAAGAGTGTCAGTGGTGATGATGGTGAGGATGAAGAGTATCAGTGGTGATGGTGAGGATGAAGAGTGTCAGTGGTGATGATTGAGGATGAAGAGTGTCAGTGGTGATGATTGAGGATGAAGAGTATCAGTGGTGATGATGGTGAGGATGAAGAGTATCAGTGGTGATGATTGAGGATGAAGAGTGTCATTGGTGATGATTGAGGATGAAAAGTGTCAGTGGTGATGTTTGAGGATGAAGAGTGTCAGTGGTGATGATGATGTGGATAAAGAAGTTGAAGCATGTAAAAGATGTGGTGATGATGAGTATGAGGTCGAGTTAAACATGCTCCTGAGGTTCCAGTGATCACTGTTTTTGCTCTGTGAATCTTCCCACTTTGTCCTGGTCTGCCTTTGCATGATGTTCTCTTTGTTTGGAGGCGACTTTGTGTTTCTCATTAATACCCTGGAGATCTATGAAATTCTGGAGTAAGAACAGGAGCTTTGAGGATGGATTTGGACTGTAGTTAATGTCAACAGTCTGCTACACTGACTCAGGACTACAGTTTGCTTCTGATCTTCTCAACATCGTATATCTGTAACAAAGTCTGGTTCCTCTCAAGGTTTCTTCCTTCTGCATCTCAGGGAGTTTTTCCTTCACCACAGTCTCCACCGACTTGTTCATCAGGGACAAACTTACACTTATAAACTCACCACATTATCTGTGTAAAGCTGCTCTGAGACAATGTTCATTATTAAAAACTCAAAACAAATAAACATGAATTAAAAATTTTCATTATAAGTGGTGGTGATGATGAGGATGATAAGTGTAAGTGATGAGGATGAAGAGTGTAAGTGGTGATGATGATGATGAGGAGAATAAGTGGTGTTGAAGAGGTTCAGAGGTGATGAGGAGGATGAGGAGTGTAAGTGGTGGGGATAATGAAGTTGAAGCGTGTAATTGATGATGATGATGATGATGATGATGATGATGATGATGATGATGATGAAGAGTGTCATGTTCTATTAGGAGTATGCTGCGTTCGCCAGGGTTCACAGAGGGAAGTTGTTTTCTTCAGCAGAGAGAATGGAGTTCATTAACGGCTGGAACATTTTAATTATCATCAGTGACACACTCACAGTTACCGCAACATCTCTAAAGATCTGCATTTTGTTCAAGGTAACACACACAAACACACACACACACACACACACACTTACACACAAACACACACACACACACACACACACACACTCACACACTCACACACACACACACACACACACACGTGTCTAAACCCCTAAACAGTTCTCATATACTAACTAAATTAATGAAAGTATAGTGACTGTGTGTGTGTGTGTGTGTGTGTGTGTGTGTGTGTGTGTGTGTGTGTGTGTGTGTGTGTGTGTGTGTGTAGGTTATGTCTAATTACACTGTGTGCAGTACTCTGTTGGGGACAGCGACTCTGTTAGTGTGGATTGGAGTTCTGCGCTACCTCGGATTCTTCCAGAAATATAATGTAGAATCTATCGCATAGCACACACACACACACACACACACACACACACACACACAGACACACACTCAGTGTTGTGCTCGTTACTAAAAAATAGTAAATAGTTACAGTTACTCGTTTCATTCAAAAAACTCCGTTACTGTGTTGATTATTTACACTATAAAGTAATGTGTTACTGTTAAAAGTAACTTTTTAGTTACTTTTTAAAGAAACTTCTTTAATGTTCTCATTAATGCTCTTTTATGTGTTCTGATCTACACAAACACAAAACTGACTTAAACACAGAGTCATTTATAAACACTATTGTATTAAAGTCAGAGCAGCACACACTGAATATCTCACAAGCATTTCTGACATAAAGAACAAAACAAGCTGAATAATAAATTCACAATCAAACACTAAAGTGGCTTCTGCTGTTGTGTTGAGCTCTTAAACATGTTCCTTTCACAGCTGAAGGATGAAAACTATCAACAATGTAGAACAGAACACC
>MU560820.1:60599-68099 GCA_024362625.1 Silurus asotus | reverse complement strand
ATTTATGAGCCGATAGAAACTTGTTTTGAACTTGATCACATTAACAGGCGTGTGCATCAGGTGACCACACAAAAAAAGCATCATAGTGTTCCCCAATCAGAAGTCCTGGATGAACCGTTAGGTCCACCTTCTGCTCAATGCACGCAACACAGCCTTCACATCTGGAGACTGGGAGGCCTTTGATTAGAGAATCCAAGATGGCTGTGCGGCAGTAACTTGCCCCGGTCTCTCCGGATCCAAAATGGTGCTATATCTATTTTGTAGCATCATATGGACATTGTAGCAACCGGTGTGCTTGTGTACCAGACTCAAGAGGGAACCTCATCCTCATCTGGGTGGCACAGAATGTCCATTTATTACAGATAGATGATGTTGAGGTGCAGTGATGGAGATCAGAGCAAACTGTAGTCCTGAGTCAGTGTAGGAGGCTGTTGATATTAACTATTCAATTTAATTCAATTCATTTTTATTTGTATAGCACTTTTAACAAAGAAGCTTTACACAGATAATGTGGAGATTAAAAGTGAAGATGTTCTTTATGAGTAAGTTTGTTCCTGATTAGCAAGCCGGTGGCGACTGTGGCAAGGAAAAACTCTCCGAGATGGCATAAGGAAGAAACCTTGTGAGGAACCAGACTCAAGAGGGAAACTCATCCTCATCTGGGTTGCACAGAATGTCCATTTCCTCATCTGGGTTGCATCACTACAGTCAAAATCTATCCTGTTCTTACTCCATATTTCATGGATCTCCAGGGTGTTGATGAGAAACATCACCAGCTGCACAGAGTCTCCTCCAGTCGACGAGAACATCATCAAGATGCAGACCAGGACGAAGTGGACAGACCAAGGACAGAGTGAGAGAGAGAGAGAGAGAGAGAGAGAGAGAGAGAGAAGAGAGAGAGAGGGTGACGGGGAGAGAGAGAGAGAGAGAGAAAGAGAGAGAGAGAGAAAGAGAGAGAGAGAGGGAGAGAGTGAGAGAGAGAGTGAGAGAGAGAGAGAAGAGAGAGAGAGGGTGACGGGAAGAGAAGGATATGGATTATTAAGTCTCCTGATTGGTGTATGAAGGTTAATGTCACTGTGCAGTTTGGACTCTGGTGAGATTCACTGTAGCAGCAGTGTAAAAAATATTGTGTAATTAAACATATAGCAGCAACAGAGATAAAGTGAACGGATGTACAAAAACGGCATGTGAACATTTTTGTGGTAATGATTAGTGTGAGTGGTACTGAATGATGGGTGTGTGCAGTGTATGATGTGTGTTGAGTCCGGATTGTGCAGATCAGTCACATGAAGTGAGTATGAGTGTGTGTTGAGTCAGGTAAAATTGTGTAGATCAGTCACAGTTGTGTGTAAGTGTGTGTGAGTGTGTTTATAGGTTAGTAGTAGTATTTTATAATCAGTGTGAGATGGAATTGGGAGCAGTGTAGATGATTAAAACAGGGCTGATGTGGTCATATGTTTTAGATCTAGTGAGGACTCTTGCTTCTGCATTCTGAACTAACTGAAGCTTATTTCTGCACGAACTCCAACACCCAGACAGTAAAGCGTTACAGTAGTCTAATCTAGATGTTACAAAAACATCTACTAGTTTTTCTGCATCCTGTAACGACATCATATTTCTAATTTTAGCAATATTTCTAAGGTGAAAGAAGGAGATCCTGGTAATATTATTCACGTGAGACTCAAAGGAAAGACTCGAGTCAATAATCACACAGAGGTCTTTGACTGCTGTACACACTGAAACAGAAACACCATCCAGAGATGCTACAGAATCAGAAAGTTCACTTCTAGCTGCCTGTGGTCCTAGTAAAAGTTCTTCTGTCTTATCTGAGTTGAGCAGAAGAAAGTTATGAAGCATCCACTGTCTAATGTCCTTTACACACTCCTCAACATTGTTTAGCTGATCTCTCTCATCTGGCTTTGCTGAAATATACAGCTGTGTGTCATCAGCATGGCAATGGAAGTGAATACCATGTTTATGAATAATTTCACCCAGAGGCAGCATATGCAATTAATGCTCTGCCTTTGATGATGATCTACCGGAAAAGCTACGTGACCTTGACTTGCTTCGAGTACCAGGCCTACATACCTCAGCTCCGCCTGCGGCAGACGGCAGAGGAGGGGGCATCAAAAGCGTACAATAAATTTGACTATATCAGACTCCATCAAGCTACTTAGCATAAGTACAGACGACACTGCTGAGTCTTTTTTTTTCACAGCAGATACGTGGCTGAGCGACAGAGTTCTGGACGCTGCCTTTCAGCTGGACGGGCTAAATGCTGGACGACTGCTACACTCGGTTTGAGGTGCAGAACAACGTGGCAGCAAGGAAGATCGGGGTGATCTTCCTTGCCACCAGGTTGTTCTGCACCATGATAAACAGCATCTAAAAAGCATTTCACTGCATGTCGTACCCTGTATGTATGTGTATGTGACAAATAAAATTTGATTTGATTTAAAATAGAGAGAATATATAATGGTGCTAACTGATACACTAAGTCGCCATAATCAAGTACAGATAAAAAAAAAGTAGCAGAAACCAACTTCTTGCCAGCACATGGCGATCTCTCAGATCTTGGAGGAAGTGTTTAAGTGCCAAAAACACAGCCATCATCTCCAGGCAGTTTATGTGCCATGAACGATCTTGCTCATTCCACCGACCTTGTGCGGAGTGGCCACTCATGACCGCTCGCCACCCTGTGAGAGATGCCTCTGTCGTTAGCATTACACGATGACAATGAGCTCCCAGGATGGGCCCCTGAGACAGGAATGTAGGTTGTTTCTATATATCTATGGTTCTAAGGGCTTGCCGCGAGACCTTGATAATACGGAGTGGATTGCCCCCTCGGGAGAACCCTCTGTCTCTGAGCCACCATTAGAAGGGTCTTATATGGAGGAGGCCATGTGGGATGACGTTGGAGTGAGTGGCTGGCCTTCTCTCACTCTCATGAATGATGAGAGGATAGCTGCGATCTGGGCAGGAGACAGTTTTGCCCGCAACATGTTCAGGTCCCACACTATGCCCAAGAAGGTGGTTCTCTGTACTGGAGAAAGCACACTCTTCCTTGCATTTAGTCTTAACCCAAGCTCCTTCATACAGGCCAGAACCACATCTCGATGCCGGACGATTGGTTGATATCAGGCAGGGTCTACTTTAATTTGCATTCACTCATAATAACAACAAAACGCTGTATGTTTGTAAACTAACAGACAGGGGCTGCACTTTGCCATCTCTGTCATCTCTCTTCACAGACACACAAATAAAACACCCTGAATCTGAACACTGAATAATTGCCTCAAGGACATAAACAAATATATGAAAGAACTCAAAATGTCTCATTTTAAATAAACAAATATCTTCCATATCAGTAGGGGGCAACAAGTAAGCTAATTGACTGTACTGTGTTCGGTCAAACAAAGCTGTTTTGACATTGCTCCCATTTTCCACGGCATATCTGTGTGACGTGAGCTTTTCAAGCCTGACTGCTATAAAAACACAGAGAGACTGAGAGCTGTTGATGAAGAGCTTCATGTGTGTCTTTCTTCAATTCCCACCAGGATATCAGCTCTGTTTTCATCCAAACAGGACCAGATTTTACACTGAGTGAGTATAAATAAATGGAGAGACTATATTGTCATTATATATACTGTATTAGGCTACAGAGGTTTTTTTTTTAATTTTGGTTGGTGGTGTGCCTCCAATAAAAAAACTGTACTGGAAAGTATTAATTTAATGTACATTCAGAACAGCGCCATTAAATATTTTAATAGATTCACAGCCCTAATATTAATATGATGTGAGGTTCAGTTACCAGTGTGACACTAAAACAGGTAGTAATAATGACTACTTTTTAACAGTGGCTGGAGGTCAGGGTCAGTAAACACTTCTCTGCTGGACTAAACACTGATACAATCACAAGCTCTGATCTACATTTACAACCTAAACTCTAATATCTGTTCCATGAAATCGTATTAATTTCCTCCATCAGTTTCTTCTCTTCATGTGGGCGTGTTTCTCTCGGCTGCACTGCTTCACTACGTGTGTGTGGATGTAGATTTTTTGTCCAATCAGATTTCAGAATCTATGTGCTGCCATGTGAATCTAATCTCCTCAGAACCTTCAGAATCAGAACTGCTGGACTTTTTACGCATATTAGTAACTCTTATAAGGGGGTGGAGTCAAGGCAGGTGGGGTTAATGAACAAATAATTACTGAGGTTTTACTGCCATCTACAGGAAACTAGATGTTTTCGTCAAATTAAACGTTTCGTGTGAGGATCAGGGAAGCGTTTTACCGAACTTTCCGTGTTTTAGCGCCATCTACAGGAAACACGACGGTACTGTCCGTGTGCACGCGACGGAGGGTAGACTTCAGCCAGGTGGGTCGGAATTAGGCACAACACCGTACCGGCGCCCTGAGTCCCGGGATACACCTGAGCTGTGCTGCTAATGCCTCAGAATAGACTCTCTTATAACCAGAGCTCTTTCAGGTTCCTCAGAAGGTCCTTCACTGAGCTCTTTCAGGTTCCTCAGAAGGTTCTTCACTGAGCTCGTTCATGTTTCTCAGAAGGTTCTTCACTGAGCTCTTTAATGTTCCTCAGAAGGTTTTTCACTGAGCTCTTTAATGTTCCTCAGAAGGTTCTTCACTGAGCTCTTTAATGTTCCTCAGAAGGTTCTTCACTGGGCTCTTTCATGTTTCTCAGAAGGTTCTTCACTGAGCTCTTTCATGTTCCTCAGAAGGTTCTTCACTGAGCTCTTTAATGTTCCTCAGAAGGTTCTTCACTGAGCTCTTTAATGTTCCTCAGAAGGTTCTTCACTGAGCTCTTTCAGCGGTGGGATTTAGGAGCTGCTCTGGGATAAACTTGTTGCTGCTTTTCGGTTTGAACACCTGCGTATTCGCGTGTTACGTGCGCGCCGTGGGCCAATCGGGAAGCCGTACCCTGGTTGCCTGGAGACAGCTGCACCAATAAGCGTCAGGATTAGTGTTTATGAGGAAACTGAGCTGTTGCTCGCTGTGTGAACACCTGTATCTCGCGCGCGGATTGACATGAATAAACACACACGCAGCTCCTAAAACCATCTGCAGTTACAGCAAGTCTCAATTCACACGTGTTCGTGTGGAAACGACCAAATCCGGATCCACGGAGACAGAAATAAAGGTGAGGAACACACCTGTCTGCTAATGCTAGCGGATTAACAGTAGCTGTGTGTGTGTGTGTGTGTGTGTGTGTGTGTGTGTGTGAGAGAGAGAGAGAGAGAGAGAGAGAGAGGGAGGGAGGGAGAGAGAGAGAGAGAGAGGGAGAGGGAGAGGGGATCAGTTATTATAAAATCTGATAAATATCCCTGACACACTTCTTGATGGTGAACTTGCGTTAGCACATTTAGCATACTAAGCCGATAGCATGACGTCATCGCCGTGTTTCCTGTTTCCGGTTTTAATCAGTGTTATGCTAAGGTAAGTTAGCAGCGGGGCCTGAGGCAGAGCCACATGTATGGGTGCTCCTACCACCTGAGTTTCTCCAGGTGAGTGATACCTGCTTCTGCTGCTTTACCTCAGGTTAGCATTACTGTTAGCACACGCACACAGGTAATGATCATCAGTGCGCATGCGCATCTTCAGACTTATTTAAACCCACAGATGTGCGTGTATGGAAGTTTAGATGTGTGCAGAAGAACAGCAGCTGCTTCTGATTGTCTTCAGGTGAGTCTGTAGAGCAGAAGATCACCTGGAAACCCCCCAAAATGGAGCTGATGTAGAAGGACATACATGGCAGGTGGTTGTGCTGAGGCCAGAAGCTCTGCTCTATGCATTATTCTACATTTTATACAGCTTTCCCCTTATCTCATTACTACCTGTAAAACAGGTGATCTGTATTAATCCCGTTACCCCGGGACCACTCTTCCCTGCTACAACGGCTTCTCTCATGAAAGACAGGGCTATGGAACTGTCAGTCATCTTTATAGCTTTAGAAGTCTTTCAAATAGATGTAGGAACCTGCCAGAAGGACCTCCATCTCTGCAGAACTTCACCAATCAGCTCTATCTGGTAGAAAAGCTGGACAGAACCATTTCCTTTGGGAAAAGCAGATGGCATGAACTTGCAGGACTCGGCTCCTGAGGGAAAAGATTCTCTGGCCTAATGAGTTTAAATGCAAAATGTCTTCGAGAAAAAAAATGAGCACAGAGATACACTCGCAATCAAAAATATTCAACCCCCTCACCTCAATAGACACTACAGTGATGTTGATGAAAGATAATTAAAAAGAAACTTGTGAAATAACAAACAATATTTATTGATCCATACGAGTTATTTTGACAACAGAAGTTGACTTAACTTTGAAGTTCAAAAGAAAATTGTAAGTCTTGTAACACATGAGCATCTTCTTCTTTTTCTTTCGGCTGCTCCCATCAGGGGTCTCTTCATAGCAGATCATCCGTCTCCTCACCCCCCTGTCCTCTACATCTGCCTCTTTCAAACTAACTACCTGCATGTCTTCCCTCACCACATCCATAAACCATCTCCTTGGACTTCCTCTTTTTCTCAGCATTCTCCTACTGATGTACCCCATGTCCCTCCTCTGCACATGTCCAAACCATCTCAATCACACCTCCCTCACTTTGTCACCAAAATGTCCTACATGCGCTGTCCCTCTAATAAACTCATTTATAATCTTGTCCATCCTCGTCACTCCCAACGAACACCTTCAGCTCTGCTACCTCCAGCTCCACCTCCTGCCTTTTACTCAATGCCACTGTCTCTAATCCATACAACATCTCAGGTCTCACCACAGTCCTATAAACTTTACCTTTCACTCTCACAGATACTCTTCTATCACAAATCACTCCTGCTATCACTCTTCTCCACCCACTCCACCCTGCCTGCACTCTTTTCTTCACTTCTCTAACACACTCTCCATTACTCTGCACTGTTGACCCCAGGTACCTGAACTCCTCCACCTTCTCCACCTCTTCTCCCTGCAACCTCACCCCTCCACTGCCCTCCCTCTCATTCACACACATGTACTCTGTCGTACTCCTACTGACTTTCATTCCCGTTCTCTCCAGCGTGTACCTCCACCTCTCCAGGCTCTTCTCAACCTGCTCACTACTCTCACCACAAACCACAATATCATCCGCAAACATCATAGTCCAGGGAGACTCCTGTCTGACCTCGTCCATCAACCTGTCCATCACCACTGCAAACAGGAAAGGGCTCAGGGCCGATCCTTGATGCAATCCAACCTTCACCTTGAACCAGTCTGTCGTTCCTACTGCACACTTCACTGCTGTCACACTGTCCTCATACATGTCCTGCACCACCCTCACATACTTCTCTGACACACCAGACTTCCTCATACAATACCACAACTCCTCTCTCCACCCTGTCGTACGCTTTCTCTAAATCCACAAACACACAATGCAGCTCCTTCTGACCTTCTCTATACTTCTCCATCAACATTCTCAAAGCAAATAAGGCATCTGTGGTGCTCTTACTCAGCAT
>MU560820.1:49700-60097 GCA_024362625.1 Silurus asotus | reverse complement strand
GAGGGCATGTGTATGACTATTATACCAAGGTGTAGGTGCTTGTTCTCTAACCTTTTTTAACCGGATAGGGGCAACGGTGTCTAATGTGCTAGTGAGGATAAGGTCTATGTTGTTAGTTATTTCATCAAGGTTATTAGCAGTTATGGGTTTAGTGAGAAATTGAGATAAATCAGGCAGGTTATTTATGAATCTGTCCTTAGTGTTCTGAACAATAGTCCTACCAAGTCGATAACGTGGTGCAACACGGCTAATCTGCTCTACCGGTAGTGTGAACAGTATGAGGTAATGGTCTGTGATGTCATCACTCTGAGGTAAAATATCTATATCAGTGACGTCTGCTCCGTGGGATATTACTAAGTCTAATGTGTGGTTAAAACGGTGAGTTGGTCCAGTGATGTTTTGTTTAACCCCAAAAGAGTTTAATAAGTCAACAAATGATAATCCTAGAGCATCATTTACATCATCTACATGAATATTAAAATCTCCTACAAGCAGCACTTTATCAAAATTGAGCAAGAGATCTGTTAGAAAACTAGCAAACTCTTGAAGAAAATCAGCGTAGGGTCCTGGGGGTCTGTACACGGTTACCAGAGCGAGTTTTCTATGGATGTCTGAAAGTACAACTTTAAGAACGAGCACTTCAAATGATTTAAAGCTGAATCCTAACATCTGACTAACATTAAGAGAGGCAGTATAAATGGTTTCTACAACCCCCCCACTGAATCCTTCAAACTGCAGTATCAACCCCCTAATGAAGAAACCTGACCTTCACCCTGTCAGCTGTCCAACTACAGTCCAATATCAAACCTCCTCTTTATCTCCAAGATTCTAGAAAAGGTTGAAGCACAGCAGTTCTGCTCACATCTACTGAGGAACAACATTTATGAAATGTATCAGTCAGGATTTCAGCCTCATCATAGCACAGAGACGGCGCTAGTTAAGGTGCTAAATGACTGTTATTGGCCTCTGATCAGGGTTTTGTCTCTTTACTTGTGTTGCTCGACCTCAGTGCAGCTTTTCACACCATTGATCATCATCTCCTGCTTGCTGGACTGGAGAACGTTGTTGAAATAAAGGGAACAGCTCTCTCCTGAGACTCCGTGTTTATTTACAGTAAAACATAGTTTAAACATCACTTGTTTTCATTTTTTAATCGATGGCTTCAACATGTCTCAAAGTTGTGACAGGGCAACAAAAGAAAATTCTGGAAAAAGTGTGTTATTAAAATTAAACATTTGGAAAAACATTTAACTAGTGAGGTTAACTGACAGCAGGTCAGTAAGATGGTTGGGTATAAACAGTGTATCTTAGACAGGCAGAGTCGCTCAGAAGTGAAGGGCTTCACCAATCTGAACAATTTCAAAATAATGTTCAACATCAAATTGCAAAACAGTTAAATATAGTATCATTTACTGAACATCAAATCATTTAAAGTTTCAAAGAATCTGGAGAAATTTCTGTGCACAAGGAACAAGGGGGAAAATTAATATTGGATGGTTGTGACCTTTGGGCCACTGCATTTAAAACAGTCATGATTCTGTAATGGAAATCACTGGCTCATTGCTCACTGCATGAATAGAACACCTCCAGAAATCATTGTCTGTGATCACAGTTTGCCATGTCATCCACAAATGCAGGTTAAATCTGTTTCACACGAACAAGAAGGTATGCGTGAACATGATCCATCCTCTCTGGACCAAAGCTCATTTAAAATGTACCGAGGCAAAGTGAAAAACTGTTCTGTGGTCAGACAAATCAAAATTTGAATTGCATAGACACCACATTCTCCGGAATAAAGAAGAGAGGGACCATCTGGCTTGTTATCAGTGCCCAGTTTAAGAAGCCGCTTCTCTGATGGTATAGTGGTGCATTAGTGCCTGTGGAATGGGCAGCTGGCACATCTGGAAAGGCTCCATCAATGCTTAACGCTGTATACAGACTTTAGAGCAAAAAAGGCTTCCATCCAGAAAATTTCTTTTTCAGGGAAGGTCTAACCTCCTTTATGGAGTTCAAAGAGTGTGAATTAAATTACATATAATTTCTGAAATGTCGTGGCAATGTCTCAATAGCGTGACACTTTTTTGCGCAGAAACGCTCAAAAAGAAGGCATTCGAGTTCTATTTCGGTGCACAATTTGTGAATAGAATGGGTTCCTCATACATATTGTGCATCTTGTGCTAAAAGTCTTTGCTCCTGGTTGAAGGGTGTGCATCAATCAATGCTGTTTGCCATCCCAATGATGTGGAGGGAGCTGAAAGACCATGTACAGTGAGTATGGAAAGAAATCCCCCCCCCCCCCCCCCACCCCCCCCCCCCCTCCTCTTTCTCTCCAGCTGTATGTACTTAGTGCAATTAAGTAATGCAATTGAAAAATACAATACGAACATGTCAGAAAAAATAAATATTCAAATCCAAACCTTAATCCAGGAGTTGCAAAAGTGCTCACCCTCCTCCTCAAAATAACTTCAGGTGGAGCTAATTGCCTTTTAAACAGCACACAAATCCATTTAACTTTCAGGTGTGATCAGCTGTGGTCATTTTGATTAGCTCAGCATAAAAAGAGCTTTCCTGCAGCATTTGAGTCCTTGGTAGTGCAGCTGAAGCAAACAATTAGTTGTGGGTGGCAAGGCACTGTCAAAAGACCTCCAGGAGAAGGTTATGTACAGCCACATGTCAGGAGATGGATAGAAAACAGTGGTAGTGATAGTGGACTTCAGCAGGAGCAGTCATACCAACCGCTAAACATCAATGGGGTCCTAGTGGAGAGAGTGGACCGTTTCCAGGACCTAGGTGTTCACATCACCCAGGACCTGTCTCGGTGGTGTCACACCAACACTCTGGTGAAGAGACCCGTGAAACAATCTGAGACGCTTAAGGGACTTTAAACTACCCTCTCAGGTGCTAAAGATTTTCTCCATTACACTTGTATCATTGAGTGTGTTCTGACGGGTAAAATCACTTTTTGGTTCAGGAACAGCACCATGCAGGACAGGCGAGCCCTCCAGAGGGTGGTGCGTTCAGCTGAACGTAGCATCCACACCGAGCTCCCTGACCTGCAGGACAGGGTTTGTTCAGGACACATCCATGAACTTCCTCCTTGGCCTTTCTCTTTTCCTCCTTCCTGGTAGCTCCATCCTCAGCGTTCTCCTACCAATAAAACTCATGTCTCTTCCCTATAAACTTTCCCTTTCACTCTCACAGATACTCTTCTATCACAAATCACTCCTGCTATCACTCTTCTCCACCCACTCCACCCTGCCTGCACTCTTTACTTCACTTCTCTAACACACTCTCCATTACTCTGCACTGTTGACCCCAGGTCTCCCTGCAACCACATCACTCCACTGCCCTCCCTCTCATTCACACACATGTACTCTGTCTTACTCCTACTGAGTTTTATTCCCCTTCTCTCCAACATGTACCTCCACCTCTCCAGGCTCTTCTCAGCCTGCTCACTACTCTCACCACAAATCACAATATCATCCGCAAACATCATAGTCCAGGGAGACTCCTGTCTGATCTCGTCTGTGAACCTGTCCATCACCACTGTAATCAGGAAAGGGCTCAGGGCCGATCCTTGATGCAGTCCAACCTTCACCTTGAACCAGTCTGTCGTTCCTACTGCACTCTTCACTGCTGTCACACTGCCCTCATACATGTCCTGCACCACCCCGACATACTTCTCTGACACACCAGACTTCCTCATACAAAACCACAACTCCTCTCTCCACCCTGTCGTACACTTCCTCTAAATCCACAAACACACAATGCAATTCCTTCTGTCTTTCTCTATACTTCTCCATCAACATTCTCAAAGCAAATAAGGCATCTGTGGTGCTCTTCCTCAGCATGAAACTATACTGCTGCTCACTGCTGGTCACCTCTTCTCTCAGCCTGGATTCCACTACTCTTTCCCAGAACTTCATGGTGTGACTGATCAACTTTATTCCCCTGTAGTTACTGCAGGTCTGCACATCTTCTTTATCAGTACCAGCACACTCCTTCTCCATTCCTCAGGCATCCTCTCACCTTCCAGAATCTTGTTAAACAATCTGGTTAAAAACTCCACTGCATCTCTCCTAAACATCTCCACGCTTCTACCGGTATGTCATCTGGTCCAACCGATTTTCCACTCTTCATCCTTCTAATAGCTGCTCTTACTTCCTCTTTACTAATCCTATCCACTTCCTGCATCACCAACTCCACATCATCCAACATTCTCTTTGGCACGTTTTACGCTGGATGCGCTTCCTAACACAACCCTCCCCATTTACCCAGGCTTGGGACCGGCACCAAGAGTGCACTGGCTTGTGCATCCATAATGGCTGGGTTACTTTTTAACTTTTTTACACATTTTCTTTATATATTTTGTATAGTTTGTACTTTTTATCAGCCTTTTTTTTTCCCCTTATATTTTTCCCTCATGCCAGACAGTTGTAAAAAGCATTTCACTGCATGTCGTACTCTATGTATGTGGATTTGATTTAATCGAAAATTTGATTTGATTTAATTGAAAACATTCAAAGGCTTTATCAATGCCTAAAGCACAGTAAAGTTTATTAGTAAGCAGTAGTACAACACGGGCCCTTCCTGGATCCCATTCCTACAGTAAAGTGTGGAGTTGGTCAAATCCTGGTATGTCTTAGACACAGTCTCAGTGTTCAAGTCGAGGCTAAACACATATTTATTTAGTGGAGTCTTTAGTCAGTAGGTGTTTGTGAGGTAAAGGAGCAGATCTGGAGG
This sequence comes from Silurus asotus, assembly GCA_024362625.1. Lineage (NCBI taxonomy): Eukaryota > Metazoa > Chordata > Actinopteri > Siluriformes > Siluridae > Silurus > Silurus asotus. The sequence continues at coordinate 55,354 of MU560820.1, read as the reverse complement.
GATCATGGATATGGAGTGTTTGGTGAACTGGGATATTTGGATGCGGTCGTCTCCTCACTCTCACACGTTCACTCAGGTTTGTTGATGGTGGTGTGGTGGGTCATCTCTTATCCCAGAGATCCTCATGTCTGTGTTTCACAATTTGTGCTTTATTCCAAGAGTTGCTATTCATCAGCTTAATACCATCTCTGTGGAGAAACATAGTGGTGGTAGCACTGTGTCTCTCTCAGCAGCAGGAATGAAAAGATATAGAGTTTTTACTGTACAGTTTCACACTCCACTCCTCTTGTTTATAACCGTGTGTGTGTGTTTCAGGACTGCTTTGTGTGTTTTGGAGATGGGAGATCAATGGACCCCACAGACGAATCTGATGATGTCAGATCCTTGTCTGGGTATACACACACACACACACACATAGTCATTGTGTATGATCTCTGTAGAGTAGGTGTACAGTTTCTCTCCGTACTGGTGAGGGTCGTAACACATGCAAGATGTAATGCTTTTCATAGCAATGAGGGTGGTGGCCATGTGAACAGCTTCTCAGCTGGGTTCCTTTGCTTGTTCCGCTGCAACTACTCATTCGGATTCATCACTTTTTTCCATATAAATACTATAAAACATTTTGTAGTGATAGATATAACACAAACTGTGTGTATTTCAGACCCAAAAGACCTGTCAAGCATTTCCCACATCAGTGTGTCCCATCATACACACACACACACGCTCCCTTCCACACACTCCTACAGCGTGCTGAGCGCCTTCTGTACTGAGGACAACATCCCACAGTGTGTGACCTATATCAATCAGGTGTGTGCTTAATAACTATTGAGAATAGTAGGTCTTAATGTGTGTGTGGGTGGGAGTGTAGCAGTTGTCATTCGGTGTACAGGTGACTTATTTTGTGTGTGTGTGTGTGTGTGTGTGTGTGTGTGTGTGTGTGTGTGTGTGTATGTGTGTGTGTGTGTATAGGAAGCCAGCTCTCTGGGCCTGTGTGGTGTGTGTGTTGAACCCAGAGGTGGTTCTAATGGCTTGAGTGCTGTTCCTGCCCTAAACCTGCTGTTTGAGCTTCTCCAGCTGCAAAGGAAACATCTGCGCACCCTGCAGGACCTCGAGCATCGTCAGTTAAAAAACTGCAGTGACCTGGAGCACCTCCAGCACAACAACTCGCGCCTCAAAGTAACGTTATAATTATTTGGTCTGTTCTTCACCAAACAGACATTATAATCTTTTTCTTAATTCTATAAAAGAGGTATCTCCCCGGCCAAGAAAGACGTGACCCCCCCCTTTACTTTATACCATATTAATAGAGCATGTAGTTAGTCCCCTGGTGGTTAAGACGCAGCACTCTCACTGCTGCGACATCCCCAGCCACTCTTAGTGCCGGTCCCAAGCCCGGATAAATTGGGAATGGTTGCGTGAGGAAGGGAATCCAGCGTAAAAACATGTGCCCAATCAAACGTGCGGAGGATCCGCTGTGGCGCCCCCTAACGGGAGAAGCCGAAAGAAAGTTTAATAGAGCATGTAAATCAGATCGAATGTTGCAGGAACCTTGAAATGTAAGCTGCACTCGGAGACAATCACTTATGAAAAATACGCCGTTTAATGAATGAGACAAAACACAACATAGAACCAAATACACAAACATACCAAAAGAAATAAACAAAAGTTAAAAATAGGAAAAGAAGGAAGAGAAGGAAAAGAAGGGAAGAGAGAAAGAAAGGAAAGAAATGGCAAGATTAAATTTCAAAATTAATCACATCCTAAATCAGAACTTATCAAAAGAATTCCCAACTTAGGGGTTTAAACTTAAACACGCATCTAAACTGGTTGGTAAAACGGTTACTTGCATTGACTTTTTTGCACAAGAGTCCGGATGCGGTAGACAAAGGAATCTTTGAAGAGTCGGTTAGGAGGGAATCCGATGTTCTTCCAGGTTCTCCTGAAGATCAGAGCAGGTGTTGTTCTTGAAGATAAAGCTTGCTGGAAGATCTCAAAAAGGATTTAAGAGCGTCCGACTCGCCGGGCCTTCGGGCCCCAGGCGTCCGAGCCTTTCCGATCGAGCCGAGTGAGCGAGCTTGCTTGACTTGACTGACTTGACTAGTTCGGTTCAAGATGTTTTAAAGGTCCCGAAACCCCACCCATCTTTGGGGGGATGGCCAATGCTATGGCCTGAAATTGTGGAGGGAGAAACTTCCATCCGTGTTCGTGCGTTTGTGGGCATGGTTTCCAGGTTATACTTGCTTTGGAGAACTAAATACACTTTGGATAAAACTTAAAGACAGTATGGTAGATTTCATGATCAAATAAAATGCACCATTGTTTGCAAAATTAAAAGCAGATAATTTTGTCAACTTTGACATCAAGCTTTAAAAGAAAAGACAGCATTAAAACAGAGGTACAATGTACTGGGACCAGTGTTTAAGGTATGACTTATGTTAATACAACATTATATTCTGGTGTATACAATGCACCCTTGTTAGGAAAATAAAAAAATATAGAGATCATTTTAAATCAACTTTGACATCAAAAAGAAGAGACAACATTAAAACAGAGGTACATTACTAACCCTTTTAAAGTAAACTATTGTTGAGCAGAAACTACATACAAGATATAGGTTTATGCTCCCTTGAGGTGTGTGTGTGTGTGTGTGTGTGTGTGTGTGTGTGTGTGTGTGTGTGTGTGTGTGTGTGTGTGTGTGTGTACTGTGTAAGGTTTAGAGACTGGCTTGTGTTATCAGTTGAATGCTGCTTTGAAGTCAGCTGGAAAGGTCAGGGTTTGTCCTGCTTCGTGTCTTCCGGGGAGGGGGTATGACACTGTGGTATACAACCCCCAATAAAAGTGTGAGCCTTAGTGCTCATCCTTTGATTGAAATGCAGATGTTAAGTGTTAAAAGGAATGAAATCTAAATGACCTGTGCCAGACGTTACACTAAACTACACAACATCTGTTACATGGAGCTTCAATACATTTCCACTAAAGAAAGCATGTCGTGCGTGCGTGTGTGCGTGTGTGTGTGCGTGTGTGCGTGTGTTTGTGTGTGTGTTAGGACCAGCTGGAACACACCCGCAGGGAGAACTCTGGCCTTCATGAAGGAGAGCGTCAGCTGCATCTAAAAATCAGAACACTGCAGAGCTGCTTGAAGTCTGAAAAAGAAGAAGTAAATTGACACACCACCACACTCCAACCTCCATCTGCACAATGCCACACCGTCTATTCACCGCCTGCACACCGTCCAACCTCCATCTGCACACCGCCACACCGTCCAACCACTATCTGTACACCACCACACCATCCAACCACCATCTGCACAACGCCACACCGTCCAACCTTCATCTGTACACCACCACACCATCCATCCACCATCTGCACAACGCCACACCGTCCAACCTTCATCTGTACACCACCACACCATCCATCCACCATCTGCACAACGCCACACCGTCCAACCTTCATCTGTACACCACCACACCATCCATCCACCATCTGCACAACGCCACACCGTCCAACCTTCATCTGTACATCACCACACCATCCAACCACCATCTGCACAACGCCACACCGTCCAACCACCATCTGTACACCACCACACCATCCATCCACCATCTGCACAACGCCACACCGTCCATCCACCGTCTGCACACCGTCCAACCTCCAACTGCACACCGCCACACCGTCCACCCACCATCTGCACAACGTCACCCTGTCCAACCTCCATCTGCACACCACCACACCGTCTGCCCAACGCCACACCGTCCAACCTCCATCTGCACACCATCACACCGTCCAACCTCCATCTGCACACCGTCACACTGTCCAACCTCCATCTGCACACCGCCACACCGTCCAACCACCATCTGCACAACGTCACCCTGTCCAACCTCCATCTGCACACCACCACACCGTCCACCCACCATCTGCACAACGTCACCCTGTCCAACCTCCATCTGCACACCACCACACCGTCTGCCCAACGCCACACCGTCCAACCTCCATCTGCACACCGTCACACCGTCCAACCTCCATCTGCACACCGTCACACTGTCCAACCTCCATCTGCACACCGCCACACCGTCCAACCACCATCTGCACAACGTCACCCTGTCCATGCACGCCGTCACTCCGTCCAACCTCCATCTGCACACCGCCACACCGTCCACCCACCATCTGCACAACGTCACCCTGTCCAACCTCCATCTGCACACCACCACACCGTCCACCCACCATCTGCACAACGTCACCCTGTCCAACCTCCATCTGCACACCACCACACCGTCTGCCCAACGCCACACCGTCCAACCTCCATCTGCACACCGTCACACCGTCCAACCTCCATCTGCACACCGTCACACTGTCCAACCTCCATCTGCACACCGCCACACCGTCCAACCTTCATCTGCACAATGCCACACAGTCCATCCACCGTCCGACCTCTGTCTGCACACCGTCCGACCTCTGTCTGCACACCGTCCGACCTCTGTCTGCACACCGTCCGACCTCCGTCTGCACACCGCCACACCGTACATCCACCATCTGCACACCGTCCATCCTTCATCTGCACACCGCCACACCATTCAACCTCCATCTGTACACCACCACACCATCTATCCCACCATCTGCACATCGTACATCCTCCATCTGCACACCACCACACTGTCCAACCTCCATCTGTACACCGTCATACCATCCATCTACGATCTGCACACCATCCATCCTCCAAATGCACACCACCACACCGTCCAACCTCCATCTGTACACCACCACACCATCCTACCTCCAAATAGTGACTTTACACGGCACCTGGGTGACATCGCATGCTGTGTTGCACCTGATGATGGATGTGTTTCTGTATAGGTGCAGAAACTCCAGAGCATTATTTCCAGTCGAGCAACTCAGTATAGCCATGATGCCAAACGCAAGGAGAGAGAGTGCACCAAACTGAAGGAACGTCTGAACCAACTACTGGTGGACAAGAGGGACAAAAAGCTTGGTACACAAACCCACTTTACTGTTAATGTAATGGTTGTGCTTAAGGCAGGACTGTAACAGAGTAAACACTTCTCCTGAACTCTGTTCCACTGTAACCCACTGCTTCCTAATCCCCCCATTCCCTAAACCCTCATTTCAATGGTTCCTAACCCCCATTCTCCGTTCTGCTGTTCCCTAACCCCATTCCATGGTTCTTTAATCCTGTTACACTGTTCCCCAACCCCCTCTATTTCACTTTTCCCTAACCCTGTTCTACTGTTCCTTAACCTCCCCTATTCCACTGTTTCCTTACTCTGTTTGACTGTTCCCTAACCCCCTATTCCACTGTTCCATAACCCTGTTCCACTGTTCCCTAATCCCCATTACCTAATCTACATTCCACTGTTCTCTAACCCCCATTCCACTGTTCCCAAAGCCCTCATTCTACTGTTCCCAAACCCCCTTTCCACTGTTCCCTAACCCCTTATTCCACTGTTTCCAAACCCCCATTCCACTTTTCCTAACCCTGTTCCACTGTCCCCTACACCTCATTCCACTGTTTCCCAACCCCCTAATCCACTGTCCCCTAACCTTCATTCCAATGTACCCTAAACCCTTTTCCCCAACCCCCATTCCACTTTTCCTTACCCTGTTCCACTTTTTCCCAACCCCTTATTCCACTGTCCCCT
>MU560820.1:17200-44700 GCA_024362625.1 Silurus asotus | reverse complement strand
TAATTTTTTTATTGAATCTGTATCCACTATTGTCCAAAGCTTACCATCGAACAACCTATATATTTGTCCGATAAATAACTTAGAGCCAATTTTCAACTTGGGCTCAGTCACAGAAACTGAAGTCTTACAGACAAAAAAAACATTAAAAGTTTCCAGAACTAGAGACATATTTGGCATCGATATGTGTATGTTGAAAAAACTTAGTTACACATTATTTACACCAGTAACCAAAATTGTCAATCTCTCCTTTACTGAGGCAGTATTTCCAAGTGTGTGGAAGTCAGCTGCTGTTGTTTCAATTTTAAAAAATGGAGATCCATTGTCAGTGGACAATTACAGACCAATTAGCATTATATCTACAGTGTCAAAAGTTGCAGAGAAACTAATTTCAAAACAAAAAATAACATTTAAATACTACAAAATTTTCTCTTCATCCAATGCAATTTGGTTTTAGAACTCAACACTCCACAGAAACAGCTAATTTTTTTTTCATTGAAAATATTAAGCATTTACTGGATAAAGGTGGTGTGGTTGGAGCTGTGTTTCTCGATTTAAAAAAAGCTTTTGACACTGTAAACCATGAAATATTATTAACCAAATTAAGCAAATTCAATTTCTCATTTGATGCAATAAAATGAATAGAATCATATCTATCGAATCGCTTACAGACAGTTAGGATCAGTGATTACCATTCACCACCCCTCGTCATGTCCACAGAGGTTTCTTAAGGTTCTATTTTGGGGCCACTGTTATTTTCACTTTATATAAACGATCTCCCTTCAGTTTGTGCAGATGTCTATATTCAGATGTATGCAGATGACACAGTCATTTATACCCATGGTATAAACGCGAAACAAGTAGCTGAAAAACTTACACAGTCGATGGTCCAAGTTTCTGAATGGCTAAATCAATCCTGCTTAAAACTTAATGTAAATAAAATCGTTTCAATGTTTTTTTCTAAATCAAACATTGCAAATAATCAGGCAGATATTTATGTGTCAGGGAAAAAAATAAAAAGTGTGTTAGAATTCAAATACTTAGGTATCATAATTGACTCTAAACTAACTTTTAAATCACAGATAAAAAAGGTCTGTAATCGAGTCAAATTTAATTTTGAAATTTTTCGGTTTATATGATCCAATCTGTCACTTCAGGCAGCTAAAATGTTGATGTATAGCATGGTCATGCCTCACATGACTTACTGTCTTACAACCTGGTCACAGGCAAATAAAACAACATTAAAATCTTTGGAGTCACTTTACAAACAGACAATTAAAATTGTGGATAAAAAAACATTAGGATATCATACGATATCATCACTGTGCCATTTTACAGAAACATAAGTTTTTAATTTGGGAAAATGTCATTAAATATTCAAACCTTTGTCTGTTATATAAAATCATTCATGGTCTGTCATCTCCACCACATAGTCAGTGTGTAAATATTAAAAATCCCACACAGAGAGTAACACGAGGGTCAGTCCGAGGAGACTGTGTTGTTCCTCTGAGGAAAAGTGTATTTAGTCAGAGTGCCTTTTCAGTTACAGCTGCAAAGGAGTGGAACTCTGTACCTCAGAACATCAGAGAACTCACCACATACACTTTGTTTAAAAAGCATTTAAAAATCTGGTTCTTAGTACAGCAGATCTGTCAGCATTAATAAGATCAGGTGTTTTTTCCTTAACCCAACCTGCTGTTTTATAGTAAACTTGTATATTGTATTTAGCAATAAGATTTAAAGAATTATATCTGTTTTACTATTTTTATATATTTGTATTGTTCTCTGTAATTCTTGTTTTTAGATTGACAATTTTAAGATCTGTCCAGGGACAATGGATGAAAAATAGCCTTTTGGCTAATTCTGGTGCATTTTCAGTAATGTTAATTAATGAACACTGTCCCTGTCAAATAAATAAATAAATAAATGCGCATTAGCCGTGGCTGAAGTTTGCATATCCTTGTGGGCATGAGATCATTGTTCAAGTGTCTTTTCATAGCAGTGACATCTAACAAGATTTTTCCTGAAACTCTTGGTTAAAGTTCAGTGGTGAACATCTTTGTGACCATCATGGTGTACATGCTCCTCCTCTTCCACCTCATCTTCCTAATTCTCCTCTGCATCTTCAGCCTTGACATCCTGGTACTGCTGGTACTCAGAGACCAGGTTATTCATGTTGCTCTCTGCCTCAGTGAACTCCATCTCATTCATCCCTTCCCCTGTATACCAGTGCAGGAAAGCTTTTCCGCGGATCATGGCGGTGAACTGGTCAGAGATACGACAGAACAGCTCCTGGATGGCCTTGCTGTTTCCGATAAAGGTGGCGGCCATCGTAAGTCCACGTGGTGGGATGTCACACACGGCTTTTTTCACGTTGTTGGGGATCCACTCCACAAAGTAGCTGCTGTTCCTGTTCTGCACACTTAGCATCTGCTTATCCACTTCCTTCATGGACATGCGACCACGGGTCCCATGCTGCCATCATGTTCTTGGCATCAAACATCTGCTCTGTTAGTTCAGGAACAGTGAGTGTGTGGTACTGCTGACTCCCCCTGCTGGTCAGTGGGGCAAATCCAGGCATGAAGTAGTGCAAGCGAGGAAAGGGAACCATGTTGACTGCGAGTTTATAAAGGTCTGCATTAAAGTTTTTTCCCAATTGCTAAGACACATTTCTTGGAAGCTGCTCTCCTTTTCACTAAGCTGTGAACACAAATATCCACTATATCTGTATATACACAAGCTGGTCGATGGACAGTGTTGCATTGTACAGTTCCACCACTGTGTCTGACACTTTGGGTGATGGTGTGACACTGAAGGTGTTCATTATGCGGTCAGGATACTCTTCACGGATCTTGCTAATGAGCAGCGTGCCCAGTTGTTTCCAGCATCACTTTGACCTGGAAAACCGTAAACACATAACCATACTCTTCTTATTTTTCTATTCTCCAGGTCTGGATGAAGTGGGAAGAACCATGGAAAAGGAGAGAGAAAGAGAGAGAGAGAGAGAGAGAGAGAGAGAGAGAGAGAAAGATATGGATTATTAAGTCTCCTAATTGTGGTATAAAAGTTAATGTCACTGTACAGTTTGGGCTCTGGTGAGATTCACTCTGGCAGCAGAACTAAAACATCCTGAACCATCTAGAGACGTACCAGTGCCTCTAGATTTGGATGTAGCGGGATTTGGATCCCGCTACATGTGTGGAGTTTGACATTGGACCTCCTGGAGTGTTTAAAGGCTCTGGCATTAAGAAGCTGATGCTGGATCTGTGATGATCACAAATTCTTCTTCTTCTTTCGGCTGCTCCCATTAGGGGTCGCCACAGCGGATCATCCGTCTCCATACCACCCTGTCCTCTACATCTGCCTCTTTTACACCAACTACCTGCATGTCTTTCCTCACCACATCCATGAACCTCCTCCTTGGCCTTCCTCTTTTTCTCCTACAACATCACAGGTCTCACCACAGTCCTATAAACTTTCCCTTTCATTTTTGCAGATACCCTACTATCACAAATCACTCCTGACACTCTTCTCCACCCACTCCACCCTGCCTGCACTCCTTTCTTTACCTCCCTAACACACTCTCCATTACTTTGCACTGTTTACCCCAGTGCATCCTCTCTACCCTTAGACGTTGCTACGGACTCCTTCCTCTCATCTCTTTCCTCAACCATGGACCTCCTTTGTCCCTTGACTACAAAACCCAAGAAGACTTCTTGTCCCACACCGTGGCTGTCAGAAGTTTTGCGCAGTAATCGACGAGAACTCCGATCAGCAGAGAGGAAGTGGAAAAAATCACAGCTTGATGTAGACCTCTCATCTTACCGTGCACTCCTGACCAGATTTTCTTTGGAGGTGACTTCTGCCAAAACTACCTTCTACAAGGAAAAGCTTGAGGCCTCTGCACAAGATCCCCATAAGCTTCACAACATCTTCTCTTCTCTACTAAACCCCCTCTGCTGCACCTGCTCCATCCTCCCTGACTGCTAATGACTTTGCCTCCTTCTATGATGAGAAGATTAGGAAAATCTGCCAGACCTTCACTTCCTCTCCAACAATGACTACACAACACAGCCAACAATCCACTACGTCTCTGTCAAGCTTCTCAACCCTAACAGAAGATGAGATACTGCAAGTCATCCAATCCTGCAATCCCACCACCTGTCCTCTGGATACAATCCCTTCAACTACGCTCCAGACCATCGCACAAGATCTCCTGCCCTTCATCTCCACAATTATCAATGGGTCATTAACATCTGGCTATGTACCAACTACCTTCAAGCAAGCAAGGGTCATTCCTATCTTGAAGAAACCGGCTCTGGATCCATCAGACATCAACAACTACAGACCGGTATCACTCCTTTCCTTTCTTTCTAAATCTCTGGAACGCACTGTTTTTAACCAACTGTCTGTCTATCTCTCACAGAACAACCTCCACGATCCGAACCAGTCTGGGTTCAAAACGGCACATTCCACAGAGACGGCACTATTGGCTGTTTCTGAGAAACTACATGCTGCTCGGTCAGCCAAGCTGTCATCTGTACTTATCTTTCTGGACCTTTCAGCAGCATTCGACACAGTCAACCACAAGACACTTTTGTCAACCCTCAAGAGCCTTGGTATTTGCGGAACAGCATGGAAATGGTTTGCTTCCTACCTGGAAGGTCGCTCATACCAGGTAACATGGAGGGGATCCACATCTGCCCCATGCAGACTTACCACCGGTGTCCCACAAGGCTCGGTACTTGGTCCCCTCCTTTTCTCCCTCTATACCCACTCCATTGGTGAAGTCATATCCTCACATGGGTTTTCTTATCACTGCTATGCAGATGACACTCAACTCATCTTTTCTTTCCCTCCATCAGATACCACAGCTTCTGCTCGGATCTCAGCATGCTTGTCAGACATATCTTTATGGATGAGGGCTCACCAACTTAAACTCAACCCCAGCAAAACAGAACTGCTAGTCATCCCAGGTGATTCATCTCCAGGTCAAGATCTACAAATAACACTTCATGACTCTCTGCTCTCCCCTTCAGCCACTGCTCGTAACCTTGGGGTAACTATGGACAATGAACTGTCTTTTTTCCCACATGTCGCTAATGTTGCTCGTTCTTGTCGATTTCTTCTCTATAACATCCGAAGGATTCGACCATTTCTGTCCATACAGGCTGCCCAGGTGCTTGTTCAGTCTCTTGTCATTTCAAGACTGGACTACTGCAACTCTCTGCTGGCAGGTCTTCCCCTGAACGCTATTCGTCCACTGCAAATGATCCAAAATGCAGCTGCACGACTTGTGTATAATCAGCCCAAGTTTTCCCACACCACCCCACTGCTGCGCTCCCTTCACTGGCTTCCAGTAGCTGCACGTATCAGATTAAAAACACTGATGCTTGCCTACAAGGCCAAAAATGGACCAGCACCATCTTACCTCAGTGACCTCATCACATCTCGCACTGCACCACGCTGTCTGAGATCCTCCAGCACTGCTCGACTGGTACCACCTTCTCTCAGAATGAGAGGTAAGTACAATTCAAGGCTCTTCTCTGTTCTGGCACCGAGGTGGTGAAATGAACTTCCCCTAGATGTCCGTACAGCAGAGTCCCTGATTATCTTTAAGCGACGACTGAAGACCTACCTCTTCCTGAAATACTTAAATTAGCACTTTCCAAGTTTGTAGAATTCGAGTTATATTTATATTGAGTTTGTATTCTTGCGTACCAGTGTAAGATTTATTCACTACTAGAGATTTAAAGCACTTTTGTACGTCGCTCTGGATAAGGGCGTCTGCTAAATGCCGCAAATGTAAATGTAAATGTACCTGAACTCCTCCACCTTCTCCACCTCTTCTCCCTGCAACCACACCCCTCCACTGCCCTCCCTCTCATTCACACACATGTATTCTGTCTTACTCCTACTGAGTTTCAATTCCCTTCTCTCCAGCGCATATCTCCACCTCTCCAGGCTCTTCTCAGCCTGCTCACTACTCTCACAACAAATCACAATATCATCCGCAAACATCATAGTCCAGGGAGACTCCTGTCTGACCTCGTCCGCCAACCTGTCCATCACCACTGCAAACAGGAAAGGGCTCAGGGCCGATCCTTGATGCCCAACCTTCACCCTGAACCAGTCTGTTGTACCTACTGCACACTTCACTGCCGTCACACTGTCCTCATACATGTCCTGCACCACCCTTACATACTTCTGACACACCAGACTTCCTCATACAATACCACAACTCCTCTCTCCACCCTTCTCTGCCAGCACACTCCTTCTCCATTCCTCAGGCAAAGATATTGTTCTCTTGCAGGTGGGAACAGAATTGTGCAGCGACAATCTTTTTTAAAATCTTAGATATAAATGGGAGATTTGAAATTGGTCTGTAATTCTATAGCGTGTTTGGATCCAGATTAGGCACTCTGTCGTACGCCTTCTCTAAATCCACAAATACACAATGCAATTCCTACTGTCCTTCTCTATACTTCTCCATTAACATTCTCAAAGCAAAGAAGGCATCTGTGGTGCTCTTCCTCGGCATAAAACCATACTGCTGCTCACAGATGGTCACCTCTTCTCTCAGCCTGCCTTCCACTACTCTTTCCCAGAACTTCATGGTGTGACTGATCAATTTAATTCCCCTGTAGTTACTGCAAGACTGCACATCTCCCTTATGCTTAAAGATCACACTTCTTCTCTATTCCTCAGGCATCTTCTCACCTTCAAAATCCTGTTAGACAATCTGGTCAAAAACTCCACTGCATCTCTCCTAAACATCTCCACGCTTCTACCGGTATGTCATCTGGTCCAACCGACTTTCCACTATTCATCCTCTTAATCGCTGCTCTCACCTCCTCCTTACTAGTCCTATCCACTTCCTGCTTCACCAACTCCACATCATCTAACCTTCTCTCTTTCTGATTTTACTCATTCATCAGCTGCTTAAAATACTCCCTCCACCTTCTCAACACACTCTCCTCACTAGTCAACACATTTCCCTCTCCATCCTTTACTGCTCTAACTTGCAGTACATCCTTCCCAGCTCGGTCCCTCTGTCTGGCCAATCGGTACAAATCCTTTTCTCCTTCCTTAGTGTCCAACTTCTCCTACAGCTCCTCATATGCCATTTCCTTGGCTTTCGCCACATCCCTCTTTACCTGCTGCTGCATCTCCTTGTTCTCCTGCCTACTTTTCTCATCACTCTGTCTATCCCACTTCTGTTTTGCCAACCTCTTTCTCCTTATGCTCTCCTGCACGTCCTCATTCCACCACCATGTCTCCTTGTCTTCCTTTCTATTTCCAGATGTCACACCGAGTATTTTTCTAGCTGCCTCCCTCATCACTCCAGCAGTAGTTCCACAATCATCCAACACCTCCCTTTATTCCTACAACGTTCTTAAGTCAAGCAAGCAGTATAGTGTGATCAATGGTGTCAAAAGCTGCACTAAGGTCGAGCAAAACAAGTAAGGAGACAAAACCCTGATCAGAGGCCAATAACAGTCATTTACCACCTTAACTAGCGCCGTCTCTGTGCTATGATGAGGCCGAAATCCTGACTGATACATTTAAAAAATGTTATTCATAAGTAGGTGTGAGCAGAACTGCTGTGCTACAACCTTTTCTAAAATTTTGGATATAAAGGGGAGATTTGATATCGGTCTGTAGTTGGACAACTGACATGGGTCAAGGTCAGGTTTCTTAATAAGGGGGTGGATAACTGCCAGTTTGAAGGATTTAGGTACATAACCAGTGCTAATGGAAGAGTTAATTATTTTTAAAACTGGTTTGATTATCTCTGGAGTTATCTGTTTAAAGAAACTAGTAGGCAAGGGATCGAGAATGCAGGTTGATGATTTTGATGAGGAGATTAATGAAATTAAGTCATTCTCATGAATAGGAGTGAAGCTTTGTAGTTGATTGTCCGTTATAATGACACTGCTGTCTACAGGGTTACTTGTAAAATAATTTGGATTTCTAGTAACCGTCTGGATTTCTTGCCTGATGTTTTCAATTTTATTATTAAAAAAGTTCATAAAATCATTACTACCTATTGATGGTGTGCATGTTAGTGCAGTGCTTTTATTCCCTGTTAAAATCCCTGTTAGAATAAAGGGAACAGCTCTCTCTTGGCTCAGGTCTTATTTGACTGATTGCTATTAGTTTGTTGATGTAAATGGTGAGTTCTCCACACTCTCTTAGGTAAAGTTTGGTGTTCCACAAGGATCTGTCTTAGGCCCACTGCTTTTCTCTTTATATTTGCTGCCTCTGGGTGAAAATATACATAAACATGGTATTCACTTCCATTGCTATGCTGATGATACACCGCTGTATATTTCAGCAAAGCCTGATGAGAGAGATCAGCTTAACAATGTTGAGGAGTGTGTAAAGGACATTAGACAGTGGATGCTTGATAACTTTCTTCTGCTCAACTCAGATAAGACAGAAGTACTTTTACTAGGACCACATGCAGCTAGAAGTAAACTTTCTGATTCTGTAGCATCTCTGGATGATGTTTTTGTCTCAGTGTGTACAGCAGTCAAAGACCTCGGTGTGATTATTGACCCGAGTCTTTCCTTTGAGTCTCACGTGAATAATATCACCAGGATCTCCATCTTTCACCTTAGAAATATTGCTAAAATAAGAAATATGATGTCGTTACAGGATGCAGAAAAACTAGTAGATGTTTTTGTAACATCTAGATTAGACTACTGTAACGCTTTACTGTCTGGGTGTTGGAGTTCGTGCAGAAATAAGCTTCAGTTATGAAAGCAGCAGCAAGAGTCCTCACTAGATCTAGAAAATATGATCACATCAGCCCTGTTTTAATCATCTACACTGCTCCCAATTCCATCTCACACTGATTATAAAATACTACTACTGACGTATAAAGCACTTAACGCTCTCACGCTGCAGTATCTGAGTGAACTTCTGTACCAGGATGATCCTCCACACCTACTTAGATCAAAAGGTGCAGCCTATTTGTTGGTACCTCTAATATTGAAGACTCCAGCAGGGGGCAGATATTTCTCCTATAAACCCCACAGTTATGGAACAACCTTCCAATCAGTGTTTGGGACTCAGACACAGTCTCAGTGTTCAAGTCGAGGCTGAACACATATTTATTTAGTGGAGTCTTTAGTCAGTAGGTGTTTGTGAGGTAAAGGAGCAGATCTGGAGGGATCATGGATATGGAGTGTTTGGTGAACTGGGATATTTGGATGTCATCTCCTCACTCTCACACGTTCACTCAGGTTTGTTGATGGTGGTGTGGTGGGTCGTCTCTTATCCCAGAGATCCTCATGTCTGTGTTTCCTTCTGCTTCTCCCTTTTAGTTTTGCTGCTACAGTGAATCTCACCAGAGTCCAAACTGCACAGTGACATTAACTTTCATACAACAATAAGGAGACTAAATAATCCATATACTTCTCTTCCTGTCACCCTCTCTCTCTCTCTCTCTCTCTCTATATATATATATATATATCTTTCTCTCTCTCTGTCGAGTTAAACATGCTCCTGAGGTTCCAGTGACCACTGTTCCTGCCCAGGTCTGCCTCTGGATAGTGTTCTTTTCGACTGGAGGTGACTCTGTGCAGCTTAGGACAGTTTGTCACCAACACCTTGGGTGGTTCCATGAAAATAGAGAACAGGTGTTTTGAGGATGGATTGGAATGTAGTTAATGTCAACAGTCTGCTACACTGACTCAGGACTATTTTTCATTTTTTATCTTAATTACTGTACCCCGCAACATCGTATATCTGCTGTAAATAGACATTCGGTTCAACCCAGATGAGGATGAGTTTCCCTCTTGAGTCTGGTTCCTCTCAAGGTTTCTTCCTTATGCCATCGCCAAAAGCTTGTTCATCATGGACAAACATACTTATAAAGAACATCTTGACTTTTAATCACCACATTATCTGTGTAAAGCTGCTTTGAGACAATGTACATTGTTAAAAGCGCTATACAAATAAAAATGAATTAAATTGAATTAAATGTTTCAAACAGTCCACCATTGTTCCTGTCCCGAAAAAACCCAGCCGCCTGCCTCAATGACTATTGCCCTGTAGCCCTGACCTCAGTAGTGATGAAATGCTTTGAGAGACTGGTCAGAGACTTCATCACTGTATCCTGTATCACTACTAGACACACTAGATCCTCTACAGTTTGCGTACCGTTAGAACCGTTTTACTGAGGACGCCATTGCTCATCTCCTTCACATTACGATGAGCCACCTGGGCTACAGAAAAGGAAATTATACAAATATGTTGTTTGTGAACTACAGTTCAGCATTTAACACAATAATTCCCTCCACACTTACCTCTAAGTTGTAGGTCCTGGAACTTGGCCTGCCACTGTGTCAATGGATCTCTAACTTCCTGACAGACAGACAGACCACAAGCCGTAGGGGTGGAAAAACACACCTCATCCACCCTCACCCTCAGCACTGGAACTCCCCAGGATTGTGTTCTGAGCCCCCTGCTGTACTCACTGCACACAAACGACTGTGTGGCCACTTCCAACTCCACCACCATCATCAAGTTTGCTGACGACACTGTTGTGGTGGGTCTGATCTCCAACAACCACATTACAACTGCTAAACATCAACGGGACCCCAGTGGAGATAGTGGACAGTTTCCGGTACCTAGGTGTTCACATCACACAGGACCTGTCTTGGTCCTGTCACACCAACACCCTGGTGAAGAAGCCCGGCAGCGTCTGTACCATCTGAGACGCTTAAGGGACTTTAAACTACCCTCTCAGGTGCTAAAGACTTTCTACACCTGCACCATTGAGAGCGTTCTGATAGGTAGCATCACTTCCTGGTTCAGGAACAGCACCATGCAGGACAGGCAAGCCCTCCAGTGTGTGGTGCGTTCAGCTGAACGTACCATCCACACCGAGTTCCCTAACCTGCAGGACATCTACAGCACGCAGTGCAGGACCAGGGCCAGGAAGATTGTGAAGGACCTCAGCCATCCCAAAAATGGACTCTTTTCTTTGATGCATTCAGGAAAATGCTTCCGCTCCCTGAAAGAGAACACAGAGAATGAGGAGGAGCTTCTTCTCACAGGCCATACGGAGTTTAAACCAGGAATGTGTTTGACAGAACCAGGCTGCACCAGGCTGCACTCTATGCACTTTATGTTGTTTTGTTGTTTAGTGTAGCACCAGGGTTTCGGAGGGAACGTTGTTTCGTTTTTACTGTGTACTGTGTACCACTGTGTATAGTAAAAATGACAATAAAAGCCACTTGACTTGACTTGACTTGAAACTGTCACTTTAACTCTGGACTTGCACAGTGCATTTTAATTCCACATCACAACGCACATGGTCATTTTAAGGACAATCACATAAACCACTTTATGTGATTACTGTTTACTGTCATAAGCATACCCTGTATATACACTTTTCTATTATACTATTGTACTATTATACTATTTATAAAATAGTTTGGATTTATTTGAATCATCTGGATTTCTTGCCTGATGTTTTCAACTTAATTATTAAAAAAGTTCATGAAATCATTACTACTAGATTTTAAAAGAGATGAGATAATGGTCTGAAATAGCTTCAGACTGTGGAATAATGCTTAGATTATTACTATAAATAGCTGCAACATTTAGACTGGGTTGGTGTATGTAACTATACCCAGGAGGACTCGCTTCATTTAATGCTACATATTTATTTGGTTTAATCCACGTTTCTGTCAAACACATTATTTTAAACTCCTGGTCGGTAATAATTTTGTTTATAGTCAGCGCTTTTGACGTGAGAGATCTAATATTCAACAATCCTATTTTTAGATCAGAGGTGCTGGCTGTGCGTTCAGTCCTATTTAATTTAATGTTAATCAGGTTACTAAAACAGTCTTTCTGATAATTCCTATATTTTGGTTTCGCTCGGGGAACAGACACAGTCCAAATATTGTGAATCCTGAGTGACGACTCTGTGCAGCTAGCAGACGGTCAGTTTAGCCTGTCTGTCTGCTCCCTGGCCTTGGCTCTGGACAGTCACTTGTTAACTAGTGCTGTTCTGAGACTATGACCTATACTACAAGAAATGAGAGCAGCACCTTCCCGGGTGGGATGGACACCGTCCCTCCATAACAGGCCAACCTTGCTCCTCAAAATTGCTCCAATTATCTATGAAGCCCACATAGTTTTTGGAGCACCACTTGGACATTCATGCCGCATTCAGCAGATCATAGACCATAACCTGCTGTAGGCTACATCGCCACGTCGCATTGGGACAGGGTCAGAGCATATTACAGCATCGAACATTGCCTTCGCTAATTTACACCCCTCTATAACATTACTCTTAGTAACCTCTGACTGTCGAAGGCGTATGTCATTATCTCCTGTGTGAAAAACTATCTTAGAGAACCTGTGCTTTCCTAAAAACCTAATCTGACCTGCTATGTCCGTCGCCCTGGCTCCCGGTATACATAACCTGTGCTGCTAGTGCCCCTGAAGGTCTAGCTAATTTTACAGCAAAGCTGTTGGACACGCGAAGCGGAGAGAAATGGTGCTCCCGTGAGCGAGCCTTTGCATTAGCTTTGGCTTCGCTAGTATGCTGCAGAGTTGTCAACCACTCGCCCTGCTGTGAGGGCTCTTATGCCGGAGTTGGGGGAATGCTAACTCCACCTAGGGCATCCAGACTTTCCCCTGCAGGACCTGGACTGCTCTCGCACTCACTACTTCCTCTAATGCTAAGATCGAACAATGCTAACAATGATTGTGCTGTTGCACCAGCGGTTGTTCACCATTAAACACACTCCACCTCCCCTTGACTGGTGTGGTCAGGTACCGCTATGTTTAGGCATGTTGCAGTGAAGCAAAGGATGTTGCAAATCTGAATGTTACTCCAAAACTTAACCCTTTCCCTGAACATTGGCTATCAGGATATTAGGTATGGGATTTCGGTGTGCGCATGCCTTCAGCCTGTTCCTAATGCCGGCTCGTTTCTCTTGTGGACGGCGGAACGAGTCGCATCCTTTGTTCTTTGTCATGAACTTGCTCAGCCAACAAGGGTCCGGGTTTAAAAACCAATGCAATTTAGTAGATTGTAAACCAATAGATATAAGAGTGGCTCTGGCATATGTAATGATGGCCATCTTATATAAAGAAAACAGTAAATATGTAAATAAAAAAACATTAAATAACCAAAACAAACAAGGTGTAGCCGGAGCAGTTTTAACGGCAGCTGACCTCACTGGCGCCATCTTGGAATTTTTTATCACTGTGTTACTTCTTTCTCTGACCTGCAGCAGGTTCATGCTTCAGGAGGCTGGAAATGAACCCTGTTCTGTTCCTCATTATTTACAATTGCATTATTTTTACTTCTTATTCCAATTTACACCTGTTAATGTCTTTTACAAGACAAACACAAAGGTCTCACTCACTCACTCACACACACACACATTCTGCAATTCAATTCAATTCAATTCAATTTATGTTTATTTGTATAGCGCTTTTAACAATGAACATTGTCTCAAAGCAGCTTTACACAGATAATGTGGTTATTAAATGTAAATATGTTCTTTGTAAGTATGTTTGTCCCTGATGAGCAACTGTGGCAAGGAAAAACTCCCCGAGATGGCATAAGGAAGAAACCTTGAGAGGAACCAGACTCAAGAGGGAACCCATCCTCATCTGGGTTGCACCAAATGTCCATTTGAAGCATTTATACAAAGTTGCAGGGTGCAGTGATGATGATCAGAAGCAAACTGCACTCCCGAGTCAGTGCAGCAGACCGCCGACACCAACTACAGTCCAGTCCGTCCTCAAAGCACCCGCTCTACTCCGGAATTACATGGAACCACCCAAGGTGTTGAGGAGAGACCGTCCCAAGCTGCACAGAAGTGTGAAGATCCGGGGAGGGGAGAGGGGCAGGAACAGTGGTCACTGGAGCCTCAGGAGCATGTTTAACTCAACCGAGAGAGAGAGAGAGAGAGAGAGAGAGAGAGAGAGAGAGAGAGAGAGAGAGAGAGAAAGGGAAGGATATGGATTATTAAGTGTCCCTATTGGTGTGTGAAAGTTGATGTCACTGTGCAGTTTGGACTCCGGCAAGACTCGCTATGGCAGCATAACTAGAAGGGAGAACCAGAAGGTAACACAGACATGAGGGATCTCTGGGATAAGAGACGACCCACCACACCACCGTCAGCAAACCCGAGTGAACGTGTGAATGTGAGGGGACGACAGCATACAAATATACCAGTTCACCAAACACTCTATATCTATGTTTTCTCCAGATCTGCACCTTTACCTAAGAAAAATCTACTGATCAAAGACTTGACTAAATAAATAAGTTTTCAGCCTCGACTTGAACACTGAGACTGTGTCTGAGTCCCGAACACTGATTGGAAGGCTGTTCCATAAATGTGGGGCTTTATAGGAGAAAGATCTGCCCCCTGCTGTAGTCTTCATTATTTGAGGAACCAAAAGATAGCCAGCACCTTTTGATCTAAGTAGGCGTGGAGGATCATACTGGTACAGAAGTTCACTCAGATACTGCAGCGTGAGACCGTTAAGTGCTTTATATGTCAGGAGTAGTATCTTATAATCAATGCGAGATTTGATTGGGAGCCAGTGTAGACTGATTAAAACAGGGGTGATGTGGTCGTATTTCCTAGATCTGGTGAGGACTCTTGCTGCTTTCTCATGAATAGAAGTGAAGCTTTGTAGTTGATTATCCGTTATAATTACACTGCTGTCTACAGGGTTACTTGTAAAATAATTTGGATTTATATTAACCGTCTGGATTTCTTGCCTGATGTTTTCAATTTTATTATTAAAAAAGTTCATAAAATCATTACTACCTATTGATGGTGTGCATGTGAGTGCAGTGTTTTTATTCCCTGTTAATTTTGCTACCGTGCTGAATAAAAATCTGGGATTATGCTTGTTATTTTCTATGAGGGTGGAGAAATATGCTGATCTAGCAGCACTAAGAGATTTTCTATAATTTAGGAGGCTCTCCTTCCATGCTATTTGAAATACTGTTAATTTTGTTTGACGCCATTTACGTTCTAATTTTCGAGTGGTCTGTTTTAAGGTGCGTGTATGATCAGTATACCACTGTGCTAATTTTTTCTCCCTGATCATTTTGGTCTTAAGGGGAGCTACATCATCTAGAGTGTAACGTAACGTTGTTTCTAGATGTTCAGTGGCCCAATCGAGCTCTGCGGGGTCTGACGGAGATTTATCTAATATCGTAATTTCTGGAAGATTATTAATAAAACGCGCTGCTGTAGCTGACGTGAAAGTACGCTTAACACGGTAACGTGGTGAGGTAGAAATGCAATGACTTAGGCAAATTTTAAACGAGATCAGATAATGGTCTGAGATAGCTTCAGACTGTGGAATTACAACTAAGTTTTTTATTTTTAATCCAAATGTTAACAACAAATCGAGAGTGTGTCCGCCACTATGAGTGGGTCCTATAACATTCTGATTAATTCCAACTGAATCTAGTATGGACACAACTGCTGCTCTTAAGGAGTCTTCCTGATTATCAAAATGAATATTAAAGTCTCCAACAATTAATGCTTTGTCTAAAGAAGTAGCTAAATTTGTAATGAAATCTGCAAATTCTATCAGAAAATCAGAGTAGGGCCCTGGGGGTCTATAAATAATAATTAGAGGAATTAACTGGCTTGACCTGCTTTCGGACACTGAATATTTTATGTTGGTGTAAAGAACTTCAAAAGTTTTACATTTGTGTTTACTCTTTTGTGTGACGTTTAAATTATTATTATAAATAGCTGCGACTCCACCTCCTCTGCCATTTAGACGGGGTTGGTGTAGGTAACTATACCCAGGGGGACTCGCCTCATTTAGTGCTACATATTCATTCGATTTGATCCACGTTTCTGTCAAACACATTATATTAAACTCCTGGTCGGTAATAATTTCGTTTACAGTAAGTGCTTTTGACGTGAGAGATCTAATATTCAACAATCCTATTTTTAGATCAGAGGTGCTGGCTGTGCGTTCAGTCCTATTTAATTTAATGTTAATCAGGTTACTAAAACAGACTTTCTGATAATTCCTATATTTTGGTTTTGCTCGGGGGACAGACACAGTCTCAATATGGTGGATCCTGAGTGACGACTCTGTGCAGCTAGCAGACGGTCGGTTTAGCCTGTCTGTCTGCTCCCTGGCCTTGGCTCTAGACAGTCACTTGTTAACTAGTGCTGTTCTGAGACTATGACCTATACTACAAGAAATGAGAGCAGCACCTTCCCGTGTGGGATGGACACCGTCCCGCCCTAACAGGCCAGCCTTGCCCTCAAAAATGCTCCAATTATTAATGAAGCCCACATTGTTTTTGGAGCACCACTCGGACATCCAGCAGTTCAGCGACCATAACCTGCTGTAGGCTACATCGCCACGTCGCATTGGGATGGGGCCAGAGCATACTACAGCATCGGACATTGCCTTCGCTAATTTACACACCTCTATAACATTACTCTTAGTAACCTCTGACTGTCGAAGGCGTATATCATTAGCTCCTGTGTGAAAAACTATCTTAGAGAACCTGTGCTTTCCTAAGAATCTAAGCTGACCTGCTATGTCCGGCGCCCTGGCTCCCGGTATACACATAACCTGTGCTGCTGGTGCCCCTAAGGGTCTAGCTAATTTCACGTGCCTCAGAATAGAGTCTCCTAAAACCAGAGCTCTTTCAGGTTTCTCAGCGGGTGCTTCACTGAGGAGAGCAAACCTGTTGGACACGCGAAGCGGAGAGGAATGGTGCTCCCGTGGGCAAGCCTTAGCGTTAGCTTTGGCTTTGCGAGTATGCCGCCGAGTCGTCACCCATTCGCCCCGCTGCGAGGGCTCTAATGCCGGAGTCGGGGGAATAGTACCTTCACCTAGGGCATCCAGACTTTCCCCTGCAGAACCTGGACTGCTCTCACACTCACTACTTCTCTCTAGACTCTGGATGCGCTCCTCTAATGCTAAGATCTTCTCCGTCAAAGAGCAAACTAGCTTACACTTCTCACAGATAAAATTATCGATAACAACGGAGAGAGACTGACTAAACATGTCACACTTCACACACTGAATGAACTGGATGTTCGCCATAATAGAGAAATTACGTACCTTAATGTGATTACTGAAGTGTGTGTTCGTAGTTCTGGTAAATGTCCTCCACTCACTGCTTTCAAACCCTCAGACCAATGCAATGCCAATCCTTTTTCATCCAATCAAGACACAATGATTATATGATTATAACATTTACTGCACACTGTGAACACACACAAAAAACACACAAACACACACACTTTTTCGTGAAAAGCATTTTCTATCAATTTTCTAATCTTTTGGCTTCCATTGAATGGGAGCTTTGAGGATGAATTTAGACTGTAGTTAATATCAACAGCCTCCTACACTGACTCAGGACTAGAGTTTGCTCTGATCTCCATCACTGCACCTCAACACTGTTTATCTGTAATAAATGGAAATTCGGTGGCACCCAGATGAGGATGGGTTCCCTCTTGAGTCTGTATCCGCTCTCAGGTTTCTTCCTTGTGCATCTCGGGGAGTTTTTCCTTGCCACAGTTGCTCATCAGGGACAAACTTACTTACAAAGAACATATTTACATTTAATCACCACATTATCTGTGTAAAGCTGCTTTGAGACAATGTTCACTGTTAAAAGCGCAATACAAATAGAAATGAATTAAATTGAATTGAATTGAGTGTAAGACTGGGGAGAAAGAGTTATAATCTTATTGTTCAGGTGGTTTTCTTTCAGAGTTTCTACAGTTTATTGGTCCTCACTTCTCATCTCATGTACTGCTGTTTTGTCTTCTCACCACTAGATGGCATACAAATGAAGTACAAAATTATTTCCTCTGATTAGTGGTTTGTTTGAACAGCAGGAGGAACCATGTGACAGAGGGACGTGTTATCTCCTTACAGGGTACAGGTTTGATTTAGTTTTAATTTATCCTTGATGAGGAAGTCAGAAGAAAAAGTAAGAAGGAAAACTCTCTGGGATGATGAGATAAAACCTTGAGACCTGAGAGTTCTACATCACTCCTCATATATGTGTGTACAGTCCCACATTACTGAGAGGAACTACAGGAAGAACAGTTTTAAAGGGACAGTGAAGCTCAGTGAGGAACACTTGAACGGAGTGAACACTGAGTCGGCACTTTCTGTCTTCAGGTGAATCCAGTGGCCCCAAACCGGAAGTGCAGAAGCAGGGCAGGAAGTAGTGCACTAACCACATGGAAGATCTTTTTTACTTTTGCAGTCCCTGGTTTGTGCCTTAGTTTGAGGGAATATTTTTTTTTACACTGACATGTAAGTTGGTCCTTATTTTTGTACGTACACCAGGTTTGTACGTGTGTTTGTACGTGTGTCTGAGCATCAAGCACATGTTTATTGTGTGTTTATATGCAGATGGTTTTATCTGTGAGCGAGAAAAACAGCACACAACTGAGACCAAAAGGATTCACTGTGTTTGTTTATTGAACAACCCATTTTTCATCTCTTATTCCTCTCAAATCTGTGGAAGACTGCATGAGATCACTCACCAGGAATTCATCTTCATCGCACTTCATCACGGTTTTGCTCTCACTTTTTACTCCACAACACAAACTCAGCTTCCTCATGTGGGAAAGAATTCACGAGGAAACGATCTGATGCTTTTCAATATCTGTATTGGATTTCTTGCTGATTGTATACTGATTTGTGAGAAGGTTTAAAGCTTGGTGTTACACCAGCACCATGCTAATATGCTAATAACAGACACGTTTCAGGCAGCAGGTTAGCTTCACAATGTTCTTTGAGATGATTTAACTCTTTATTAATGATGTTATCTCTGGCAGAGAAACACACATGAACCCATACGAACACACACGCGCACACACAAACACTGTTCTCATGGCACTGAGGAAAAACACCACATATGTGAGTCTGGATAAAAAATTTGGCAGATCAGATCTTCAGTACTTCACTTCCTGCAGCTACAATAATCATCAGTGTAACAAATTAATCCAGGATTCTAAATCCATTCTCTCCACTTCTTGTATTTTAGTCTGATGCACTCACTCCACCCCACTAACACTCTACCCTGACCCCACCTTCACTCCACCCCACTGACACTCTACCCTGACCCCACCTTCACTCCACCCCACTAACACTCTACCCTGACCCCACCTTCACTCCACCCCACTGACACTCTACCCTGACCCCACCTTCATTCCACCCCACTGACACTCTACCCTGACCCCACCTACACTCCACCCCACTGACACTCTACCCCACTGACACTCTACCCTGACCCCACCTTCATTCCACCCCACTGACACTCTACCCTGACCCCACCTTCATTCCACCCCACTGACACTCTACACTGACCCCACCTACACTCCACCCCACTGACTCTCTACCCTGACCCCACCTTCACTCCACCCCACTGACACTCTACCCTGACCCCACCTTCACTCCACCCCACTGACACTCTACCCTGACCCCACCTTCACTCCACCCCGACTCCTCCTTTACTCCTTCATTCCTGCCTTGTAAAAGATACAAAAAAAAGAGAACAGCACTGAAGGTACAGCCAGAAGCTCTCTGCGGGGAAGGGTATAAGATCTCTCTCTCCTGTCAATCACAGCATCACTGGCCAATCGCAGTATTTGTGAGCTGGTGACTGTAGAAGAGGGCAGGAAGTGTGACCCTGCTACTCGGTTTCTCAGTGCAGAGGGTAGATCTTTTCCTAGTGTCTCAGAAGAAGTGTGTTGGTCTCCTCACTCCCCATTGTTACAGTAATGTATGGATAAAGGGCATCTCAAGGTCAAGAAGAGTTTCTGCTTCTGAATGCTTGTGTAAAAAAAGTCTAGAAAAATACGCTAATGAATGTATGCTTGTGTGTGTGTGTGTGTGTGTGTGTGTGCGGTGAAGCCGGCATTCATTAATATAAAAGAAAAATAAAGTTTCACACGGCACTAAAACATCAGTAAATAAATACCTTATTGCTTCCTCAGTAGCCACGCCCCTTGTGTGTGTGTGTGTGTGTGTGTGTGTGTGTGTGTGTGTTTTATTTACATTTTCTTATTGAAAAAACAACCTCAATTTAAAGCCACAACACAGTTACATCAACATTGTGTGTGTTACAACATCGTATAGCTTTACATGAGTCCATGTTATCTTCTTTAGCATCATGTTTACATGCTTTGTTACAATAGTGATCGTGACACACACACACACACACACACACACACACACACACCATTATTTATTACACCATTCGTCATCTTTCAACAAAATATTAAGGGATTAGGGATTACAGTTAGTGTTAAAGGATCAGTGTTCGGAGATTATTTGTTATGGATCAGTGGTTAAGGATCAGTGTTTAGGGATCAGTGTTTAGGGATCGTGGTTAGGGATCAGTGTTTAAGGATCAGTGTTTAGGGATCAGTGTTTAGGGATCGTGTTTAAGGATCAGTGTTTAGGGATCAGTGTTTAGGGATCAGTGTTTAGGGATCGTGTTTAAGGATCAATGTTTAGGGATCAGTGTTTAGGGATCGTGTTTAGGGATCAGTGTTTAGGGATCAGTGTTTAGGGATCGTGTTTAGGGATCGTGTTTAGGGATCAGTGTTTAGGGATCAGTGGTTAAGGATCAGTGGTTATGGATCAGTGGTTATGGATCAGTGTTTAGGGATCAGTGGTTAGGGATCAGTGGTTAGGGATCAGTGGTTATGGATCAGTGTTTAGGGATCAGTGGTTAGGGATCAGTTGTTGGCGATCAGTGTTTAGGGGTAGCGGATAAGTCCAGTGTTCTGTCCCTAAACTGTGTGAAGGTCCAGATGAAGAACTAACAACTGACTAATGACCTCAATGACTTTGTAATGCTAAAAATACATGTCAGTTCATACACTATAAAGCAAACACTGAGTTCATCTCTCACTGGAGCGCCTGGTTAACACTGAGGGGTGTGTGTGAGTGAGAGTGTTTGCGAGTGTGTGTGTGTGTGTGTGTGTGTGTGTGTATGTATACACTCCAGAGATTATATCTGAGGTTATAAGTGAATTGACACTCTGTTGGTGTTTTTTTCCCTCTCTCCAGTCCTCAGGAACACTGCAGTGGGTCTGGTGAAGACCAGCGACTGGGGTTAGTGAACACGGGGATTAGGACCAAGAGATTAGAGACTAGGGATTAGGGATTCACTCATCAGGAGATAGGGATTACAGTTTAGATTGTTTTAAGACTTTCAGGATGGCACCACACACACACACACACACACACACACACACACACACACACACACACACACACACACACAGTTAGTGGCTGCATTGGCTGTGTAGGGAAGGAAACCCTCCCTTTTGGACATGTCTCATTTAGCACTTTTTTACAAAGCACACTAATAAAAAGTACACTAAAACTAGTCTGCAGTGAATTTGGACACATCAGCATTTTTTTTGTCATTAGTCAGTAGAGTGTTAGTTTTTCACTTCACACAGCAGCAGTGATTCCAGTGTCTTCACGGTGACACCTATTGCCTCCAATCATCACCTGGAAAGCTCCCATGTGACATCAAACTCCTCCCTTTTGTGTGTGTCAGTAAATCCCTTCGCAGCAGCTTGACTAAAGAAGCCAAAGGATTTCACAAAACTTTTCCACCATATGGTGACGCCCATCAGGAAGACGCTCCCCCATTAGCAGTGCTGATGGTACAGTCCACAGCTGAGTCTATGGGAGAGGATGTGGTAGAGTCGACTTTTGAGGGGGGGACAGGATCTTTCACAGTCAGAGGTAAAGACCGTATCACAGTTTCATCTAAAATGGATGGTGAAGAAGGCTCTAAAGGGGAGGAGTCTGATGGAGGGAATGGAGACAGCAGAGGATTAGAGTCTATAGGAGAGGAAGAGGATGGAGGGGGGAAGGATGAAAGTGTGGATGGTGCTACATGTGTAATGGGTGGAGTTACAAGTTCAGGAAGGTCCACCGATTTACCTCCTGGAGACCTGGTGACATCATCGTCCATTTTGGGTAGTGTTTCACAGTCTAGGGTGTATGGGGATGGGCAACTGTGTAGAGTGGGTGGGGATTCTGGGGCATCAGGGGGTGGGGCATTAACAATAAGATCAGGAAGTGAATCAGTTGCTGCAGGCTTCGAGTTGTCGACGTGCCTGAGAACGGTAAGTCTCACAGCATTAAGTTCGTCTCCCGGTTCTTCAGCAGGATCGTCTTCAGGAGCGATGGTGGACGATGCTGTGGACTCAACGGTGGAGACGGCAACCTCTCGCAGAGGCGTTCCTCTGACGTTGGAGTAGTCGCTAGCGCGCTCAGCTGTGTGTTCGTCATTGGCGTAGGCGCGGCCGTGGGGGCCAGGCAGCAGGTGAAGCTGTTCTGCAGGTTTCTTGTGGGGGGGCAGCAGGGGGTGGCGGGTGTAGCCCTCTCCCTCAGCTAGAGACTCTGGGAGGGGCTGGTGGCGCGACTCAGGAAGCAGCAGGATGCAGATAATGCAAATGAGCGTGCAGCAGGCGAAGATCACATGGTGTAGGAAGTAGCCTTTCTGGTTGTGCAGCTCCATGATGGGTGCCGTTAGCATCCCAAACCCAGCGCTCGCTAACACCAGACCCAGACCTCCTCCCCTGATCAACACAACACAGAAATATACTCCAGTCATTATTTTATACAATGCTGTAGCTCAAAGAGGTTTATATACTGCTGTTGCCATAGTAACCGTGAGTAAAAATGGGCATGAATCAGACACACACACAACTTGGGTTTCTTGTTGGTGCTCTACAGATCACATCCAGCTGTGACACATCAGGAAAGTCATTTCCCATGTTTACATTGTGGGAGGGTGATGTCATGGTTACTCTGGATCTGGTGTTGGTTAAAAGTGATTTGTAGTGATCTATAGTAAACTAGTGATCTGTAGTGATCTGATCTGGTTCTGATATACACATTCAACACACACACACACACACACACACACACACACACACACACACACACACACACACACACACACACACTAGTAGATGGAACTGGGACTTCATTCCATACTGCAGATCTCGGCTAACCTGAGCGTCACTCTCTGATTCGTGTGTGTGTGTGTGTGTGTGTGTGTGTGTGTGTGTTTTGGATGTGCAAGTGTTCATCAATTTGGCCCTCAGATTAATGAAATAAATGAATTTCAGGCTGATCTGAAAGTGACGTTTCTCTTGTGACTTTTATCTAAACATTTACTGTTAGTCTTCAAAATAATTATATTAAAGTCAGAATGTAAAATTTAAACACAAAATTTCATTCATGCAAGAGCAAATTTACTTATGAATGAATGAGTGAATGAACGAATGAAAAGATGTAGATCAGGGTGAATGAATGATTAAACGAATGAGTGTTCCTCTATAGTGCAGTAGTAATGGTTTATTCCGGTATGCTGTTTACTGAGAGGGCCGGCTCACCTGATCACAGTGGGGGTGATTTCTGCACAAAAAAAGATGCTCAGGTTACTGACAGCCTGGGAGGAGAACATGCCGATGATGGAAAACGCCGCATGGAAGTCTGACTTCAGAGTTTCTGACTCTACATAAAGAGAAGTTATGGGAGGGGGGGAGAGAGAGAGAGAGAGAGAGAGAGAGAGAGAGGTCAAAAGTAGTGTTGGGCAGTATTCCAGTTCATACCAAATACCAGTGTTTATTTTTGTAATGATGTAAATGTACAGTATAATAATGTGTAATACTGCTGCAGTGGTGAGGGCACAGCCTTGTGTGTTTCTCAGACAGTGAATATGGACAGAATAGACATGGAAAGAGAGACCTGACAAAACCAAAAGAATAGTTGTTGACTTCAGGAGAGCACAGAGCAACCATTCTCCACTGATCATCGATGGATCCTCAGTGGAGATCGTCAAGAGCACCAAACTCCTTGGTGAACATCTGGTGGAAAACTTCACCTGATCACTCAACACCAGCTCCTTAACCAAGAGCCCAGCAGCGTCTCTACTTCCTGAGAAGGCTGAGGAAAGCTCATCTCCCTCCCCCCGTCCTGACCATGTTCTACAGAGGGACCATTGAGAGCATCCTGAGCAGCTGCATCACTGCCTGGTTTGGGAATTGCACCGTCTCGGATCGCAAGACCCTACAGAGGATAGTGGGGACAGCTGAGAAGATCATCGGAGTCTCTCTCCCCTCTATCATGGACATTTACACCACATGCTGCATCCACAAAGCACACAGCATTGTGGACGACCACACACACACCTGTCGCACACACACACACCTCACTCAACTGTACAACCTGAACATAACTCACACACACACACACACTCTGAACTGTGTTTTACCGAACTGTTCAACCTGAACACACACTCATTACTCATCTCAATCCATTCCACCATCATTGATTTATTATTATTTATACTTCACCATATTACACTGTTTACATGCTGTTTTTTGCGTCTCTGGACTGCTGCTGCTGCTGTTTAGGTCATACCACCCAGCACTATTCAAAAGTCATTTAAAGGCTGTAAATGTTCTTGGAGCTCTGAAGCACAGAACATCAGGGTTGAAAAAAAGGGATGAATGAAGAGTTTCAGGTTTATTTAGAAGTTCACAACTCATCCTACATTTCTCAGCTCCCACATCATCTCTAACTACAACACAACCAGTTCCACTCACACACCATGAGATGAGCTGCAGCACTCAGGATCATAAGCAGTTCCTTTCCTTCTCCATACTTCTTATGTTGTCTTTATCTGATGCAGAGAATCTCGTCCATACGTTCATGACCTCCAGAATAGACTATTGTAATGCGTTACTAGGTGGAGGTTCTGCATCATTAATAAACAAGCTTCAGTTAGTCCAGAATGCAGCAGTCAGAGTCTCACAAGGTCAAAAAAATATGATCACATAACCCCGATCTTCTCGTCCCTACACTGGCTTCCTGTTAAGTTTCAAATCCACTACAAACTACTGCATCTTACCTACAAAACACTAAATAGTTTATCTCCATGTATCTATCCAGTCTTCTAACATGCTACGATCCATCACGTGTTCGGGGTTCAGACACACTCTCCCAGTTTAAGTGCAGATTAAAGACGTATGTTTTTAGCGAGTTCTACACATAACACACATCACATCATAACCTTGTGCTCCAGAACATCTGATCACATGCACATTATCAACCTGTGCTGTTAATATCATGAACAGCAGCTACGCTAATTCCTCTCCACTGCTTCTCTTTCTCTCCCCATCCCGAGACACCCTGAGGTTGGCCAGCTCCAGTCACCTCCCCCTCTTGGTGATTACGGACCTTTGAAGAAGTAGATGCCGAACTCACAAACATCCCGAACCATCTAGAGACGTACCAGTGCCATTTGGATCCCGCTACATGTGTGAAGTTTTGACATTGGACCTCCTGGAGTGTTAAAGGCTCTGGCATGGAGAAGCTGATGCTGGATCTGTGATGATCACAAATGTTGAGCTTATAAAACTAGGAGCTACTAACCATATGGACTGTTTAAGACACATCACTTATAATCTTATACTCCAGTACTCATGTTAGTTCTCACTCTCCAGTGTTCTGTATTGTTGGAAAATTTATGATCAAACTCTTGATGTCACCCAGATGAGGATGGGTTCCCCTTTTGAGTCTGGTTCCTCTCAAGGTTTCTTCCTCATAACATCTAAGGGAGTTTTTCCTTGCCACAGTCGCCACGGCTGCTCATCAGGGACAAATTCGCACCATTCACCATCACTGTTGATTTGTGTAAAGCTGCTTTGAGACAATGTCTGTTGTGAAAAGCGCTATACAAATAAACTTGACTTGACTTGACCATCTCTGGAAAGAGCTGAAAATGGTTGTGCACCGATGCTCCCCATCCAACCCGATAAAGCTTAAAAGGTTGTGCAAAGAAGAATGGTAGAAACTGCTCAAAATAAGTGTACCAAGCTTGTAGCATAAAACTCAAAAATACTTGAGGCTGTAATTGGTGTCAAAGATGCTTCAACAAAAAAACTATTATGCAAAGGCTTAATACCAAAGAATACCAATTCTGCGGTGAAGCATGGTGGTGGCAGCATTTTATAATGGGGCTGCTACTCTACAGTCTATATTGGCACATATCTCAAAGGCCCAAAGGTGTTAGAATTTAAAACGTTCAGAACAATAACAAGCAAAAGCATGAAAAATGCATGAAATGGCTTAAAGAGAGCAGTACACAAAACATCCCCTTCCATCCTCCTTCAATAAACTTGAAACACATTTTGCACTAAATAAATCCTGAGGTTTTCTTTTTGCCTTTTTTATCTATAGATGATCCTCCATAGTGGTACAGTAGCTCCTGCATGCTTATGCGTTCTACATTGGGCAGGCACACTTAAACCAAGCAGATTACACCACCAACTGGCTGGAGAGCATACTCACTGCAGTACTAAACTAATTAATTTGTTTTAATCCTTTACACAGATTATAATAATTAGCAATACTTAAAGAAAGTGTGGTGAAATGTTAGGGCACTGATGAAACACTGCTAATACACTGGTAGTGAAAGAGATATTTGAGGTTTGAGATTTGCTATGCTCCAGTTAAGAAACTTTGGTTAATCTTTTCGGTTGGATGTGGGGCTGGACAAAGTAAAGTCTCTGTTAAACACTAGAAGTTAGTGAACCCCAGGAATTTTTGTAGCACATTATTTTTGTATATTATGTCTTTGGATGCGACAGAATGTAATTTTCCCTTCATTTGAACTAGGAGACCCAAAACTGTTCCAGCATGACAGTGTTCCTGTACACAAAGTCAGCACATGCATTTTACTGGAATTAGAGTGAAAAATCTTGAGTGGCCTGCTATAGAGCTGACTTCAAACCTATTCAACAAATTTGAGATGAATTGGAAAGCTGACTGTAACCCAGATCTTATCCTACACCATTAGCTGTTTACCAACACCCACCAATAATCTAGTAAAACATCTTGCCAGAGGAGTGGAGGATATTATTAAAAAAAATAAAAATTAAATGTGAAATAACTTTTCTCCATATAGTGCATTTCCACTTTGTTTTTCTGTGATACTTAATATGGCTGACTGACGGACACTTTTCTGTTCAGAACTCTATGTTAAAACTGATACAGAAAAAACTCTTAATAATGACATCTTGAAACTAGGAGCATTTATTCATAAGGTCATAAAGGTTACACATGCAGTCTTTCACTTACTGTACCACTCTCTCAAATATGAACAAAAAAAATTATATGCACTATGCAAATCTAGTTCTGTTAAAATCTTTTAACATCGACTGTACTTCTTCATTCTGAGATAAAAGAGGCAAAACACAAAATACTTCTGTCCACAGAGTAAAATCGGCAGAAACCTTTACGTAATTACGTGCCTAATGTGCACACGTCTTTAAGAAAAGCCAGAATAGCTTTAGCGACCCAGTGCAGTAATATCTACAGTGATAAGCTGTCTTTACTCCTAGCAGAAAGAGAGGGAGGAGGACAAAACTATATATATATATATATATATATATATA
>MU560820.1:2036-13499 GCA_024362625.1 Silurus asotus | reverse complement strand
TCTCCATAACTGCTCATCAACATCGATTATCTGAAATAAATGGACATCCGGTGGAACCCAGATAAAGATGAGGTTCCCTCTTGAGTCTGGTTCCTCTCAAAGTTTCTTCCTTCTGCATCTCAGGGAGTTTTTCCTTCACCACAGTCTCCACCGACTTGTTCATCAGCGACAAACTTACACATATAAAGAACATCTTTGTTTTTATCACCACATTATCTGTGTGAAGCTGCTCTGAGACCATGTTCATAATTAAAAGCGCAATACAAATAAACATGAATTAAATTACATTTAATTGTGTGTCCAGGTGAGGGAGTGTAGGTTTGTGTGTGGGTGTGTAGTTGTGTGTGTAATTGTTTACAGGTGAGGGTGTGTAGTTGTGTGTAGTATGTACAGGTGAGGGTGTGTATTTGTGTGTCTGGTTTGTTGTTTGTACAGGTGAGGGTTTGTAGTTGTGTGTAGTGTGTACAGGTGAGGGTGTGTAGTTGCGTGTAGTGTGTACAGGTAAGGGTGTGTAGTTGTGTGTCTTTTGTTGTGTGTACAGGTGAGGGCGTGTAGGTGTGTGTGTGTGTGTGTGTGTGTGTGTGTAATTGTGTTTACAGGAAAGAGTGTGTAGTTGTATGTGTAGTGTGTACAGATGAGGGTGTGTGAGGGTGTGTAGTTGTGTGTACAGGTGAGGGTGTGTGGTTTTGTGTGTGTGTGTGTGTAATTGTGTTTACAGGTGAGGGTGTGTAGTTGTGTGTATAGTGTGTACAGATAAGGGTGTGTAGTTGTGTGTGTGTGTGTGTGTGTTTAGTTGTGGGTGAGGGTGTGTATTTGTGTGTCAGGTGAGGATGTGTAGTTGTGTGTGTAGTTGTGTGTACAGGTGAGGGTGTGTAGTTGTGTGTGTGTGTGTGTGTGTGTGTGTGTGTGTGTGTGTGTGTGTGTTTAGTTGTGGGTGAGGGTGTGTAGTTGTGTGTCAGGTGAGGATGTGTAGTTGTTTGTGTGTAGTTGTGTGTACAGGTGAGGGTGTGTAGTTGTGCGTGTGTGCGTGTGTGTGTGTGTATGTGTGTGTGTGTGTGTGTGTGTGTGTGTGAAGTTGCGTGACCATGCATTGGTATGTTACGGTATGGGAGTGTAGTTGAGTGTGTCCGGGTGATGTTGTTTAATTGGGTTTCTGTTTGTAATGTGTACAGGTGGTGTGTACTGTGTGTACAGTCAAGAGCATGTAGTTGCGTATGTGTGTATGTGTAATTGTGTTTACATGCGAGGGTGTGTAGTTGTGTTTGTATTGTGTACAGATGAGGGTGTATTGATGTGTATGTAATTGTGTGTCCAGTTGATGTTTAATTGTGTTTTTGTGTGTGTACAGGTGAGGGTGAGTAATTGTGTGTGTGTCTGTAGCGTGTACAGGTGAGGGTGTGTAGTTGTGTGTGTGTGTGTGTATGTGTGTAAAGGTGAGGGTGTGTAGTTGTGTGTGTTTGTGTGTATGTGTGTAGTTGTGTGTGTGTAGTTGTATGTACAGGTGAGGGTGTGTTGTTGTGTGTTTAGTTGAGTGACCATGCAGTTGTGTGTCCAAGTGAGGGAGTGTTGTTGTGTGTGTTTGTGTTGTTGTGCGTACAGGTGAGGGTGTGTACTGTGTGTGGTTGTGTGTACAGGTGAGGGTGTGTAGTTGTGTGTGAGTGTGTGTGTGTGTGTGTAATTGTGTGTACAGGTGAGGGTGTGTAGTTGTGTGTGTGTGTGTGTGTGTGTAGTTGTGTGTCAGGTGAGGATGTGTAGTCGTGTGTGTGTGTGTGTGTAGTTGTGTGTACAGGTGAGGGTGTGAAGTTGTGTGCCAGGTGAGGATGTGTAGTTGTGTGTGTGTGTGTGTGTGTGTGTGTGTGTGTAGTTGTGTGTACAGGTGAGGATGTGTAGTTGTGTGTGTGTGTGTAGTTGTGTGTACAGGTGAGGATGTGTAGTTGTGTGTGTGTGTGTAGTTGTGTGTACAGGTGAGGGTGTGTAGTTGTCTGTGTGTGTGTGTGTGTGTAGTTGTGTGTAGAGGTGAGGGTGTGTAGTTGTGTGTGTGTGTGTGTGTGTGTGTGTGTGTAGTTGTGTGTACAGGTGAGGATGTGTAGGTGTGTGTGTGTTGTGTAGTTGTATGTACAGGTGAGGGTGTGTTGTTGTGTGTTTAGTTGAGTGACCATGCAGTTGTGTGTCCAAGTGAGGGAGTGTAGTTGTGTGTGTGTGTGTAGTTGTGTGTACAGGTGAGGATGTGTAGTTGTGTGTACTGGTGAGGGTGTGCAGTTGTGTGCCAGGTGAGGATGTGTAGTTGTGTGTGTGTGTGTGTGTGTGTGTGTGTGTGTGTGTGTGTGTGTGTGTGTGTGTGTAGTTGTGTGTACAGGTGAGGGTGTGTAGTTGTGTGTGTGTGTGTGTGTAGTTGTGTGTACAGGTGAGAATGTGTAGTTGTGTGTGTGTGTAGTTGTGTGTACAGGTGAGGATGTGTAGTTTTGTGTGTGTGTGTAGTTGTGTGTACAGGTGAGGGTGTGTAGTTGTGTGTACAGGTGAGGGTGTGTAGTTTTGTGTGTGTGTGTGTAGTTGTGTGTACAGGTGAGGGTGTGTAGTTGTGTGTACAGGTGAGGGTGTGTAGTTTTGTGTGTGTGTGTGTAGTTGTGTGTACAGGTGAGGGTGTGTAGTTGTGTGTACAGGTGAGGGTGTGTAGTTGTGTGCCAGGCGAGGGTGTGTAGTTGTGTGCCGGTTGAGAGGGTGTCATTGTACCTGTAATAAGTTCGTGTGTGTCCACATTTGTGTTGTTCTTCTTAGCGATGCGTTCAATAAGCCATTTGGAGCGAGAGTACTGCTGTGTCGCTAACAACCAGCGCAAAGACTCTGGAAATAACCTAAACACACACACACACACACACACACACACACACACACACACAGACACACATGTTTAAAACAGTGCACTCATACAAGACAGACGGACAGACAGACAGACATATAGACATATAGACAGGTTTGCTTACCATATGTAGGACAGCATCAGTGACAGGGGGCAGATGATAACAGCCTGAAGAATCGTCCAATCGGAGCACAGGGCAGCAAGTCCTGGCATTAGCAACTGCCCTGCTAGCACCACAAAGTTAGCAACCATCGTCATGGAGAACCGCCAGCCAGGGAGACACAACTCGATTCCTGAAAACACACACACACACACACACACGGAACACAAACGCTACTGTTACTGAGCTAGCTATGAGTCTGAGTGTATGAGTGTGAGTTCTGGCTATGTGTCCTCATCACTGTGTATACACATAACACACACAAAACACATCACTTTTTTAAAACACATACAAACACAATTTCTCTCTCTCTCAGAAACATAATTTCCACAACATTACCCACATTACACAGACACATGTCCACTACACAGTGCACATCAGCACCATGACCAGCTCTCTAGATGTTTCCCAAACCACCTTGTCATTTCTACTATACACAGTGGTACAAAGTGAAGACGAGACAACATTCCTCCAGAACCCTGGTGCTACACTAAACAACAACACAGAGCTACAACACAAAGCTACATAAAGTGTATCGAGTGCAGACAAAAACAGTACAGACAGACAGACAGACAGACAGACAGACAACAGTACAGACAGAGGGACAACACACATAACCCAAGACAGCGCTGACCAGTAGCCCTGCTGTTTACTCTGATTATTCAGTACTCTGTAAAGACGATTATAAAACTATAACTGAGAGTAAAATATAAACAAACATAATGCAGTGCAGAAAACAGCAGCAGCAGCAGTCCAGAGACGCAAAAAACAGCATGTAAACAGTGTAATATGGTGAAGTATAAATAATAATAAATCAATGATGGTGGAATGGATTGAGATGAGTAATGAGTGTGTGTTCAGGTTGAACAGTTCGGTAAAACACAGTTCAGCAAAAGCAGTTACTCAGTCTGGATGTGAGGCCCGAATGCTTTGGAACCGTTTTGGCGACTGTGGCAGGGAAAAACTCCCTTAGATGTCATGAGGAAGAAACCTTGAGAGGAACCAGACTCAAAAGGGGAACCCATCCTCATTTGGGTGACATCAAGAGTCTGCTGACTCACTACACAGTCGTGGGTCAGCAGAGTGAACAGCAGTGGACTGAGCACACAGCCCTGAGGTGCCCCAGTGCTTAGTGTGATGGTGCTGGAGATGCTGTTCCCAATCAGGACTGACTGAGGTCTCCCAGTCAGGAAGCTAAGAATCTAGTTACAGAGGGAGGTGTTCAGGCCCACTAGGCTCAGCTTCTCAATCAGGTGCTGAGAGATGATTGTGTTGAATGCTAAACTGAAGTCGATGAACAGCATTCGTACATATGAGTCCTTGTTGTCCAGGTGGGTGAGGCCCAGATGAAGGGTTGTGGAGATAGCATCGTCTGTAAAGCGTTTTGGACGATACACAAACTGCATGGGGTCCAGGGAGGGTGGAAGCTGGGTCTTAATGTGCCTCATGACAAACCTCTCGAAGCACTATCATGATGGGAGTGAGCACAACAGGACGAGAGTCATTGAGGGAGGAGACAGTAGACTTCTTCGGCACGGAGACGATGGTCATTGTCTTGAGAGAGGTAGGAACAATTTTGCTGCTCAGGGAGATGTTGAAGATTTCTGTAAAAACATCTGCTAGCTGTTCTGCACATTCACTTAGCACTCTGCCAGGAATAATCTCTGGTCCAGCAGACTTCTGTGGGTTAACTCTGCATAGAGTTTTCCTCACTTCAGCTGTGGTTAGAAAGAGCACCTGGTCAGTGGGGGGAGGGGTGGTCTTCCTCGCCTTCATGTTGTTCTGTACCTCAAACCGGGCTTAGAAGTCTTTTAGAACCAGTTTAGAGCATCTGACGAGCGATCTGTATGCTGGAATCAGCATAACAGAACAATGTTCTGAGTAGCCGAGATGGGGGGCTCCGCACAATGAGGGCGGTGCCCCCTGCTGATGGAGTTTAGGAAGCACAGTCCTGAGATTCACATGGTTGAAATCTTTGGCAACAATAAACAATCCCTCGGGGTGAGCATTCTGCAGGTCGCTAATAGCGCCGTAGAGTTCACTTAGTGCCTCTTTAGCATGAGCGCTGGGGGCAATGTTCACTCCAACAATTAAAACAGTGGTAAATTCCTGTGGTAAATAAAATGGTCTGCATCTTACAGACATGAACTCCACTAGTGATGAGCAGAGACAAGCACAGAGACAAGCACAAGACAAGCACAAGACAAGCACAGAGTTCTTACACCATTCCGTGTTGATATAAACACACACGCCACCACCGCGAGTCTTACCGCACAGAGCTGCAACACGAAACGCGTTTAGCCCGTCTAGCTGGATGGCGGCTTCCTGAACTCTGTCACTGAGCCACGGCCATTTAGCCTAGCACGGACACGCGTCCGCTTGTTGCACTTTCGCTTCCTTGAGCAGCACTTCCAACGTCCCCTCTCTCGGCCACCAACATCAGGTGACCCCGAGGGCTGGTGGCCTGGTCTTTATGGCCGAGGTCACAGCAAGCCGAGGTCGCCAAAGGTTATTAATTACATCATCATGCAGATAAATGGTTGCATGATTCTTGTACTGTAACAGCGTCTGGTGGTCGTACACAGCTGACTCTGGTGTACATGTATTGTAAAAAGTCGGGCAAAATACAGTAAAAGCATTTTCGGATGCGGAGAGGCCACTGCGAGCCACTGCCACGCCGCTATTTTGGAAACTCAAGGTTACACAGGCCACATGCGGAAGTGCGTTAGTGTGGGTTGTGTCTCATTACTTACTCAGGACGTAGAGGGAGAGTGTGATCCCAGCAAGCCAGAAACCCTCGAAGAAGCGCAGTGTGCTGAACATGGTGACGTTAATGGAGAAGGCCACAGACAGACCAAACACCAGCGTGAAGAACACCGAGACCACCAACACCGCATGACGTCCAAACCTGAGCACAGAAAGTCATTCAGAGATCCTGTCAGGTCTCACACACACACTACTTTATACATGTTTAAATGTGCGGAAAATCTGTAGCTAGTGATTATATTTATACTGAACACAACACTTTTGTTTTTGCCCCCGTTTTTCATGAGGTTTTCTATGTACACAAAAGGTCGATGTAACATGCTGGAGATTTAGGACAATTTGTATGATATTTCATTGTGTGCATTTTATTTTCAAACACATTTAATGAAAAATGGCTTTATTGTTTTACTGTAAGAATATATTGTGTCTTTATGCGGTATCTAAAATAGCCAATGAGGATTTTCTCCCTGTATGAGGGACAGACTGTTTGTCTAATCAGGTTTTGGTGGTGGACTGAATTGGAGGAACGCGGGAACGACCGAAGTGATCGTCACCTAACAGCAGAGCGGGAGAGTTCAGGACCGGGCCGATAAGCGAAACCACAGGTGTTAACTGGCTGACTCTGGTGCGCCAGTGGAGTTGCGTTCGCCTACAACTCTCTTTCTTCAGGGATGACCCTGCAGCAGGAAGGAATCCCGCCGGAGAAATCCCTGTTTTACTGAGTGAGAATCTTTTGGTTTTGTGAGTAACTTGATGAAATCTGAAATCACCTGCTTTGTTGTTGAATGGATGCCTTATAAAACGTGCACCAGTGCTAAGGGCCCCAACTAATTACATACCCGGTTGTTTCTATTTTTGTGTTCATATTGTTTACTTTGAACTGACTAATCGGTTGTTGGGTTTAAGAGTCATTGACTGTCTGATTCAGTTCACTGCCACGTCTACCTTCGAATCGTTCAAAGGAACGGAACAGGCTGATTTATTCCGATGTTTTTATTGCTGATATACAGAAATCCCTGTCTGAGTCGGAGTCTAATTGTTGTTGTCTAATAACATCCACCATTCTGGATCTTTACTTGTTTTGACAAGGGTCATTGTGGTTTACAATAGACATAAGGAGATATTCATAGGGGAACTATCATATTTTTTTGGGGGCTTCAAAGTTCAGAAGTACAATTTAGCATTCTTTAATTTACTGATTATTTTGTTTTACTGCAGATTGGCTCAGAATAATAAATATCTTTTTTGTTGATAATTCAGGATAAATGTTTAGGGATTTATTGAGAATGCACTGATCAACTGTACCCATTACATTTTGGAGTCACCGGCATAGAGATTTCCACTGTTCTTTAATTGTAGTTCAGGAAAAGAAAGCATTGGGGAAAGTCCAGCATAATTCCAGTCTATCAGCTGGGACTACAGGCTCCTGTGTTCCCCCAGAACCATAGGAGGGTTACACCTATTTCTCTTAAATCTTGTTCACAAATGTGTCTAAATGTGTGTTAGTGAGCACTTCTCCTTTACCCAGAGAATGATCACCTCACAGGTGTAGCGGATCAGGATGCTGATTAGGCGAATGATTACTACACAGGTGTGCTTTAGGCTGCTACTATAAAAGGTCACTCTAAAATGTACAGTTTTCACACAGCACAATGCCACAGATGTTGCAGGTGTTGAGGGAACGTGTGATCGGCATGCTGACTGCAGGAACGTCCACCAGAGCCGTTGCCTGTCAATTGAATGTTCATGTCTCTACCAAAAGCCATCTCCAAAGGCGTTTCAGAGAATTTGGAAGTACATCCAACCGGCCTCACAACCACAGACCACGTGTAACACCGGCCCAGGACCTCCACATCCAGCATCTTCACCTCCAACATTGTCTAAGACCAGACACCCAGAGAGCTGCTGCAACAATTTCTGCTCGAACTGTCAGAAGCATCTCGGGGAAGCTCATCTGCAGGCTCGTGCAAAAACAAGTGTTGCATTTATAATTTTGTTCAGTGTAGATAATCTAATCCTGTGGTTGCAGCTCGCTCTGGGCAGATTAATAAGATCTAAGTATAGCATTAGCTCGTTTTCCTGAACACGATGAAGGAGAAGCTCTAAGGGTCGAGCAGAGCAACCAAAAGCCTGAGAGCTCTGTGATGGGCGGAGTGATTGGCAGAGAGGGCGTGGTCTCAGTCAGCTGACAGCTATAAAAGTCTTCAGTGCGAGAAAATGTCTAGGCTAGAGACCTGTCCCATTCCCAAAGACCTGCAGGTCAAATGTACGTAAGTAGTTGAATTTTTAATGCACTGACTGCTTCTTCCTGCTACTCATTGTTTGTTTGTTTGTTTGTTTCACCTGCTTTCCTTTTCAATACGAATGAAAATGAACCAGAAAATTAACAAGGTTTCGTTTTATTTGAGTTTGACTTTTGTGTAAATGATGAACATGGATATGAACAAGGAACTTTTTAGAACATCAACTGAAATGATCTCTTGTAAAAACAGACCAAGGTTTGATTCTCCTGTCCTGCACTCCAGACGATGTTCATGTGCTCTGGCAGTTTACTGCACATGAACCACGTGAGAGTTCGATTCCGATTTCAGTCTTTTCTTTTTTTTTTTATATTTTAAATACTGCAACCCGCACACACAAGTATTTTACCGCCCGCACCTGCCTCACCAATTAACTCTCGCCTGCACCGCACACGTTTGCGTCGAGTCCCTTGGGAACGCAGGTCTCTAGTCTAGACCTCGGTTTTAGCAGGACATTTCCCATAATCCCTCAGTGTGGTCACATGACCAGGTACTCACCAATCAGCCAGCACTCCAAGAACCAGATACCCGAATATGGAACCAACCAGCAGGGAGAACTTAGCGATGTGCACCTTCCAAGCAGAGTCACACACCAGATTCCACTAAAGAGAGAGAGAATGAACACACACACACACACACACACACACACACACACACACACATTAGTTCATGTTGTTATTTATCTTATAGCAGCTATAAACAGAAATAAACTGAAAGAGAGAGAGAGAGAGAGAGAGAGAGAGGGAGAGGGAGAGAGAGGGACCCCACCCCACGCCACCCCACCGAGCCTCACAGCTGAAATGCTGTACTTAAGTGTAAATGTAAACAGTTCCTGATATAAATGTATAAATGTGCTACACACAGTTTAGATTTCTGTGAATTCTGTGATTTTTTTTAACAATCATTAAAGTTGATATTGCTTAAAAAGATATGAAGTTATAGATGATGAATCCCATAAATATACATTTCCTGCATTGAACATTATTTTTAGTTCATATATAAACACATGAAATCAGTTCTGGAGCAATCCAGAAAAGTCCTGGGCTGAAAGTCACATGTGTCATGAAATTATATTTCAAATTTTATGAAGATTTTCATGAGAAATGAGATTCCTACAAACATGTATCTGAGACTGTGTCTGATCCTTTTCTCCTCCCCCTGTGTGAGAGACACCTGCTAAACTCAGGTGATCATTCAGATCCTCATTTGTTTTGATTTTACAAGCCATATTTGTTTTTCTTTACCATGAAGATGTTTTTTTTATGCGAAAGTTATTCCCGAAACATATACAAACAAAACACCAACCGAGGTACTTTAAGGTAAACAAAATAATAAACATCTAAATAACAACACTATTGTTTGTTTGGAGCAGAAATGCTTTACAGCATGTTGTTCACTGGACCCTTATGTTTCCTAATAAAGTGGGATTCACAGCAGTGGGTGTGTTTGTGACTCGTTATTACAATAATAATGTGTGTAGTGCAGTTTTGATGCATGTTGTTGTTGTGTACTGCTCACACACATTCAGGAAATACATTCAGTACACGTTTTCTTCAAAAACTCTGCGATCTGAAATCACTGCCTGAGACTCAGAGCTTTAGAATGATGTATAGGGAGTCATGTTCCTCTTCTCCCTAAACATTAACACCTGAGAACACCGGGATTATGGGTCACGCTGACGCGGCGCTGGCGGCAAAAAGGTTAAAACATTTACATCAGTCTGGGATTCCACCATTACAGCCAGGTCACCTGCATCTGCTGACAGGTGAAGTAAATGTCTGATTGATTGCTGAGTGTACAGCATTCCTGACGC
The DNA here is from genome assembly GCA_024362625.1 of Silurus asotus. Lineage (NCBI taxonomy): Eukaryota > Metazoa > Chordata > Actinopteri > Siluriformes > Siluridae > Silurus > Silurus asotus. The sequence goes on along the minus strand of MU560820.1, from coordinate 3,603 downwards.
TCAACAGCCTCGTCTGATTCCCCTGTACATTCCAAAAGGGGCACATAAACCACCATTAACCTTCAGACACTGAAGAACGTGGCTCTAAAACCAGGGTTGAACCCAAAGCTTTCTGGCACCTTCCACAAGTATTCATGCTCCACCAGGGCAAAAGCCTTTTCCTGGTCTAGGAGAATCCGACCCGTCTTTACGCCCAACAGCCAGGAGACGTCCAAAAATGTCACAAATGAAGTAAACGTTATTAAATATCGGCGTGTCAGACACACAGCACGTCTGGTCATGGTGAATGATCTTCTGCATCAGCTTCGTCAGTCTCGACAGCAGCTTGCAGTCAGTGCACAGTAGTAACACTGGGCGCCAGTTCTTAAGGTGGGTCAGGTCTCCTACAGCTGGATGGGAGCGACCACCCTTTACACTGGCCTGTAGGACCTCCAGCATGTCCTGCCCTGGTGCCCAGAACATTTTGAAGAACTTAACAGGGAGACCATCTATACCTGGCACCCGCCTATTCATCATGCCCTGGAGAGCCTCCTGAAGCTCAGCCAGTGACAGCTCCCTGTCCCACTCCTTGGCCACTGACTCTGTGAGCCTAGGCAGGTCTTTGAAGAAGACCTCTTTTGACCTCTCGCTGCTATACAGTTTTGAGTAGAAGCTGACTGTCTGGGTTAGGGTTAGGGTTAGGGTTAGGGTTAGGGTTCAGGAGGCTCTGACACGAACTCCCTGATTCTGTTTGCCTGGCAAGCATGAATTTTTTTTGTGTATACTTTTGTTACTTGGAAGGAGCATCTATCTCAGTGACGCTTTTAAAGCATGAGCAGAACAGCGCCCCCTGTACTGCAGTGTCCAGCAGGTCGTTCATTTTGGCTTTTTTATTTTTGAGGGCTTCAATATGCCCTCGATTTCCTGTGGCCTCCAAACGCTGGAGTTCCACTGTCTCTATCTCCAGAGCTTTTAGAGATTTGGCAATGTCTCTTGTGACATTAAGAGTTTACTGTTGATTAAAACTCCTGCTGTAGGGAGTTAAAAGCTCCTTCTCACGTTTAAAACAATTTAACAAAAAATAAAAGACTCTAAAATGAGCATCTTCTAAAAGTGCAGTGTTACATTTACATTTACAGCATTTTGGCAGATGCCCTTTTCCAGAGCGACTTACAACTGAGCAGGGGAGGGGTTTAGGGCTTTGCTCAAGGGCTCAGCAGTGGCAGCTTGGTGGTGGTGGGATTTGAACCTGTGATCTTCTGATCCAAAGCCCAATGCCTTAACCACTGAGCTCCCACCTCCCACCTGTTAAAATGCAGTAGCTGCTCTTAGGTTTGATATTCTTTTTACTGATGGTGCACTGAACCATGCAGTGATCTGAAATGCCTACAGGAAAAATAAAACACTTTGTAAAATAAGTCAGTTGATGCTTAAAACAATGAAATAGATTTTATCTCATGAGGGAGAGCGTGTTGTCTCTGCAGTGAGCTCACGTGTACTGTCTCTGTTTCTCATTAAAATTTCTCCATATGTCACAGAGATTGTGGGTCTCCACCACAGAGAGAGAGAGAGAGAGAGAGAGAGAGAG